>CALSFV010000039.1:325000-906131 GCA_943737045.1 Parapristionchus giblindavisi
CTCTCGTAACTCTCGTAACTCTCGTAACTCTCGTAACTCTCGTAACTCTCGTAACTCTCGTAACTCTCGTAACTCTCGTAACTCTCGTAACTCTCGTAACTCTCGTAACTCTCGTAACCTCCTCTAACTCTCCAACTTCTACTTCTCCATTTACCTCTACTAGCTTTCCTACCATCCCTACTTCTCCATTCCCTTCTCCTACCTCTCCCCAATCCGTGTCTACTTAGCACTCTACGTTACCCTGATTTTAGATCACCAAAATCCATCACTATGATGAATAGGCCAAGAGCGCTTTGATTTCTGCTAAATTTCAACTTAGAATATGTTGATCTTTGATCTTTGATCTTTTATCTTTGACCTTCTTCCGACAAAGGCCTGAACCTCAAGGTAGGATCGAGTATCTAAGAAATGACTGGGAAACACTAATAGAAATGTCTATGAATTTTACATACTGTCTACATTATCAGAACAAGTGCCTATGCTCTCTTTAAAATGCGATAGAACATGAAATCTCCTTGTTTAGCTCGCATCTTTAGAGGCACACCCCGAGCTAATTTTACTCTCCGCTCTGACAATACTCTCTCGTAGACGAAGAACACGAGAGAGCGTTGCCAGAGAGGAGAGATTCAAATTAGGTCGGGGTGTGCCTTCAAAGGGGCTGACACCTTTGCCAACGGTCTCTTCAACACTCTACGCTCTCTCGTTGTTAGAGAACGAAGAAATAGTGTGCGCGATGAAGAGACCGTTGAGTGAGGTCACTCTCCCTTTAAAAAAAGCACAATTCACACTATATCTTTATCACTTGTTGTCACATTTAGTCAATGTACGATAAATTAAATTAAATTATTCTTTTCTTTTCGAGAGTTTTGAACATCGCACAAGGATCATATAAGCCATTTCCCCTATCCCCCCTCCCCTCCTCCTTCGTCTTCTTTCATTTCCTATGCCCTTCAGAATGTTCCATTTGGCCCACTTGACAAAAAAATAAGACGAAACCAGCGCTAACAATGTAATTTCAAAATCTCTCTCCCTTTCTCACTCTCTAATTCTCCCTCTCTCTCTCTCTCTCGCTCTTTCTGCGTATCTCGCCAATGTTTTGGGTGGGATACTCGCCCCATACCGGAAGAGAAGGCTAAATAACGTGGGGGCGTGATGCAAACGTCAGACGGAGACGAGAGAGTAGGGAGAATCGAGAGAGTGCAGAGAAATAAGAAATAAGTTAAGTGAAATGTTCATGGTTTTCATGTACTTTCTGGTAATGTTCTCTCGCTTTCTTTATCTACGAGAGAGTGTTGCCGGAGCGGAGAGATTCGAATTAACTCGGTCTTTCGAGGTCCCTTTTTGCGACGCGGTGAGTTAAGTTTCGCCAAGTTTAGATAGCTTAGAAGTCGTTTTTAAAAACAATGACCTGCTTATCTCTGTTCAAAAGTTATACTTAAAAAATATTACTCTTCTTCCCGAACCAACCTGTGGCCGTATGCAAGAACAACGGGAAAACCGTTTTCCGGGAAAATGTGACGTCATTAGCGTAGGCGGAGGAGTTTTCCAAAAATCCTCCGCATAACGCTAATGACGTCACATTTTCCCGGAAAACGGTTTTCCCGTTGTTCTTGCATACGGCCACTGAATTCTCGTCCAACTTTGCTCGTAGTTTTGATCAAAAACAGGCTTAAATTGCGCTTTATTCTAAGAAAAACCTTTGGTAACCGCTAACAGGAAGTCCACCTCTCCTATGATGTATTGTACCTTTGGAGACAAAAACAAAGCTTGATAAATGGTCCGCTCCCCTTTGTATATCCATTATATAGTTTAGGAGAGGGAAGGAGAGGGAGGTAGGAAGGGAGTGAGAAAGGGAGAGAGAGAGAGAGGGAGAGGGAGAGAGAGGGAGAGAGAGAGGGAGAGAGAGAGAGAGAGAGGGCCGGATAATGTAGAAAGTGTTCGCAACGTGAACATAAACTCGCATAAACACGATGTCACGTATATTTGTTAGAACCAATAAACGAATATATCGAGAGACGAATTCACTCAACGGTCTCTTCATTACACACACTATTTCTCTGCTGCCTACCTATGAGAGATGTTGAATGAGAGATGCCACGTTGAAGATGAATGGAACAATCGAAATCGCAACCGAAACCAAACCATTGGAAAGCATTTATCTCGCTATCATTATTTCTTTCGTATCGTGCACATTCACATTGATAAGTAAATAATTAAAAAGGGCGCATGGTTCAAGGCAAACAGCAAGCTATTTTTACTTTCCGCTCTGGCGCTCTTATAGACTAACAATAAGAAAGCGAGAGAGCATTGCCAGACCAGACGGAGAGTTTCAATGTTGAACGGGGATTATGGATAAAGAAGAAGTGTGAATCGTCCAGAACGAAATGGTGCCAAGAAGCGAGAGTGAGAGAGAAAAGGAAGTGCATGATGCAGTCGAGAATAGATCTCGGCAAAGTTGTCAAAACATGAAAACATCCGCCCCTTCTTTACCACTTTCTTGATGTGTAAACGAGGAGGGTTTACTTTTCTCCACTTTTCTTTGCCTTTCGTAAGTTTTGAAAACCCTCAGAGGTGGTGAGTTTTTCATCTGAGAGTAATCGCAAATTAGTAATCGTCGGAGGAATTATGCCAACAGGGTCAGCCCGAACAGTCATTGGTCACGATGTCAGTACGGACATTTCCGTAAGTTTTCAA
This sequence comes from Parapristionchus giblindavisi, assembly GCA_943737045.1. Classification (NCBI taxonomy): domain Eukaryota; kingdom Metazoa; phylum Nematoda; class Chromadorea; order Rhabditida; family Diplogasteridae; genus Parapristionchus; species Parapristionchus giblindavisi. The sequence goes on from CALSFV010000039.1 coordinate 327,695, forward strand.
GCTTTCCCTGGGAATTCAACGAAGGGTGTGGCCTATTTCTCCCTTTATCGGTACCAATCACTGGTGATTGCTTCACACCGGGAGATTTGTCACAATATTATGAAAATTGTATTTGACGCCTATACTCTCTCCATTCTCCATGCTCTCTCAACACTTTATCTACTGCCCTAGTGTTCTCTCATTTTCACATGCTCTCTCACCTCTTTCCCTACTTCTCTATCACTCTCTCACTTTCACATGCTCTCTCACCTCTTTCCCTACTTCTCTAACACTCTCTCACTTTCACATGCTCTCTCACCTCTTTCCCTACTTCTCTATCACTCTCTCACTTTCACATGCTCTCTCAGTCCACTTTTGAGGGAGGTGGATCAACATGGCTTTGGTGTGTGTATACATGATGACTTCACTCTCTAAGAAGTGGGGGAAGTGAGTGGAGAAGAGTGACAGAATGAAGGAAAGATCAAAGATCACATTTTTGCAGAAATAAAAAAAAAGTAACATGATAGTTGAAGGATGAGCGAAAGATCAAAGATCAAGTATACAAAAACACTACAGAAAACTGACAAATTTTACGTTCTGAATGCCTCCACACTACTCCTACAGCAAAGCGATACTGGAACGCCGCAGGCTGTGTGAAGGATCAAAAAATCTTTAACTCGTGATTTTGCGGCTGAATTTGCGAGCGGCGCGAAATACAAAAAAAAAGAGGTACAGAATCTGTTGGAACGCATGATTACATGGTGAACCGAGAGACAACTAGATTATTTTGGAATTTACTTGGAACCACCAAAAACATAATATAATATGGATCATGAACACGGTTCTCGCAATCAGCGACAATAACTTCCCAGCCTCTCAGACCACATAGATATTCTCGGAATTGGAACAAAACACATGTCCATATCTTCGTTGTTTTCGGATATAGACACACACACTGACATAAGATATAAGCGAATTTATAAAAATTGTCCGTCACGTTGGTGTTTTCGGGCATAACAATGGAATTGTCAGTGGAGGGGGTGAGGGGGGAGAGGGGAGGAGGAGAGGAGGAAGAGGAGGAGAGGAGGGGGGAAGGGAGGGTGAAGGAGAGGGGGAGGAGGAGAGGCGGAGAGGAGGAGAGGGGATAGGAGGAGAGGAGGGGAAGAGGAAGAGGAGGAGGAGGGGAGGAGGGGGAGAGAGGAGAGAAGAGAAAGGGAAGGGGGGAGTAAGCGGAGGGGAGGACTGGAGGAGAAGAAGAAGAGAGGAGGAGGAATAAGGGAGGAGGAGGTTAGAGGAACGGAGCAGTGGGGGGGGGGGGAAGAAGGAAGAAGATGAATAGAAAGGACCATGAGTGTGATAGACTGTCTGGATGAATAACAAACAAATGTATCATTGTGGAATGCCCAGACTGGTGTGTGCAGAGAGAGAGTAGATGAATTCAGGCATAGACACCCCCTCTCTCCCTCTCCTTCTCTCTCTCTCTCACTCCTCCTCTCCCTCTTCCTCTCTCTCGCCCTCTCCTTCTCTCTCTACCTCTCTCTCTCACCCTCTTCCTCTCCCTCTCCTTCTCTCTCTCTCACTCCTCCTCTCTCTCTCTCTCTCCCTCTTCCTCTCCCTCTCCTTCTCTCTCTCTCACTCCTCCTCTCCCTCTTCCTCTCTCTCGCCCTCTCCTTCTCTCTCTACCTCTCACTCTCTCACTCCATCTACCTCTCCTTCCTCAAACATTTCTAGTTGAGGGATTTCTGAACAGGACTTTGGAAGAGCTTGAGACAGAGTCTTGATGTCCCTCTCATAGGACCATAAAATATTTGGCTTGTTATCTTCCTCTTTACCACCACTCTGGGACTGGAAATATTGGTTTTTTTTTCGATTCCACAGCTAGTAAAGAACGAGATTCAACGCGAGTTCCAAAATGGACAATGGTGCAGTTCAAATTAATTTAGGTTATTAGGTAAGATTCCTACTGCCTCTTCCTCCAACCCGGGGGAGGGGGGGGGGGGGGCTCACATTTCACCGATTCGCCTTCCTTGGCGACGGAGATCATTCACAATACTTATCAAACCGAAATTTCGCATCCCGATGCGTTCATTTGAAGGAATAAATTATTATTATTATTATTATTATTATTATTATTATTATTATTATTATTATTATTATTATTATTATTATTATTATTATTTTTATTATTATTATTATTATTTTTATTATTATTATTATTATTTTTATTATTTTTAATATACTTCAGGTTAAGAGGAGAACAAAACCATCTATTTGATTTGTTCCCATGTATTGTAGGATCAGTGAAACCTATTTGAACTAGGGAAGAATTACTCATCTGGTAGGAACTAGGGTGGCGAAAATGACTCATGAATATTCATTTCTATGGCCTAAAATGGAACATAGGAACATAGGATGGAACAAGTAGGAACATGCTATCGTACATGTAAAAATAGTTGTATCATGAACGGTGTGAATGGATCTGAACGGATCAGGCCGATCAAACGGGATTGTGAGCGAGCCGGCCATTTCCGTTATTTTTCTTTCTTTTCATTGTTTTTCTTTTCATCGAATCTACTATATTGAAATGCATTAGGCCAAAATATTGCCATTTAACAAAAATCATCATTTTCGCGAGGAATAAATTGCTCCAATGAACCAAAATTGACCCATTTATTCAGCGTATAATCGGAACAATTTATTCATTTGTAAAGCAATGATTTTTGTTAAATGATAATATTTTGGCCTAATGCATTTCAATATAGTAGATTCGAAGGAAAGAAAAACAATGAAAAGAAAGAAAAATAACGGAAATGGCCGGCTCGCTCACAATCCCGTTTGATCGGCCTGATCCGTTCAGATCCATTCACACCGTTCATGATACAACTATTTTTACACGTACGATAGTTCCAGAAAGGTAGTGCCAGAATGTGGTAGTGCCTCTCTCCTTCTGCCTCTCCCTCTCCCTCTCTCTCTCCCTCTCTCCCTCCCTCTCTCCCTCCCCCCTCTCTCTCTCTTTCTTTCTTTCTCTCTCCCTCTCCCTCTCCCTCTCCCTCTCCCTCTCCCTCTCCCTCTCCTTCTCCCTCCCCTCTCCCTCTCCCTCATCCCATCCACCTCTCGTGATTTTTGGGACCATCTCCAAATTGAATCAGTCCCCCGTGTCTTTCATTGTGTCTGCATGAAGGACCAGGAGTAGGTTTATTATGCAAATCACATTTTCAAAAATAAATAAGGTTACGTTGATGGAATGGTCCTGACTGCAAATTGGCCAGACATAGCGGAATAAATTCAGGGCATTATTGTGTCTAGTTTGAATTTTTATTCTATTTTATGGTTGGAGTTAAATATAGATACAGGGATACGTTTACTCTCCACTGTGGCAATGCTCTCTCACTTTCGTTGCCTACGAGAGAGCGTTGCTAGAGCGGAGAGTTTCAAATTAGCATGGGGTGTGCCTTTAAAATTGATGGACGTGTGAATGGTACACACAATATTTCCTTGTTCTCTGAAGAAGAGAATCAATTTGCGAAAATTCTCTTCTTTTCGTGACTTTGAAATAGATCATAAACAGAACGTTTATTGGGAGCCATTAATCCAGTGAAACATGGAAAATGATCGCCAATAACTGTTTATTCTTCCTCTAGAGTGGTGAAAAGATCATTGATTGTGAGTAAGAAAACAGCAGAGTTTTTTCGAAGAGCAGAGAGTTTCAAATTAGCTCTGGCGTGTCTATAAAAATAGTGCACAAAAGAAAAATGGAGGAGAATGTGTAAGATGGACAGATTCCCTTCTTTTGTTGTTTCACAACTTTTGAACAGAGCCTAAATCAGCTATACTATAGTTATAATAAATAAATTTTCAACGTGCTCATGCACGAAACGAGAGACATACGACGTAAAAAAGATAGACAATACGACGAGTAAGAAAGAGTTTGAAATATAAAGCTGATGTATGTATTCCCGTTCTTCCGGTAAGCCTAGAGTGCGCTGGAGAGATGACTTTGGCAACTGGTGGAATACATACACTCTATGACGTTTTGGGCCCATCCTCTTCCATTCATTGAATGATAAAAGTGATTGATTGATTTGCCCGCAGAATGATTGTTAGGTGATTCAGAAACAAGAACAGTTGGAAAAGAACATGAACAATACATCAATGGGAGTAATAATGCTTGTCGTAGGATGACGAATGGATGATAGAATATAAGCATCATGTCCATAGGCATGTTCCCAAAATCACTACGCGCCTACGACTCTGACGTCATTGGAGAAGAAAGAAATACTCTAGGAAGGAGAATGAAGTCAGGCTTGGAGGGAGTGAAACCATCGAGCAATGTAATAGTAGTATAAACTACTAAGTTTTATGTGGTGAATAACAAACATGGAAAAGACCTCCACGTGGGCCTTTAGTACCTCTAAATCCTCTAGAAAGATGGAAAGAAACCATGCACATCAAAGCTTACACTTGATAAATGTGTTTAAAGTCAGACCCTAATTTGAGACAATCCGGCCCGCGTTCTTTTCGTTCTTTTTTTCGTTCGCGTTCTTTGTCAGCGAGAGAGTATTGGTAATGCGGAGAGAAAAGTAAGCTCTAACAATAAGTTGTGCCTTTGAAATGGGGTCTTCCTTACATAGAAGCAAGCATTCTGTCAGAAGCGATATGCAAACGCGCATACCCTTGGTCGCCTTACAAGATCGTACAAATGACAATGAGGTAAAGGAACGAGAGAATACGACCGAATTCAGTATTCAGGCGGAATTCAGAGCTGCTTATTCTACGATTTTTATTCTCTCAAACCGTTTATACCTCAAATGTGCAAGAAGTTCTGTGCTAACAATAAGATCAGGCAAGTTAATAATAAACTGGTTTCCTTTACCGAAACTCTTTATTGAAAAGAGATAATTGTAATTTCAGAAAAAAAGGCAGAGTTTAGACAGATTAGACTTGTTCTGTTGAATTCGGCAACGAGCTATCAATCAGACTCGTTCAGCAAATCATAAGACAATTCAAGACTAATTAAGTCCGGAGGACCTGTTCTGGTTTTTGAACATACATTTGATCTAATCATTACCTCATTGGTATTCGCCATAATACTAATAAAAAGGTAAAAAGGGTGGAAGTACAACCCGTTATTCAATTCGCGCACGAAGTCTTGCGGGCGATCACTGTTAGGCCAGTGATACTAAAACGATGGCTTAATTTTCTCGGAAATCGAAAAAAAACGGAAAGTATAAAGATAATAATCGTAAATTTTCGTTTATTATCGCAGTTGAACAACTACGGTACACGATGGATAACTACTTCCCGTGTAAAACGACAGAAATGGGACCCACCCTAAACGATGAAAATGTTCCGTTTCTCTCTATCTCTTGATCTCTACCTCTATATCTCTATATCCCTATCCATTCTCTCTCTCTCTCTCTCTCTCTCTCTCTCTCTCTCCCTCTCTCTCCCTCTCTCTCTCTACATTCTTTCTCTCTCCCTCTATCTCTCTCACTATTTCTATTCCTCCCTCCCTACCTACCCATCTATATTTCTATCTATCTATCAATCTCCTTCTCCTTCGCACTCTCTCTCTCTTTCTTACTCTCTCTGTCTCTCTTCCTCGCTCCCTTTCCTTAACGATGTGGAGATATACATATATGTATGAAAGGGGACCGGACCATTTATCAAGCTTTGTTTTTGTCTCCAAAGGTACAATACATCATAGGAGAGGTGGACTTCCTGTTAGCGGTTACCTAAGGTTTTCTTAGAATAAAAAGCTATTTAAGATTGTTTTTGACCAAATTTTCGATCAAAGTTGAACTCGGGTTAATAGTGGATCGGGAAGAAGTGAAATATTTTTTAATTATAACTTTCAATCAGACATAAGCAAGCAATTGTTTGTAAAAATGACATCGACGCTATCTAAACTGTATGAAACTTAAATCATCGCACTGCAAGTTAATTTTACTCTACGCTCTGTCAGCGCTCGCTAGTAGAACAAAGAAGGCGAGAGAGTGTGGCTGGAGAGGAGAGTTTCACAAAGTAGTTCGAGGAGCGCCCATTACGAACAATTGTAAAACCATGTCTTATGCATCGTTACATTTGCCGTACGTGCCTTCGCCGTGACCCCATCTCCGCCGCGTCTCCGTCGTTACGGCGGAAGTTACAGCGTAGTCACGTAAGGCAAATGTAACGATGCATTAATCAAAAAAGATTTTTAAGAACAAAATTCTGTTAGAAAATTACGAAAAGAAATGAAAAGCAGACAGCACTATCCTCGTTGTAGGCACTCTTTTTCCTTTCTTTTCCATACTTTAGAACAGAGTGTGGTCCAAGCATCAATGAGGAACTTCACTGCATTGGTCATACGCTGAAAGTATGCGCGTTATTTAGTAAAGACCCACGGGGGAGATATTACGGACCCGCGCCTTATAGACTCTTTGCATATCTCTCAAGTATATATGGTTTGCAACACTTCCTTCCGCGTTGTTCTGATATTGATTAAAGACACACTCCGAGCTAATTTTGCTCTCCGCTCTGACCATGTTCTCTCGTAGACAAAGAAAACGAGAGAGTGCGGCCAAATTGGAGAGTTTCAAATCTCTAGCTCGGGATGTGCTTTAAATAGATTCATTGAAGGAGGGACTCGAGTTATGGTTAAAAAAACTTAAAAATACATTAGAGGCGAGATAGAGAGTGGAAGGCGAAGAGAGCTTTCTCTGCTAAGTTGTCTGGTAACTTGCCAATGTACGTGTGGTACTCGCTCAATACTTCGTCTTAATTGCTGATCAGAAGATGAAGAAGATGAAGATAATTATGCCCCTTGTATGGAACCTCAGCACGCCCAGACTAATCTGTCGTTTAGCGGCAACCATTCCCTCCCTAATGGCTGTATGTGCTTGATAAAGGTTAATAAACTGTTAAACTGTTAACTTTGATAACAGTTTGACAATGCGATTTTGCTAACAATAAGGACAATGCCTGTGGGTGTATCACAGTATATAACCACTCTTCCTTGAAAGCCCCACAGGCGACAGAGTATTCAATATTGAGAGAGTTTCGCTGCTGTGCGGTCGTTCTGGTTTTGAGAATGAAAAGACGCGACTGTGGCATGGATATACCGCGTTATGCATCCTTACGTTTGCCTTACGTGCTTATGCCGTAACCTCCTCCGCCGCCGCGTCTCCGTCGTTACGGCGGAGGTCACGTCGTAGGCACACGTAAGGCAAATGTAACGATGCATTAGTGACGTCATCGGGGATACTTCATCATAAATGCCTGAACCACGTCTATTTTAATAATTACTTTAACCACGATTTCATTTTGTAATATGAGTTTTACCGCACCTATAAATAATATGTTTCGCGTAGTTTAAATAATCTCGTATAAATATTTTTCAAACAATACCAAGTTAACTTTCGGGTAAAGATAAAAAATCAATCATTTCCATCAACTAGTCGATATCGATGTCCCAATATTGATTGATTGATTGAGATACAGACTAGAGTAACTAGAGAACCTTGAAATTAATATCCTTCTCTGAACGTTTGTCAGACTCTATCGCAGGTATACACTGGGGAATTTGAAACTGAGCAATGGTGTTATTTTATGCGCCATAAGTGATATCCTGAGCGATGCTGAGGTGAGCTAGCGGACAGATACGCAAACAGAGAGTATCTAGATTAGAAGGCGCCAAGCATTAACGCACCTGTATAATGTCATATTACCAATGGTTCACGAGTCAACTATCCGCTCTGGCCGCACTCTCGCTTACTTTGTCTGCGAGAGAGTATTCCCAATGCGGAGAGTAAAATTAGCTTTTAAATAAAACTAAATTTCGCTTTTACTTTCACAACTTCTCAACAGCATCAACAGAGGATTAGTTACTCCTTAGCCTTTTCGACCATAGTTTGAAAGATAGCCAGAGCATGGCGAAAATGCCAGGCTCTATTGTTACAAATGTGCGTTCGGAGGCGGTTAGAGTTGACGAGAGAGTGCGCGAAACGGAGAGAGTCAGACATTTCTGTTTTGTCAAAATGTGTTCTAAGGTGACGATATACGAAAATAGTAGTGCGCGCGATAGAATATTCCAACCAAACACCGCGCCAACACACAAAAACAGCTAGAGCATGGTCAAAATGTGGTGTTCGAAAGTCATGAAAGGAAAAAAGGACGAGAGTGTGTGTAAAAAGTGGAGGGTATTATGCATTTCATAAATATTGAACAGTGTTAGGCTATTCTAACAAGGGAATGCTCGCAACTTTTCCTGGCCATATGAGATGGCAATAGCATGACTAGGATCGGTTTTCGATGCTGTTTACGAATCCGTTTTCAGAAAGTGCCTAATCGTCCTGAGTTTCGAGGAAATCGATATTTGTGGGCTGGTGAACTCATCTATAAACTCTCGCAGTAGTCCTTTCATCAACGGATCTTTCCGATGCAATCCAGATAGTTTGTGAGGGAAACCACACGAATTTTCGAATTAACAAGCCAAATTTCAATACCGATTTTCCCGAAACAGAGGTCGATTAGGCATTTTCTGAATACGGATTCGGAATAATCATCGAAAACTGATTGTAGTCATGTCATTACGAGCTGATATGGCCAGGACAATTTGGGAGCCTCCCCTTGTAAAGTTAAGAAGGAGAAAATCATAGTGAATTCTCTTCGTTTTGCATACTATCTCGCCTCTCTCTCTAGTTTTTGTCACTTTATTTGTAGTGGAGTGAGGGAGCAATATGTAGCAATACGTCAATTCATTCATCAGCTGACTTAAACACTTACCCCCGATAATTTGAACCTTTCCGCTCTGGCCGCACTCTATCGCTTTCATCGTCTACGAGAGAGCGTTGCCAGAGCGGAGAGTTTCAAATTACCTCGAGTTGTTCCTCTAACAATTAGTCTGATAGGATAAATGAATTAAATTTAATTGAATAAATGATAGCTTTAATATATTAAAGCTTTAATATATTAATAATTGAATGTAGCAAAAAGATTTATGAATAGATACCATTCACAATACTCTCGAAATTTTGAAACCCTCCTCTCTAGCCACACTCTCTCGCTTTCTCTGTCAACGAGAGCGGAGAGTTTTAATTAAGCTCTGGGTGTGCCTTTAAGTCTGATACGACAAATGATTGTAGCAAAAAGATATAAGAATAGATACCATTCACAATACTTTCGAAATTCCGAAACTCTCCTCTCTAGCCACACTCTCTCGCTTGAGAGCGTTACCAGAGTTATAGCAAATAGGTAGATACGAATAGATGCCATTCACAATACATAAGTGAGCCTGGCAGATGGAGTCTAACAATAGCGACTGGGCACGGTTGGAAAACATTATTATGTTATAATAATAATAAGAGAGCCAACAGATTCATAGCAACCATGACATTTTTGAAAACTTTTAGCGTGTAATTCTGTGTAAAAAATGATTTTTCTTTTTTTTTTTCAATTGTGAAAAGTCTAAATCGATAATTTTGACAATTTAATATAAAAATAAATTCCCTTTAGATAATTTTCAGGATAAATTTAGTTCAATTTCACAAATACATCTCAGAAAGCTTAAAGAACAAGAGGAAAAGCGTGAGTGTTGGTGTCGGATTTCATCAAAATTGTCACTCAGACGTCAAAAATCACCCATATACTGGATTTTCTGGAATTCCGATTTTTGGTTTACACTCATGGCAACTCGGTAAGAATCGAAAAAAATAAGATAACGAACTGCAATTTCGAGGTACAAGATTCTGAATATTATATTTTAAAGGATAGTTTATTTATTTATTTAAAAAAAAACTATTTTCGTACGCTCATTATAGATGTTGCATTATATTTACTCAATAAAAGAATATATTTCTACTTGCAGAAAGTAGACTCGATGTAAACAAGGTTTCGTTTGCACTAGATATGTCTGCATATAGGATATTGGAATGTGTTTAAATGAAATGTAAACACGAATATCGGTCGGGAAATGTCTGCAAGGACGCACTAGACAAGATTTTTCTATTAAAAGACTTATTTTTAGAGATATTAAAATATTATGACTAGATTAGTGTATCTCCGTCATCCTCATCTAGCAATTATTGCTTGAAATGATAAATTGATTGATTGATTGAGATAAGTGCTAATGAATGACTGGCAAGATACCGAAAAATGGTGATAATCATCCAAGGTTAACATGGTATATCCTATTTTGTGGGGTGAAATCACGAAAAGGAAAGAAAGACAAGAAAACCATCCACATTTCTTTCATTCTCGCCTATTTTTGATATTTGCGATGTTTTTTGTTGGAGATTCGAATAAGTTTCTCGTTCTTTATATCCATGCCGTTGACAAACTATGGTAGTAAATCTAAGTTGTCCGGTTTCATATGAAATAATATAATAATATAATATAAGATGGTATTATAATAATTATATTAAAATAATATAATCATATTTTTAAAAATTTATTATTATATTATAATAATATAATATAAAATGGCTCTAAAATTGCTCAAAAGTTCGAAAATTAGATGCACTTTATGTTACATGCTAAAGGAACTCTTGATAAATGTATTCGAAATGAAAATGAAACCCAGAAACCACTGCAGAAACACTGCACGTCGAAGAGACATTGAGAGAGGTTCCTCTCTCCCCTTTCATTCATTTTATTCCTCCCTTTAATTTTATTTATTTGATACACCTGGATACAGGTGATATAGGGGCGACAGCAAATATGTACAGGAGTATCAGGTGAAGTAATAATAATAATACCATAAACTTGGGGAGGTGACAGTGATATTTTTCAATTGTCGTGACACCCTAGGCTAATTTGGAACTCTCGATTCATAATCTCTAACCTACGTTTATTCCATATATATTTTTATTATTTGTCCCTACATCAGAGAGATTTTTAGACAAGTTAAACGAAATTTGCACGAAATTTGTAGAAAGAAAATGGGAGACAATGGACAGTGGTAATGCGGAACGTGAAGATAGTCAAAGAGGTCTCAAAAACGAGTTGTGAAGTGTTAAGAAAAGATCAGAGTGGGCTCAATGTTACATGCGATAAAGTGTTGAGAGTCAAATTATAACGCGGCATGTCTTTTATGGAATACGACATTTGTCAGGCCCAGAACAATTGGAGAATAAAAGCCTGTAACTAGGACTCCTTATATAAGACAAATACGTCTAGATATTGCAATAGATTAATGAACAGATGATGTGATATTGTACCCAGCAAGCGTAAGCATTTTGTTATTTTTAAAGGGAGCGAAACCTCACTCAATGGTCTCTTCGACGGGCAATGCTCTCTCGTTGCTAGAGAATAGAGAAATAGTGTGCGCAATGAAGGGAACATTGAGTGAGGTTATGCTCCCTTTAACATTTGAACAAGGGAATCATGGTTCAACTACGTAAATTCGCGCGACGACAATTAGATATGGACGGGAAGCAAAACAACCTTTTTGACGAAAGATCAAAGATCACTAGGAGGATATTCATAGATCAAAGATCAGTTGCATAGTGTTCAAAGGTACGAAATGAAAATACAGGTAACGAAAAATGGCAAGAGTTTATTGCTGATCTTCTTCTGATTTTATTTTATCGCAATTTCAATATTCAAGAAAAGGCATGAAGATATAAAAGTTCATATATCTATCAAAGATTAAAGAGCCGAAAATCAAATCCGAGCATCAAAGATCAAAGATCAAAGATCACTCACCGTTTCAGCATTCGCCGGACATTGTCGCGTACTGAAGCAAGGCATCACCTAAAACACTGAATGATACCGGTTTTCAAAGCTTGTTCAGTAAGTTGAGGACGCTTATAGGTCAATGATCAATTTCAGGAAAAAAACAAGGATAAGTCATAGTCCCCATTACCCTACCGCCCTATTTGATTTGGCAACAATATTTTCAGTGGTGAAAACACAGTATTCTGGTGTAAGCCATTTTATCTTTGAAAGCCCTCTCTCTTTGAAATACGAGCGAGATAGCGTTAATTTTGAGAGTGTGTTGAACGGTCATTCTGGTTTTCAAAAGGAAGAGAAGAGTGTAAAAAACAAAGCGTATATTGTAAACAGTACTATATTACGTACTATATTGTATAGTACGTATATTGTAAACAGATCATTGATATCAATATTCCACTCCTACCGTACTACCTTTGGTTCCGGTCGGGACTCAGCAACGTACGAAGCGTCCGGGGTTACGGTAGGTCTCGGATACAACCAAGCGTTGAGGTCGACCGTGCAGCCGCAGCCTAGGAACGATGACAGTGACCGAAGCATGGGCATCTGACTCTTGCACTGTATCTTACAACGATTATTTCCGAATTACGATAGCGCGCGCCAAATTTGAATTTGATTTTTTTTAAAGATGAGGTACCTGAGGGGATAATGGATGATGGATTGTTGAAAAGAGGTGGAACACAAGAAGTATGAGTAGGATATAGGGGGAGGAGAAGGGAGGAGAGAGGGAAACAGGGAGAGGGAGAGAGAAGGAGAGAAGGTGAGATTGGGGAAGAGAGAGGGAGAGAAAGGGAGAGAGGAAGAGAAGGAGAGAGAGAGAGAGAGAGAGTGAGAGAGGAGAGAGAGGGAGAGAGAGAGAGAGAGAGAGAGGGAGAGGGAGAGGGAGAGGGAGAGAGAGAGGGAGAGGGAGAGGGAGAGGGAGAGGGAGAGGGAGAGGGAGAGGGAGAGGGAGAGGGAGAGGGAGAGGGAGAGGGAGAGGGAGAGGGAGAGGGAGAGGGAGAGGGAGAGGGAGAGGGAGAGGGAGAGGGAGAGGGAGAGGGAGAGGGAGAGGGAGAGGGAGAGGGAGAGGGGGCGAGTAGGAAAGACGACACCTGGCGTGCTGAACTCGAAGAAGACGTCGCAAAACGACCATCACTCTCATTCTCTCCCTCTTAATTTCTCCCTCTTCCTCTCCCTCTCTCTCTCCCTCCCTCTCTTCACCTTCCCCCTTATCCCTCCATCTCCCTCTCTCTCCCTCTCTCTCCCATTCTCTCTCCCTTCCACTCTCTCTGTCTCTCCCTCCCTCTCCCTCTCGCCCTCTCCCTCTCCCTGATATCGCTTCAAGCATGTCATATATCTCTCAACCTCTCTGACCATCTTACATACACTTCAATCACAATGGAGACTAACATGCCTTCACTATGTTAGCCTCAATGATTAAAACTAACGACTAAGGATACCTTAAGAGCTTAAGACCCTAAGACTACCTTAAAAGCTTAAGAAACTAAGACTACCTTAAGACCTTTAGACCCAAAGACTAACGTAAAATCTTAAGACCCTAACAATAAGACCTCGATTAGACGTGCAACGGCGAAGTTGCCCCATGTGTTTTCAATGGTCAACGGAGACGGACTTAAATTGTGTCTAGTTTGGACGAGTTAAGAGGGAGAAGAGCCAGTTGGGAGTCCGTTTTCTACGCAACCTCCATGTTCCACTGCTACAGGTACCCAAGAAGGCTACAGTTACAGTTTACAGTTTAATCACATTTATCAAGAGTAGGCTCTGATGTACATGGTGGGCCACTCCTGACTTCTTGCTTGTCTCAGGAAAGTAGGACCGGCGATTCGCATGAAGAGATCCTTCCATCTTACTGGTGGGCGTCCGCGTCCACACCCGAGCTAATTTTCCTTTTTGAAACTCTTTGTAAAATTCGCTCGGGATGTGCCTTTAAAACTACTCATGCGGTGTTCAAAAGCTGCGAAAAGATTTTACTCATTTTTGCCTATTTTTCTCTTCGTTACTTTCCAATAAAGTGTTTATGTTGTATGTTTTATGATAGTTGGATAATTCAAGAAGTTTTCAAGTTTTGTTTTCATAAAAGAATATTTATTATTCTAACATTTTCGCAGAAATATTACAAAATATATGACAGCCGTTCTTTTTGTCAAAGGTTGAATATTTTTTTCTTCGAAATGTCACTGATGCTTCCCTCAATCAATCAATCACGTTCTGCAACATAAAGAAAAGAAAAAGAGGCGAGAGAGTGTGCGAAACGAGGAGAGTTTTCTCTTCTTTTCGTAACTTTTGAGTGGGATCATCAATGAACTTCACATCAGAAATGTGTCAGGATGTTTTGAGAAGGTGATGGATTGATGAGGACCACAAGAAAGGTGGAAGTTATTGATATGAAATTGGTAATTGTCCCCTGCTTGGGCTATAATGCTGATCGTGAAACGCATTTTCAATGGGCGAGAAAAGTGAATGAATGCAAATTCCATACTAACTGTCCCGCGCTTATGACAAGGGAACTATGTAACCTTGCCACAAAATTCTCTAATTTTGATACCTTGACGTAAATCTTGATGGGATAAGGATTATTATTATAAGGATTCCGAAAAGCTAGGTCAGCAGTAGGTATCCTTGCCCCATGAAGATTTACGTCAAGGTATCAAAATTAGAGAATTTTGTGGTAAGGTTACATTGTTCCCTTGTGAGGCAAGCAAAAAGGAGTGACTGTAAAGCTACATTAGAGTGCCCTCTTGAATAAATGTGTTTAAACTGTGAATTGATGGATTGAGAATTATGGGGTGACAATGGTAATTGATCAAAAAATTTAATCAATCTTGTTAAAAAGACCAACAAATGAAGGATAGATGTTTATGAATATATATATATATATATATATATATATATATATATATATATATATATTTGATGGAATAAAGAAATCTATAATGGATAAATAAATAAATTAAAGCGGGTGAACATAGATATCCAGGATCAAACACACAAAAATCCATTTACTAATAGTGACTTTCTCTCAAAAATAGTGGCATAAAAAACTAGACTTTAAGAATGCTAAAGCGGAAGAAAAGTTTGAAATTCGAAGTAAGCATTGAGCTAAATTGGAGTGAATGCAATTTAGCCCCAAAAGAGGCTCGAGATATCCCAAAATGGTTCTCTTCTTCATCGTTTTTTCCACCTGCAACAGAAGATATCAGCTGCTAGATATGTACATGAATGATGTCACAATGTTTCTCGTGACTTTGAGAGTAACAAAACGACCTTCTACTATTGGATGTGGTTACACCACGGTTATCAAGTTTATGCGCTGGCATACCAAGTTTCAACTCTCGCTTTCTTTGTTTGCAAGAGAGTTTTGCCAGAGCGGAGAGTGCATACATACAACTTGCTAATTGTAACGTGGAATAATTGAACTCCATTATGCAAACCAAATTATGTCTGCAAAAAAGACGTGCAGATTGGATCATTTCTAGATTCACTTCTCGCTTTTCATTCATTCTATCAAAATGTTGACAGCGAAAGCGGCCATACACGGGAGTGGTCCTCGAGATCGATTCATCGTAAGTCGTTAAGACCTAAAGACCTTAAGACCTAAGGCCTTAAGACCTTAAGACCTAAGACCTTAAGACCTAAGACATAAAAGCTTAAGACTTAGACTAAACCTGATTCTCGTATACCGTAATCTATCTTCAGGAGACCGTCTCCGTCAAAGTGAAGAAGGGCTCCAGACTAGCAATCAATCTCCGATCAAGCGATCACTGTGTATGAGCTATACCTGGTCTCCGATCTTTGATCTTTGATGTTTGTTCTTTGCAGGTCACTCGTATTCACTATGACTCTCCACTGTACAACAAGGTCTTCATGGGGGACAAGATTCTGCAGATAAATGGAGAGAAAATGAAACTGGCTAATGTACACGCGGCCATGAATGAGAACAAGGACAAGGTTGTCGTTTTGATCTTTGATGTTTTAGCCCTCCCATTTGACTAATTTAGCTTTTGCCTGACCTAACTTAATTAAATCAGCGAAAATGACATGGTATTTACATGATTTGGAAGCAATGCTAATCTCTGATATCATCATTTTCTGATCTTTGATCTTTGATCTTTGATCTTCGATATTTGATCTTTGATCTTTACAGACATTTCTCATGCAATTGGATCATAGCTGCTTCTCGTGGTGTATGCTTCGAAAGACTACACTCGAGAACATCTCGACAGAGGAGAAAGAGAAATTGATCGGACGTGCAATCAATGTATATACGGTAAGATCCGCCCCTAGTAGACTCCGCCCCTAATAGGTTACACCCCTTTCCGCTTTCGTCTTCAAGGTTCTCACTACAAAGTGATTAAAAGAGAGTATTTCTATTCGATCGCATATTGTGGTATAGGAACGGTAAATCTTGACTCTGTCAATCGATGACTTCAAGGCTCCGCCACTTTCAAGACTCATCCCCTTTCAGGTAGTCCTCAAGGACACTACTCCGTCCGAGATCGGACGCTCACCTTTCGGTCTGCAAATACGCTACGACGCTCGTGAACGCATCGAAGTCTTCAAAGTACTGTAGACAATGTTAAACTCCGCCCACTAATCGATAATCTCATCTCAGGTTGCACCCGGATCTCTCAGCGCCACCCATCTCCGCCCTGGTGACATCATACGGTAGGCATACTGTGGATTATTCATTGATTGATTGATTAATTCAGGGAGATCAATTCGAAAGCGGTGGTTAGTAAGAGCATGTGCGTTGCACTCATACAACAAAGTTTGGCACAGACTAGTAGCGTAAGTCACGCAACTTTTCGTAGTTCTTACAATAAGTCACGCCCCTTTTCACATCATCCAAAATAAGACACGCCCTTTTCACATTATCGAAAATAAGACACGCCCCGTTTCCTTATTTACAGGTGACATTGACGATTGAATCACCCGTGAATGGTCAGGATTCGTACAGAGACAATGTGGAGATGCCCAATGACGTGGTGCAGATTGCTCAGAAACAGGTTGGTGCGGCGTGTGCGAATGAGCTGACGACGTTTCCCAATCACACCGCAAATGACGCCTTTTCGCAGATCGAATTCCTGAAGACTGGAGGATTGGCCAAGATGAAAGTGAAGAGTGCCTCCATTAAGCCTATCACGGTAGGATACGAGATCGATAATATCGATTGATTGATCGAGAATATCGATTGATTTAGACGGGACTGAAGACCACGGCCAAAGGAAGGATTCCGAGTGCGGCAACCGCCCCAAGCAGTCCCATGAAGAACCATCATGTACGGTAGTTATCGATCGTGAAGTGACTTTATTATTGGCTGCTTACTGTAACTACTGTAGGTGTCGATGTCGCAGAAGGAACGCACAGAGTTCGAGCACTACGCTGATATGGTGGATCCGAGCAAACTGAGGAGCTGCAAAGAGATCAAATGAGACGATTGATATTGTGCTTGTATCGATTGATTGTACGACATGTATATTTCATGTGCCTACACTAATCGATAAACATAAGCCTAGTCCGAGAGTATACATCACACACACACATAGGGGCTCCAAACATTTTCATTCATTTTGTATGAGGCAGGTAAGGGAGCGTAGAAATTACGGTATAGATTGATTTTGGTGTACACGTCGGAGTACGTTAGCCAAGGTAGCCTTGACGGTGCTAAAGATACCCACATAACATAACATATTTATCTAAATTCATATAAGAATTCATGAATCCCATGTAGCGTTTATACAACGCATGAATATTCGTCAAAATTGATCAATTGACCTCTCACCTTCCCCCCCCCCATCACCATCCTCTTCTCTTTTAATAATTTTAATTCGTTCACGTATTTTTCTTGCACTCGAATACTTTGCCCTTGTTGAAACACCCTTGTGGTGTACGATAAATAAATAAAATAAATAAATCAATAGTAGTCAGCGTTTTTAACAGAGCCACACGGATTCGATTCCCTTTTGCAATTTTCTATACATTTTCAAGAACTAGCGTCTTTCCCTAGGGTAATGAACATTAAGCTTCGATTACGGTATTCCGGGGCTTTTAAAATTCTAGAGAAAATTGTTATTGTGACGTTTTTATATGTTCATTTGTCAGAGAAAAAATTATTGAATATTTTATAGATGAGTCAATACGGTGTAATTTCAACATTCTGATTCTGGTTAGACCGTTGATGATATCAGACTTGTCTGAAAAAAATGATATAATTATTATAGAATTAAAACTGTCCGAACAATACAAATTCCGCTATTTGCCGCGCAATATTCAGACTCCGCCCACTTCTTTGCGCGACATACCATTTTCTCTAGTTTTATCGAATTTTATGGCGTTTCGTCATCATTTCACAGGACTTTCAATAAAAATAAAATTATATGCACTGAAAAAACGTTCGAAAAAACCTTCCGAAAATTTGGAGTGCGTTTTTCTCAACGGTGGAGAAGTTTACTATATTCGGCATTTGGCGCGGTGTGTGCAAAACTTTTGTAATTCTATGATATGAAGCTTCTTGTACTCTGTGTCAGTAGCAGTATGCGCATATTGGGTCGTAAAGCTGTAATGGCACCTACAATAGCCAAAGCGATCAAGAGGAAGACCCGGATTGAGATGGAAGGATGAATTTGTGAAGATAGTCTGACCAGGCTTCATGAACATTGCAGGAACAAGGATCAGTGGAACCATCTCATGTCATTACAGATCCGGTGACCCACTTTAGTCGATCTCGATAAAGTATTTAATTAGAAAAAAATAATCTTACAATGATGTAATAATTAGGGAAATGTTCTATCAGACCTATCCTAGAAAGTGCTTCAACAGTACAGCATAGATGATAAAAAGATCTCAGAAAGGGTCCAGAACTACTTCACAAGACGAATATTCATGCGTTGTTTCAATTCTGCCTATATTCGCGTCAATAACTTGCTCAGACGGCAAACTGTCTCATATTTGAGTCATAGGTTATCTAAGATGCGACAATTAGAGAAACGTTGACTCAAATGTGAGATCCTTATTATGTTATTTATTATCTTATTTTCTTCATTCGACTGTCCCGTTCATGCGTGAGCATGTGATAAATATAAATATATAACTTAGTTAGCTTACTCCAGTCCCCGTTACTATCTCGAGCGAGAGAGTATTATCCAGTGTGTCTTTTTGAGAGAGTTTGGAGTAAGATAACCTTTCTCTATAGCTGAACAGTTAGACAACCTATACCTAAGAGAATTTGCCGTGAGTGTTTTTTAATGGAAACGCTCGAAAGTTATCGGGGACCAATTTGTCGGTTCGAGGATTTCATAGAGGAAATTCTAGCCTTTTAGCGCTGCTAATTGAAACTGCCCTTGTTTAGAAGGTACAAAATTTGTTAACCCGAAAAAAGCAAGTACTTCTTTTGTATATCTCGCAACCGTACAAGATGAAACCCATACGTGGGCACCACTGCCGCTAGCGGCACTACACCTCCGATTTTCCAAAATAATCACTCAAAATGACGTATAAATGCTCCATTTTTTGCTTCCGACCCCCTGATTTTCATTTCCAGTGGCAATGCCCGCCCACGTATGATGAAACCAATCTAAGCGGTTGCTTATTGTTAGAGGAAAGTAATAAAATAAATATCTGTTTTGTCCCACATTTTGTTCTGAATATCTATCGAACTGATAGCTCGAACTGAACTGATCCCCAACCGAAATCGCTTAAGCGACGGAACTCCATCACTCCCTTATTGCTTCATTCATTCATTACTCTTGATTTTAACTGATGGATAAATAAATATAAATAAATATAAATAGGACGTTAATCGCTTTGTTCATTCACTCACAAAATCTTCTGTTTAAAAAAAATGTTATAAAGACGGGCAATAAATGTTTCAATCAACTGACACCATATGCATATAAGCTTGCTAAAGAAGGAAATGATAGGGAGTGGAGGAGGAAGATCATTAATAATAATGTGTTTTCTCGTTACATAAAATTAGGGACATTTGCTTACTTTTTGAAATGATCGAAAAGTCTGTATATAAAGGTTGGGCACGTATGAGTTTTGCCAAACTCGCTCTGCGTCTCGGACAAATTAGTTTGACCCGTTTTATATGTAATAATAGATATTTTCAGGCACATCAAACGTAAAGCTAAATAATGTTATAAGTTAAGTAGTAATGTTCTTAATGGTGCTTCGGTCGCTAGTGTGTCTACCCATTAGATCACTGTGTCTGACTCTTTGCCTTTCTTACACTATTAATTACCGTCAAAACTATGTTTTATCTTGCTTATAAAAATGTTCTAGATTATACAAAGATTATACAAAGATACAAAGATAGGGGTATGGGTGTGATCAAAGTTTTTTCGTCCAAATTTATTCTTAATTAGAAAACTGAGAAATCAAATACTGAATAAACCATTTGTCACTTTATGTACATTCACTACTCCTATCCCTGATATCCCGTCTCTGCACCTCTCCATTCCCTTCGTTTGTATGAAAGAGTGTGTAGTGAAAATACCATTTTGCGGTTGGAGGTCTTCCTCTTCCTCTCCCGGTTGATCTTCCTTCTAATTTTTCCCTTACCCTATACTACTGAGTAAGGTTTTGCATTAGTAACATATTTTCAGGTTACCTATGCTGTGTGTGTAATGTAGTCTATTGCTACATACATACACTGTTGCCATGAGACGTCTCCCTCTCCCTCTCCCTCTACCTCTTCCTTTCTCTCTTATGTCAAAGAATCTTCGCCCACTGTTACTCTGTTTCACCATAGTAGATTGTGATTCTTTTCACAACCTACAATGGTTTTCCTATTGAATACACTTTTTTCAGGTCACCTATACTGGCCGTCAACAGTTTAATAATTATATTATGGGATGGAATTAAATATATGCATATTAATTGTATATTTTACTCTGAACAATTTGAAATGGTGAGGTATCGACTTTGTAAATTTAATTAATATGTACCCAAACATTTTTAGGACCGACATGCCCCTTCATCGCTGAAAACAGTACCCATAGACTGTGAAAAGGATGTTGTGATGTAACTTGAATCGGCTGGTAGTGGTAAAGGAGTAGAGTCTTGATTGTAACGAAGAGAGCGGGGGAACATGCATCGAGATCGATGAGGGAAAGTTCGACAGAGCTATTTCATTCCACTCCAATAAGGAGCAAATAACCACAAGGAGCACTATTCCATGCCTGGCTCAAGCAATTCTCATTGTGATCTCATATAGAATAATAGATAAAAAATACACTTGTTTGATGAATGATAAAGAATTATTCCATTTGTTTGATGAGGCTAAGGTTGAGGCTCGCAAGAGAAATCTATCTACAAATCGACTGGAACGAGGTGCATTTTGCAAATCCTCGCTCTCTCCCTACTGGTCATGGTTAAATTCGACAACTTAGTTCTACAAAAGTTGAGAAAAGAAAAGAAAAGCGGAGAAATTCTTCACTTTTACACAATATCTCCCACTTTTTCGTTTTTTCTTTTGCAATTTGTGAGAGAAACCTCATTTAGACCAACGAGAAACTGGCATATGTCCAGAATGGAGGATACAAATAGCTAATTCTATTTCTACTAATGTTAAGGGGTCCGCCCAACCCTATATTCTGTATATTATATTATGACTATCGCTAGAATATCATATTTATTTATTCCTTTCATTATTTCGTTTCACTTTATTTATTGACTACGGGAGTAACCCTATGATTCCGACTTCCGTTCTTTACCAATATGCAGTTCTGTATTTACCAAGACTTGATTTCGTTTTTCTTGTTCTGCCCTGTTCAGTCTTACGCTTGCTCTCGTTCAGAGTGTGACGTAATCTTTCTCTCTTGTTTATTTGCACATTTTGGTCTCGTTTATTCAGTTGTTCGTGCTGATAAAATCACCTTTCGTTGATTGCCTTCGTTGTTCTTACATTCTAAGGGTTAGTACTCTGGAATAGCTTCGAAAACAACTTGTTCTTCGTTTCCATCTTGTGTCTTCTTCGATCAGGCTACTGTGTGTGGCTAGGACTGATCGCTCCTACTGTGTGTGGCATATCTTGATCAGGCTACTGTGTGTGGCTAAGACTGATCTCGTGAGGCTCCTTCTTATCTTCATTTGAGAAATCTGAATAGTTCGCGCCTGGGGCCGATCTGTCTTCATCTTTTCTACTTGTTGTGAGAGCGGATTACCTTACATGGGGGCTGAGCCGGCTTGAACAGAGAGACTGATTACTGAACTATCTTTGCGAGTGTATTGCGTCATTCTCGTGTGATTTGCGTGATTGTTATTGATCGATACAAGTGTGATTGCCTCATTGCAATATTTCGTCATCATGAGTAATTTCAATTATGTTGAGGATTACCTGCTCGGAGATGGAGATGAGCATTCGGGGCCGAGCGGCAACAATGCTGAAGACGTCTTGAATGATGGATTGAATGTGAATGAAGTGGAAGTCGCGGCGGGGACGAGCCAACAATTCTATCCGCCCGCGCCCAGCGTGAACGAAGCGAAGGGAGCGAAGCAGGTTGGAGAAACTCCAAAGGTACCCCCTCGTTATCGTACTAGATCTAGTTCTAGAAATCAGAATGCAAATGTGAAAGATCCTGAATTGTTAATGAGACGATTGCGAGAGAGGTTGACTGATCTCGCAAACAATCTTGTGACTAGAGTATATGGATCGAAGATTAGAGAGTGAGAATGGACGTGGTTGGAGAAATGGAGGTTACACAGCTCCACCGATTCGAAGTACGATTACGTGTCGCAATTGTGGAGGCGTTGGCCACATATCATCAGTGTGTACTACTGGAAGAGTGAATGGTCGTCCACCGATTTGGAGTCAGCCGTACAACGAGAATATGTACAATAATCGATTTGGGGCCGAACAACAAGGTCGAGCTGGTGTACAACAAGGCGCTTTCCCGTACAATAATCATGCACCGAGATTCGAACCTCAGGATGCTCGTTCACAGCAGCCTCCCACAGATCAGAGAGAGCCGAAGGGAGATCCTCCAAGATCGTACAATGTCATCTGTACGCAAGTGAATGATATGAGAGAAGTACCTATGAAGGAAGATCGAAGTGTAGTAGAGAATACCTGTAAAGAGAATGAAGAGAAGCAGGCAGAGAATGAGGTTGATGACAGTAACTGCAAGTTTATCAAGAGATTCAAGACTTTTCATGGAACCATTGGAGGAGTAGAAGTAGACGCTTGTTTGGATACGGGCGCCGAAGTTAATTTGATTGATTTTGATACGGTCAAGGGTATGGCCGGAGTAGTTATTGATGATAAGATTACGGGATTCACTGATGCCTTAGGTAATCGGGTGAAAACAGTTGGAACAATTTGTGTTGATGTGAATATGGAGAGAGGAAGGCGATGTAAAGTTGGCTTCTTTGTAACTGAGAAGAAGATTCCGTGTATCCTGTTGGGGCAGATTGCCTTAGACGCAATGGGAATGGAGTTGATTGTAAAGGATGAAGTAGTTGATATGTGTAGTGGAAATGATGATGGAAGTGGAAACGTGCTAAACACGAGTTGTAGTGCACGAAATGAATTGGGAACGGTTATTGTTGGTGATGGTTCTCTTGATAAAGGAGAACAGATACTCTTGACTGATGAAGAAGCAGTCGATGTTGGTGATAAGACTGTGCGTGTTCCAGTGTGTAATGGGACAAACACGGTTATGGTTCGAGGCGATATTAAGGGATTAGATGTTGTAGTGCGCCTTGATGAGGATTTCGAGGCGAATATGGTTAATACTACGGCTGAGGATGTGGTAGTAGTGGCCGTCGAAGATAAGGTTTTCGTAGATTTTACTGATGGTCAAGAATATCAGGTGGAGGCCGTCGAGGATATAGTAATTGATAAGGATATGGATGGGGACGAACGATGTAATGATGAATCTTTTGGCACGCAGATGAATAGTCCGTGCATTGTATCGGGAGAAAGTAATCTGCAGGTGCAAGGAATGGTGTTGAGAGAGAACGATGAGGATAAAGTTGTTGTAGTTGATGAAGTAGTTGATGGGAGTGATGAGAGTAGTAAGATTGAATCAGTCGTGTTGAGGACGAGCTGTGTTAGACCTAATGAGAAGGATAGTGGAATGGAAAGAGGAGTTCTATCTGAGAGAGATGGTATGGACAAGAAAGATAAGGATAATATTGTGGGAGATATGGTAGAAGGACTTTCAGTGTGTAGAGAGACTGTACCTGATGAGAGACCAAAGGTTCGACTGAAGGAAGATTGTATGGATAAGAAGCATATGGATATTATTGTTGGAAATATGGTAGAAGGACTTTCAGAGTGTAAAGAGACTGTACCTGTTAAGAAACCAAAGGGTAGATTGAAGGAAAGCATGAATAAGATTGATGAGGATATTATTGATGGATATAGTGGTGCGGGAGTTCTGGTGTGTAAGGGAACTGTACCTGGTATGGGACCTGAGAGTGTGCTGCAAGAAGATCGCATGTTGATAGAGGATGATAAGATTGATGAAGAAAGCAGTAATAGTCATCATATCGTGAGAGTGCCTGTGGGTAATAGATCTCAGTCTGTTACGGTATCTGCGAGATATGATTGTGGCATTATGAGTAGATGTGTCCGTGGATACATAAGTGAGGGTTGTGATGGGGTGATCTCTTGTGTGGTACTGTATAGAGCTATGGAGTTCGAACAGTTTGATTGCAGGAAGAAGGCGGTACCGAGAGATCCCGACAAGATATTGGTCTTGACATCACGAGAGCCCGTGTCCCTCAGTGGAGGTGTATCATTCGCCGTTCCGTACAACATCATGGTCGTCGTCATCGTCATCTGCACCGTGATCTACATCTCAATCGTCTACAGTCGTGCCGTCGTCGTCGCCATCGCCGCTCGTGCCGTCGCCGTCGCCACGTTCGCCGTCATCGTTTCGCTGCTCGTTCTGCCGTTCGTCGTTCGTAAGCCCGTGGAAGAGAAGACGCGTGAGGACACGCTTGTGAAAAGGAGGGGCATGTTAAGGGGTCCGCCCAACCCTATATTCTGTATATTATATTATGACTATCGCTAGAATATCATATTTATTTATTCCTTTCATTATTTCGTTTCACTTTATTTATTGACTACGGGAGTAACCCTATGATTCCGACTTCCGTTCTTTACCAATATGCAGTTCTGTATTTACCAAGACTTGATTTCGTTTTTCTTGTTCTGTCCTGTTCAGTCTTACGCTTGCTCTCGTTCAGAGTGTGACGTAATCTTTCTCTCTTGTTTATTTGCACATTTTGGTCTCGTTTATTCAGTTGTTCGTGCTGATAAAATCACCTTTCGTTGATTGCCTTCGTTGTTCTTACATTCTAAGGGTTAGTACTCTGGAATAGCTTCGAAAACAACTTGTTCTTCGTTTCCATCTTGTGTCTTCTTCGATCAGGCTACTGTGTGTGGCTAGGACTGATCGCTCCTACTGTGTGTGGCATATCTTGATCAGGCTACTGTGTGTGGCTAAGACTGATCTCGTGAGGCTCCTTCTTATCTTCATTTGAGAAATCTGAATAGTTCGCGCCTGGGGCCGATCTGTCTTCATCTTTTCTACTTGTTGTGAGAGCGGATTACCTTACACTAACATGATGCGGCATGATTCATGCCGCACCATGTCGCATCGTTTTTTAAGAAGCGGATACTTTAAAAAAATATTTAATTAGTTCATCTTGTTCAGTTATCGGATAAGGAGGGGATCGCCACATAAATCCAGTTATCATTTCTCTCTGACAATAGAATAGTGTTGTAAACGTTTTTAATCATCTATCTGAGCCGGCAGACACTAGCGCTGACTTGGCACCAAGTTTAAAAAATGAAAATTAAATGTACGCCACATTCAAGTTTCTAGTTCTTAGTTGAAGCTTCTTACGCTGTCCGGTAGAATTTAAAATGCAAGAACTAAGAGCACTATTGAATTGAATCATTGAGCGCATTGCTGTTGGTCATTTTCGCCCAAACCTACCGTAAATTATTCGATCTTCCGTTGTGAAAGAACTGCAAGAAACTACGTGAAGGGCAGTTCTTCAATCTCTTTTCATTATTTCATCTTTCACAACTCTTTTTACTTACTATCACTATCTTTACATTATTTATTTTACTATATATTTTATCAGGGTGCGTTATACTGCAATTTGATACGGCTCTTGATCCGAAATAATGTATTAGTAATGTGTTAACTTGTGATTGGAGTGTGAGATGTGTCATATTATGTCATTTCTTCTGTTAAAATGATATGAAGAACTCATTACTGACTTCACAGTATTAATTATGTCATAGAAGCCTTGTCCAATTTTACTGTCATTTTCTGTTCCATCGTTATAGGTTGTGAATTTTTTCACAACCTACAATGGTTTTCTTTTTGAAAGCACTTTTTTCAGGTCACCTATACTGGCCACCAACACTTTAATACTTGTAATGTGGAACGAAATTAAATATATACAATTTCAATTTCAATTTCTTTATCATGTCAGGCATTAATGCTCAGATGGGGATGAGTCGCTGGTATTCAGCACGGGTTGCATTCCACCAATTAACGCCGATGGCTCGCTTCAGATCGTCTCTCCATCGAACTCGTGGCTTTCCCGGGGGGCGTGTCCAGTTGTAGGGCGTCCATAGTGTTGTCGCACGACTCCAATGTTCCGTGTCCATATCCCGCACTTTGAGTGCCCAGCGTGCCTTGCGTTTCAATCCTTCTTGGACCCAATCGCGTAGCTTGGTAATCTCTCGTATCCGCTCATTTCTCCATCGCTCCCTTAGGGTTACTCCTACTATCTTCCTCTCCATCTTTCTCTGGGTCACACTCAGTCGTTCCTTGTCACTCGATCGTAAGGCCCATACCTCGCTGCCGTAGAGTACGGTAGAGGTGATGCAGCTCTCGAAGAGTCGTCTTTTAATCTTCATGGGCAAAAGGCGAGATGAGAGGAGACTGGAAAGCTTACTAAATGCAAACCAGCCGAGTCTGATCCGGTGTTCGATTTCATCCGTGTGATCAAGGGGAAGGGAGATTCTTCCTCCAAGATAGGTGGCAGATTCGGTGAATTTGAACGTCAGATTTCCGATGACGATTGGGGCTCGGGTATTGATGCATGAAGTGAGCAGATTGGTCTTAGATGCGTTAACTTCTAGTCCAACTCTACTGCAAGCTTCCATCAGTTTCTTCAACATTCGCTCTAATTCCGGTCGAGACTTCGCGATAAGAGCGACATCATCGGCATACTCGAGATGTGTGAGGTGTCTCCCATCGATCCGGATCCCGTCGCTTCCCCAGTCGATGTCATCCATAGCCGAACGAAGAACCACGTTGAAGAGGCGAGGAGATAGAGTATCGCCTTGGCGGACTCCTCTTCGAACGGTGACTGGAACCAAATCTTCATTGACTCGGATGAGGGTTGACGATGACTCGTAGATGCGGCGAAGAAGATGGACGAGGGTTGGGTGACATCCAGCTATCCATAACGAAGAAGATGGACGAGGGTTGGGTGACATCCAGCTATCCATAACGAAGAAGATGGACGAGGGTTGGGTGACATCCAGCTATCCATAACGAAGAAGATGGACGAGGGTTGGGTGACATCCAGCTATCCATAACGAAGAAGATGGACGAGGGTTGGGTGACATCCAGCTATCCATAACGAAGAAGATGGACGAGGGTTGGGTGACATCCAGCTATCCATAACGAAGAAGATGGACGAGGGTTGGGTGACATCCAGCTATCCATAACGAAGAAGATGGACGAGGGTTGGGTGACATCCAGCTATCCATAACGAAGAAGATGGACGAGGGTTGGGTGACATCCAGCTATCCATAACGAAGAAGATGGACGAGGGTTGGGTGACATCCAGCTATCCATAACGAAGAAGATGGACGAGGGTTGGGTGACATCCAGCTATCCATAACGAAGAAGATGGACGAGGGTTGGGTGACATCCAGCTATCCATAACGAAGAAGATGGACGAGGGTTGGGTGACATCCAGCTATCCATAACGAAGAAGATGGACGAGGGTTGGGTGACATCCAGCTATCCATAACGAAGAAGATGGACGAGGGTTGGGTGACATCCAGCTATCCATAACGAAGATGGACGAGGGTTGGGTGACATCCAGCTATCCATAACGACTGCCAAACTGCACTCCATTCCACACTATCAAAGGCCTTCTTGAAGTCTACAAAAGCGAGGTAGAGGGGAATTCCGTACTCGAAGGTTCTTTCTGCTACTTGCTTAATGGCGTGTAGGTTGTCGAGCGTGCTGTGCCCGCTCCGGAAACCGGTTTGGGTTGATGATTCTGTCTCCTCTAGTGCTGCCTCGAATCGTTTCAAGATACATCTCGTCATCGTCTTAAGAGTGACTGTAAGGAGAGAGATGGGGCGGAAGTTTCCGACATCAGATGGGTCTCCTTTCTTGTATAAGAGGGAGACAACCGCTTCAGCTAGATTATCGGGAACGGGATCTCCAGCTACAAGACGATTCAGAAGATCCGCAATCATAGGAGCGAGGTAGTCCCTTGCATGGTAGAGCATCTCGGGGAGAATTCCATCCGATCCTGGGGAGTGACCGCATTTGAGGAGAGACATCGCGTGCAGGGTCTCATCGGGAAGGAAGGGTGGAACTGTATCAAGTGTCCTTGAGGGCATGGCGAGCGGAAGCTGGACTGCAGGAGAGTAGAGGTCCTCATAGAAGCGCTTAACAGCTGTCGTCGTTGCATCTTGGGAGAGTGCTCCGGTCGATGGATCAGGAACTAAGAGACGTTTCTTAGAGGACTGGAGATTAAGCAAGGACTTCACAATGCTCCTTCCCATGGTCGCTGCATGTCGTGCTTGGGCCTCCTTCCGTTTCCTGATGTCATCGGATAAACTCGTGCGGGCTGCTTTGCAGGCGATTGAGTAGGCGATGGCGTCACGAGGATTGGACTGCAGGTGATGTCGCGTGGCTAGGAGCTTCCTGGTTACAGGGGAGATCCAGGACGGAACTTGGCGTACTTTCCAGCAGTTGTTTGCTGCGGCTTCGGTGAAGGCCAGGATGGAATGGTAGGCATCGGCAGCAGAGGCAGGACGGATGAGGGGCACTGACGCGAGGAGACTTGCATTGGCAGCAAAGGATTGTCGATCAAGGTCAATCCTCTTCCTGCATCTTCTCCGCTTCACAATGTCGGGGAGAGAAAGGCATATCCGAATAAGGCGATGGTCGGAGTTGAACTCAAACCGACCTACGACACCGCAATTGACAACTCTCGCCGTGGTTGGCGCTGCAACGAAGTCAATCTGATGGAGTGTGGAGCCGTTGGGAGATCGCCAAGTCCAGATTCGTCCATGTCGTCTCTTCGGGAACGTGTTCCAGATGCGCAAGTTGTTCCGCATGCAGGTCTCAGTGAACGTTCTTCCGCGACAGTTCGGGGTGGGAGACGCGTAGTCACCGACAAAACGTTCATTGCCAGGTTCTCTCGCGACTCGACAGTTGAAATCCCCCATCAGCACCGGCGTGTGTCCTCTCGGGGCTCTCCGCAAAGCAGCCTCAACCTGGTCCATGAAGTTGTCGTACTCGTTGTCATCATACGTCGACGTCGGAGCGTAAGCGCAGACCAGGAAAAGTCTCTCGTTGGGTAGATGGAGGGTTGCCAGACGAGGAGAGAGGCCATTGAACACTGCTCCGTGCGCGAGGTGCGGTCGAATCATGAATGCAACGCCATGCGATGCAGTGGGACCACCCGAGTGGAACATGATGATGCCTGAGGATATAAGATTGAACGAGCCTAAACCCACAATCCTCGCTTCCTGCACTGCTACCACGTCCCACTTGATCTTGTCGAGAGCGAGTTCCATCTCGGTCTGCTTGTCCTTGGGCGCGAGTGTCCTGGCGTTGATGGTCCCGATGTAGAAGTGGCGACTCATCAGGGTGGCTTACAACTACCGCCTGCCGAGGCTTCTGGTAGAGGGAAAACTAGGCGGAGGGAATCGGAGACGGAGGGACGAAATTCGATACCAACCGCTCGCCACTCACTTTAGAACCCAGAATGAAATATATGAAATATATACATAATGATTTTATATCTCATTATGAACAATAAGGAAGGGTGAGAAATCAACTTTGAAAATTAATTTTATATGTACTCAACTTCGTATTTTTAGGACCGTCATCTTCACGAAAAAATATGGATCTTTTCTTCTGTGTGCGTGGAACAAATTTCATGAAGAGAATAAATAAAAAGGGTAAGGGAATCTTTAATGAAATAATCACTTTAACTATTCTATTTCTGTTTAGAAACTTCGAGGTGATTCCATCGTCTGCCTTTCACGATGGACAGCTTGCAATAATTGGAGGATTGATTGATGACTCTAATGTATCAGCGGGCAATTACCAAAAAGATTAATTTTGAGAAGACGAATGTAATCTTTATTCTCTATGCTGAGTGCCATGCTCTCCACAGACCGAGGTGTTGTTCCTGAATGAATAAAGAGTTAAATTTATGTTTGTAGTAGCGATAGCTTTATTGTTTGGATGACTACAATACACCACAGTAATCAAAATTTTTGGTTGAGTCTGAATACTTTTACCAATGTTATCACGCCAATATTTGCAATTTGAATTTACCGCGCTTTTGCATTTTCAAATTTAGAAAAATTCAGGAAAAACCAGATTCAACCGAAAATTGCATTCTTATCTATTTTTGTGATTTGACTTGTAAACATATTAAATGGAAGTATAACTTAATTTCGACAATGAACATTATCATTATACAATTGAATATTCAATTAAATATGAATTATGTGAGGCTTCTCCTAATATTGAAAGCTGCCAATCACAAAACTCGTCAGATGTGTTATATTATAAGATGTGATATCTAATAAATATTTTTTCATATTCAAGCTCCTAATTTATTATTAAATGCAGACCACATGCTAATTTGAAACTCTCCGCTTTGACAGATCTCTCTCGCTATTTTGTCTTTAACATTGTAGCTCTCTCAAATACATTGCTCTCTCATTTGCATGGTAGAATGACTTAAAACAGAAGATTTTTGTTTCAATTAGGGCGTCGCCACAGAAAATGGAAATTTTAATCATCTATCTGACCTAGCGGACACTATAGCGCTGACTTGGAACAAAGTTTTTTTTATATGTCACATTCAAGTTTCTAGTTCTTTGTTGAAGCTTCTTCCGCCATCAAACGTAAAAGTTAAGAGCACGATTGAAGCGAGTCATTGAGCGCATTGCTGTTGGTCATTTTCGCCCAAACCTACCGTCAATTATTTGATCTTCCGTCGTGAAAGAACTGCAAGAAACTACGTGATGTAGTTCAATCTCTTTTAATTATTTCTTCTTTCATATTTATATTATTTTTATTTACTATTACTATCTGAAATTTCTTAAAATAATATTATACAATATGAGATCAATTTTTTTTAAATCAAAGGGGAGTGATCAAAGTTTTCACCTTATGCACATTCACTACTCCTATCCCTGACATCCCGTCTCTACACCTCTCCGTTCCTATTCATTTGAATAAAATAGTGTGTACCATTTTGCGGTGGGAGGTCTTCCTCTCCCTGCTTTTCCTCTTCATCTTCCTCTTACTCCCTCTCTTATGTCAAAGAAGCCTTGTCCACTAGTGTTGTTAGATCGAACAAAATTTAGTCTCGAAAATTGCATTTTTTTCTCGAAAATTTTTTCATTTTTTTAAAAATTTAGTCTCGAAAATTGCACTAAATTGGCATTTTTAGTCGAGACTAAAAATCATTCGAAAATATTTTTTTTCATTTTAGTCTCGACTAAATGGTCAAATAGACTAATATTCGCGACTAAATTTGCATTTAGTCTCGAATAATATTTTCGAATATATTCGAGAATAGACATTCATTTTCCATTAGTTTTTGGTGCTGACTGGTCCGCTTCTTCTCTTCTGTGTAATGGAAGGGTTTTCCCTAATTATCTATCATTACCCTAATTGTTAATTTTTTCTCATTTTGAACACTTTTATTCTCGACTAAATGCAAATTTATTCTCGACTAAATTTTAGTCTCGAATAAAATGCCATTTTTAGTCGAGACTAAAACGACCGGTCGACTAAAAAGCTAAATTTTATTCGAGCGAAAATATTCGCAGAATACATTCGACTAAACAACACTATTGTCCACTTTTACTGTCACATTCTGTCATACTATTGTAGATTGTGATTTTCAATGTTTTTCCTTTTTAATACACTGTTTTCAGGTCACCTATACTGGCCGTCAACAGTTTAATACTTATAATATGGAATGAAATTAAATATACTCGGAAATATTTAACTCGGAAAATTATGAAGGGGTGAGGAATCAACATAAATTTTGTACTCAACCTTCGTATTTTATGGACCGTCATCCTCTCGAAAGATATGGAATAATTTTTGTTCATTTCAGAAATGTGTTCAATGATTTGTGAAAGAGGAGTAGAT
Organism: Parapristionchus giblindavisi; assembly: GCA_943737045.1. Classification (NCBI taxonomy): domain Eukaryota; kingdom Metazoa; phylum Nematoda; class Chromadorea; order Rhabditida; family Diplogasteridae; genus Parapristionchus; species Parapristionchus giblindavisi. The sequence continues at coordinate 359,800 of CALSFV010000039.1, forward strand.
CTACATTTCATTGCATGATAGGAAAGTGTAATGGCGATTGGAATGTATAGCAGAGGAATGGAGGGATTTCGTGAAGATTTGAGGGAATGTTTGACTGTACAATAACTTTCCATACCAATAAGGAGCAAATAACTACTAAGTGCAACTTCTCCTGCCTAGCACAAGCTAATTTCATTGTGATCTCATATAGATTAACGGATGAAGAAATACATCTCTTCAATGACTGATAAAGAGATTATTTTTTGATGAGGCTAATAGTAAGGCTGAGACACGCGAAAGATATCTGTTAATCGACTTGTATCATCCATCACTCGACCCTCTTTCATTTGAATAACACAAAGTGAAATAATGATTCCATCATTGCTTTAGGGGGTTACGCAGTAGGGTCCTTCATTCGTCCATAATTGTGTACCAATGTGTCAGTATGCATCACTATGGATATCAGTATGTCACAATCTTCGCGTGACTTTGAAAGAACCAAAACGACCATTTAACATTGAAACTCTCTCAAATACAATGCTCTCTCAATTGCCTGGAAGAATGGCTTCATTCAGAAGACTGGCAATTATGGCACCCAGTTTTTTTAAAGGAATGCCCATGCCGATTTTACCCTCCGCATTTTCAATACTCTCGTAGACAAAGAAAGTGAGAGAGTATTGCCAGTTTCAAATTAGCTTGGGGTGTGGCCTGTAAACTTGTAGACTTGTAAAGTAAGCTAGAGAATTTAATTTATAGCCTCTTATTTAAACTTCTGATCTGTTGAGGAAAAAAAAGAAAAGAAAAGAAAAGAAAAGAAAAGAAAAGAAAAGAAAAGAAAAGAAAAGAAAAGAAAAGAAAAGCAGAGATATTCTCTTCTATTTCTGCTGATGATGCGTCTTGTCTATTTTTATAAGGCGGGTAATTATTTTAAACATTTAATTAGTTTTTTCTTATCGTAAATAAGGAAGAGACCACAGAAACTGAGATCATTAGTTCACTGTGACAATAGATTAATATTATCAAGTTTTTAATCATCTATCTGACCCAGCAGACACTAGCGCTGACTAGGCACCAAGTTTAAAAAATGAAAAGTAAATGCACGTCTCATTCAAGTTTCTAGTTCTTAGTTAGAGCTTCTTAAGCCACACAACAAAATTTCAAAACTATAAAATAAGCACACGATTGAAACGATTCATTGAGCGAATTGCTGTTGGTCATTTTCGCCCAAACCTACCGTAAACTATTTGATCTTTCGTTGTCAATGAATTGCGAGAAACTGCACGATGGACAATTGTTCAATCAATCTCTTTTCCTTCTTTCTTCTTTCATCTTTATATTCCTTTTATTTACTATTACTATCTCAAGTTGTTTCATTTAATCAGTAGAATTATGTTCTTTCTTACACCATTAATTAGTGTCAAAATGAGAGAAAGCGACACAACTATTAGATAATGCGGGAATAGCTCCTTTTTTCCATACTCTTTAAAAATGAATTAGTTGCATTTCTTGCACAATTATTCCAAAAATTGTTAATTTCAAGCTATGGTTTATTCCACTTTGGTCTCTCTTTCAGGATCTAAAATAAATAGATCTAATTTTACTCAAAATTGCTCTTACGATAATAAACATTTCCCTCCAATCAAAAAAGCAACTTTAGCGGAAAATCCAACTTTTCAATGATTTGGATTTTCCGGTAAAGTGTGTCGTTTTCTTTCGTTATGAGGGTATATCAGATGTATCGGTTACGACGGCGATTCTTTATATAGGGGTTAATTGTGGTATTATGATTACAAATGATTTTTAAGTGATGATTTTCCGATTGAAAACACTATTTTCAGGTCACCTATACTGGCCGTCAACAGTTTAATACATATAATATTTAATGAAATTTCAAACGTCTCATTTGGAAGGCGGCATATTTTCGGGAAAAAAACATGGAATTGATCTGCTCTATGTAGAGACGATCTATTATCTCATTCGTATCCCACATATACTCGAGGTACCAACATGAAGATAATGAATGATGCTGTATGAGATTTAATGAAATGTTTAGTATTACTAGTATAATTAATCATGTTAAGCGATGTGATCGATCGTCTGTATGGGACGATGGGCTGCCAATGTTTGGAGGATTGATGGCCCGCCAACATATTTCTATGGTTGTGGGCTTCAATACCGTCGGTACTCAGCTTAGTTCTCATCCTATTGTTCTTCATACTAATCATGTGTTCTTAATCGCATACATTTGCCAACATGCATTCTCCAAAAAGATAAAGATTGGATAAATTGATGCATCTATCATCTTTGTGCACAATGCTAAGAGCAAAATTAACTTCAGTCTTGAAAATAAGGTTGAAAGAACTCATACTGCTATATAATATATATCACGAATCACAGCGTTCTCATGACTTTCAAAGCAAGAACGACCGCTCAACATACAAACTCTGTCGAATACAATGGTCTCTCCTTTGTCTTGCTTTGGAAGAAAAATGGCTTGGACCAGAATACTGTGGAATATATATCACAATATATATTATAAATTATCATGAAGTTATTATCATATTTGAATCCGTAGAAGGATTTCCGAAGTCAGAAATTAGGCCAATACATATTTCAAAAAAAAATTATAATAATAGGTACCGTCGATATTTAGTCAATCGAATTTGTAAAAGGTAAAGGTACAACCCGTTATTCAAGTCACATGAAATATTGCGGGTGATCACTGCTTGGCCAGTGATAATTCAAGGTCAATTTAGTTTCCTCCGTTTCATCATTTGATATTATTTATTCATTTTATTATGATTATTTTATTTTATTTTTTTATTTTATTCGGTATTGAGTGCCTTTGTTCATTAATCTTCCTCGAAAATCAAGTGCTACAACAACAATCAGCCAATTGTTTTAGAGCTAGAAATAGCAAAGATCAAAGATCAAAGCGCGAGTGTCGCCACAGAAACAGATATGATTGGATAACAATGCCAATAGATTAGTATCTTTAAAATTTTTAATCATCTATCTGACCCAGCGGACACTGTAAGCGCTAACTTGGCGCAAACTTGTTAATACATTTTGCTTTGTGGCTTATCCCGTTAATTGGTCTTCAACACAGAAAGAAATCAGATTTATAAGTTATGAAAATTCTTTTCAACAGCGAAATAGTTAGTGAGCGTTGTGGCGTCCGTTGGGTCAAATAGATGATTAAAATTTTTAAAAAAATACTAATCTGTTGCCAGGCATAAACAATAATTTCAGTTTCCGTGGCGATCTCTTCCTTATCTTATAACCCAGCCATAACAACTGATGAATCTTTTTTAAAATTACTTGCTTCATATTAAAGCTATGTGCTCATATGCGCCCAAACCTACCGTAAATTATTTGATCTTTCGTTGTCAAAGAACTGCGAGAAACTACGTGATGCTGTTCAATTTCTTTCCATTATTTCATCTTTCAACTTTATATTCTTTTTATTTACCTTCATTATCTTTAGTTGTTTTATTTTACTATCAACATGCATTATACTGCAATTTGATGATTTGATGATTTCGGTAATTTTACCTATTACTGAGTGAACACACTATTAATTATGTCAAAGAAACCTTGTTAATTTTTACTGATCATATTCTGTTTCATGATTTTTCTCACAACCAACAATGGTTTTCCTTTTGGAAATACTATTTTCAGGTCACCTATACTGACCATCTACAGTTTAATAATTATAATATCGATGAAATTAAATATATGCGTAATAACTTAATAGTTCATTATAAACAATATTTATGGGTGAGGAATCAACTTTGAAATTTAATTTTATAAGTACGCAATCTTCATATTTTGAGCGCCGCCATCTTCTCGGCAAAATATTGAATTATTCAAAAAAGTATAAGAAGAGACGATCTAATATCTCATTAGAACCTTACATATACTCGAGGCACGAACATAATGAAGAGAATGGATGATGCGGTAAGAGAATCTTTAATGAAATAATTAGTCTTACCAATCTAGTCCTGTTAAGATGTATCGAGATGATACCTCCATTTGCATGGGTCGATGGGCGGCGTGTTAATAGGAGGATTGCAAACATAATCTTATGGTTGTGGTGTTCAATACCTTCAATGCTGTCAATGATCTCCTATTGTTCCGCATCCTAATTATGTATTCTTAAAAGCCTATGCCTACCAGAGAGCTCTTTCGAACAAAAGATAAAGATTGAGAAAATTGATGCATCTTTGTGCGCAATGATTATAGTAAGAGCAATATAACAAAATGACTGTCACACCAAAGTCAGGTATGTGAAATGGGCGAAAACTTGTGGTATTTAAAGATATACAATAATGAATTCTCTCGTACAAAACAAACAAGATATTTTTATACGGTCAATATTTAATTCAAGTTTTAAAAAATGGGGAACTGTACAATATTTGGAATATCAATTAAATGTAGTTCTTTTTTTGTCGATTTTCTCTACTATTCTTATGCCTGTATCGATGGAGACGCTACGAAGACGTCACAGAGCACAGCGTTCTCATGACTTTCAAAGCAAGAACGACCGCTCAACATACAAACTCTCTCGAATACAATGGTCTCTCCTTTGTCTTGCTTTCGAAGAAAAATGGCTTGGACCAGAATACTGTGAGAGGAGGTTGCGGCGTGCGCACTTTTTGAAAATGAAACACCGCATCAAGATTTCGCAAATGGACTAGTACGATTCAAATCTTGATGATGCCTTTTTTTTATAATAAAAAACGGGTCAAACTAATTTGTCCGAGACGCAGAGCGAGTTTGGCCAAACTCATACGTGCTTTATATAAAGACTTTTCGATCTTTTCAAAAAGTAAGCAAATGTCCCTAATTTTATGTAACGGGATATCAGATTTTGTCCTCATTTTTATAAATTTGATTTTATCTGTGTTTTTTTCTGTTATGAAGAATATTTTGATTAATAAAAGAACGATAAAATATCATAAAATTGCTTTATTATTATATATTTAAAAGTTTTGTAATTCAATTTATGCACATAAGATTGAACTCGCAAATGAGGTGGTATAGCAAAAACAATTTCTGTTTGAAGTGGAGTAGAGTATAATAGTGCACTGCCTTGCGACCCCACAATCAGCCATGCATCAAATAAAGCTTGATTTTGTCTCTGAACGTTATTGTATAATAGAAAAAATGATCGGGAGATCAAAAAAAATTTCGATGAAATTTGTCAATACTTCTTCGACACTGGCTCGGTCATCGAAGTGTTGTCTTCTGAGGAAGAGATAGAGGGCTGAAAACAGATGGTAGTCATAAGGAACAAAGTTGGGGAATACGGTGGGTGCGGTAGAACAGTCCAGCCATAGCACACCAGTTCCACACCAGGGCTGGGATTTCCGTTTTTACGATTTTCCGAATTTTCCGATTTTCCGACCTTTTTCGGAAAATTTCTAGTGACTAAAAGTCATTGAATAACATATTTTTTCTCACGAAAATATACATTAAAAAACTTTTGTAAGTATGCAGACCGAAGTATACTGTATTCGAAATAACCATGATTCCTGATAAGTGGCAGCTCTTTCCCATCCAGATTCGCACCCCTTGACCTAATGGCATTACGAAATCGGATGTGCTTTCTCCCGTATTCGCTCTCGCCTTCCTAGTTTTTGTTAAAGCAATAAGTATTATTGCTCTCCTGTATCTGTGGAGGTAGAAGAAATTCAGTTCTGCTAAGAAGATTCTCTCTCTCGACCATGATAATATTGAGCAGTTACTCATTCCCAAAATTAACACCTACCAAAACTGACTCAATAGTTCCAAAGATGCTGTTATATTTTTATATTTTGAGTTTCAAAATAAACTTGTTGTAAATATTATCGTTTTAAATATTTTCAGAACAATAACAACTCTAAAAAATATTTTTCCCAAAATTTTCCGAATTTTCCGAAATTTTTCCGAATTTTCCGAAAATATTTTCGGAAATTTCCGATTTTCCGATTTTCCGAAAATATTTTTTCCGAACAGCCCTGTTCCACACGTTTTTTCAATATGCGTACCCTTGCCAAGCTCTGTCTTTAATAGAAAAAAGATAAGAAAAGAAACTCATCCGTCATTATAGCAATTATTGTAGTATTATTATAATTTTTTTTTCTAAGATATCGAACGAGTTCCAAATTAGTGAATTTTAATTTCAATTTTCTCAAAGAACAAAAGATCGTGGTTTCGGTTTCTCGTGACAACTCTTTTTCTGACTCTTCCTTTTTTGTGAGACTCCATCATCTCATTATTCACTTGATTCATTTTTCCAAAAGGAATCAATCTTGATTATTGAGAAAAAAATAGATTGTTTATGTTTGTTGATTATTCGTAATATTCGATTCTTGCATACGCAACAAATGTATTACAATAGTATCACTTTATTCAACGGACTTTTTATGGATTATACTCGATGGGGAGGTTCTTTCTGCGGACCATGCCGTCTCCCTGGAACCATTCACGACGGAATTGCTTGGCGGCTCCATCAGGGGTGTTGGTCCACTCGATGGTGATACGGTCGTTGTTGGTGTCCTGAACGGAATGTATGATTGCAGCCGGTGAAATCACTTTGAAAAACTACAGTAAAACTACAGTAGCTATCGTACCTCCTGTCCGTAAGCGAAGGCGTCGCAGGAGACGGCGATGAGGGCGTTTTCCTTGGGGTCGAGAACTCCTGATCCGGGGTCTACACCGAGTCTCCTCATGTTGGTGGTCTTGAAGGCCCATCCGATACGGCGAGCAGAGGAGTTGGTTACCTGAAGATCAGTATAGGGTTGGCAAAGAACTTTAAGATCTTAAAACCCTAGACCTAAAGACTAACCTTGATGTGGTAGGTGTGCTTGTCATCATAAGGAGCATTGAAGACAATCTTGCTGCCGGGTTGAGTGGCGATATCTCCGGGAGGTACTGACTCAGCCATGACGACGAATGTGAAGGTTGACCGATTGGCATGGCTTTTATATGAGAAAAGGCCATGCGATTTGACTTGAAAACATATTCAATACATAAGTTGAACAAAGAACATTACCATCTTATTCAAAACCAAATGAGCTTGCAATTTCTTTGAAAGAAATTATCGTAATTCGTTTTTTTTGAATATTCAATTAAAAGTGAATTATGTGAAGAATCTCACAATTTTTCAAAGCTGTCAATCACAAAACTGGTCAGATCTGATATCATGATAAGACTTGATCTACTAAATATTTTTTTCTATGTGTTCGTGCTCCTAGTTTATTATATTAAAGGCACACCACATGCTTATCTGAAACTCGCCGCTCTGATTTTTTCATTAAAGATAAAGCAAACAATTTATCACAAACATTAGGAGAAAGTGAATTTAGACTCGTATTAGGAGAAATTTAGATCGATGTAACAATGAAATAATTCGGGGGAACTTGATTACAGGGCTCTGCATACAAGCAAAAGAAAGCCAGTTCTCGATTCACAACAAAACAAAAAAAAAACAAAAAAAATCAGTTCTCAATTAACAATCATGGTGCGGCTACCGTACTTTCAACTCTGAAAAAGTTTATCTATCAATTTGAGTACGTAGTCCTTCGTCGAAGTTGAAGAGATGGATATAGCTGCTCTATTGGTCTCTCTGTCCAACGATCGGAAGCATACGGTAGGAAAGAGTAGAGTGAGGGTAAGCCTGTGAATTTGAAATAATTGAAAATCGATCAATAAAAGTTACAGTATACGTTGTGCCGCACTCAATCAAGTAACTTATTTCTTATTAACTTTTTTCATTATTGTTTTGCTATTTCGTGTATTTATAGCATAAAGGTAAGTAAACAGTAAGTTACTTTTCGCGCACTACTTATTACCCTGCAAACCCGGAGAATGATATACTTACATCGCATTATCTTCATCTATCTCAATAGTTGGCTTGCTCCGATGTTCCAGTATATCAGACAGTTTGAATCTCCACAGTTTCAGCGAGCCACAGTCCTGCAATGAGTACTGTAGCCGTGGCATACTGTAGCCGTGGCATACTGTAGTCGTGGCATACTGTAGCCAATAGATCAGGGATCATAGCGATCGATAACGCGTTGAAATCAATCAAGCAAACAATCATTCATTCACTCATATCAAGTATTCATCAAAATGCAAAGCAGTGTCGTTTCTCAGTTCCTCATTTGGTATTCTTTATTTATTTTATTATTTATGAAAATTTATCTGGCATTGACAATATTTGTTCATTAATCTTCCTTGAAAATTAAATACTACCATAACAATCGAGCATACGGTAGCTGAACTACAGAAACAAAGACTACAGCAGTACTTGTTATAGAGATCCAAAGATCTAAAGATCAAAGATCAAACCTCGAGCGTTGCTTCATCAAAAGACTGGGCGTCGATGAATGCTCGGAAGGCTCCCACGACGACAGCTTCGAACAGCCTACGGTAGCTGTTACGGTAGACAAAGTCGCCGACCTATAATCTGTCGATGATCGTTTAGCAAAGCAACAGTAGGCATACAAAGAGGAGGCTCCATTTTAGATGGGGTATTCGATTTCCACACAATTTTCGTAAAGCCTTAATTGTACAGGCCCAGCCGGCGCACATGTATGACTTTAGGAGATAGCTTTTGCTGCTTCGATTAGAGGAAAGCTAATCTAACACTACGGTAAGATTGTTTAGAAGAACAGATTGTATGGCATAGGTGGGCACGCTGGGGGAAAGGCTGTGCGCAAACCGGGGAATTGTAAGGCGAGGCTATGCGCATGCTATGTTATGCTATGAAAATTCCCCCCTGCCCCTGATTACTCTTCTGCACTAAGTGCTGATAAGATAAATGTATTGTATCGTATTGTATGCGCATGGCCATTTTTTGCAGATTTGACTAGAGATTTTCCAATTTTTGAGAGGAAAAGTTATGCGCTAGGCCCCACAAGGGAAGGCAAGGCTGTGTGCAAAAAGAATTCGTTTTCACGCGCCCAACTATGCTGTATGCATAGGTCGAATAGCTAGGTTATCGGTTCTCAAAATGCGGTCAGGTTTTTCGATTTTGTGAAATTTTGGCTCAGATTGTCTAGAAGAAAAACCTGTATGGTGTAAGAAAAGCCAACATTTTCTATTACTAGCAAAGGATTTGAATTTCATTTAAACATTTTAAAGAACTGAAATTAATTTTTAAAATTAATAATAACCTTCTCATACGTGTCTCCATCATCAATCCTACTACCCGTCTCCTCTCCGTCTCTTCGGATGACCGCAAACTGCGTTGCGCCTTCGAGATCAGCGTAATCTACAAGGAACAAACATAAGTTGTCGGGTCCCGCACAGAATTAATCACGGAGTACGGTAGACTAGGATACATTTCCATACCCTCACAGTGTGAGGATCGACCCACTATATTTGATATATTCACTATATTCACCATTTTTGCTTCATTTCCACTCTCATCTCAATTCTCTCGTGACGGGCGTGATATACGGCTCATTTTCAGGGTCGACCTACTATATAAAGCTCATTTGTTATGTGAAAGATTACAATTCAGCGAAAGATAACACTTTTTCAAAATCGACCCACTCTATAAAAATAATTCGGTGATGGCACCGAAAATGTATGTAGCCCATAGGTCGAAAAGTATGTTACAAAGTACCAAGCCTGACCGAATTTTGAGCCAAAATTTCACAAAAATCGAAAAACACCTGACCGGATTTTGAAAACCGATAACCTAAGTATACGACCTACGGTCCCTCGCATAATTAAGCATGGATTACTGTAGCCTACAGTACACCTACCGAGCAGATTGCCGACGTAGTGGATCTCGTACGTGTACGGCGAATGGACGTTCTCGGTGAGCCTGAAATCGATCGATACGATTTGTGGGCACGGTAGAATCAATCGATACTCCGATGTTATGGCGCGTTAAAATGTGGTGGAAAACCGAAAAAAAGCGACTTTCCGAGTGTTAAAATGCACCCTGGAAAACCGAAAATGGAAAGTCGATATTTGAATTCGCGGGCGCGAATAATGTGCGGGAATTCAAATTTGCACTCGCGACAGCGAGTTTCCGATGTCAAAAGACGACGAAAAGTGAAAGGAAAAGGTATTCCGGATTTACTTTAGTTTTTTAAACATCGAAATTGGCAGTCGGAAAGTCGGAATTTGAATTCCCGCACATTATTCGCGCCCGCGAATTCAAATATCGACTTTCCATTTTCGGTTTTCCAGAGTACATTTTAACACTCGGAAAGTCGCTTTTTTTTGGTTTTCCACCACATTTTAACGAGCCATTAAAGGGTAATATTATAGTAAGTAGCGCGCAAAAGCAAGTTACTTTATGCTTACTTTTTCACTATATTGTCATGAAATAGCAAAACAGTAACAAAAAAGTAAGTTACTTTTGTATTACCCTGCAAAACCGGAGTACAAAAGATACCGTAACCCACCATCGCTTGAACTCGGCTCGGTTGAACTCGAAATGATGATCGTCGTGGCGGAACTGACCGGGCATTCCCCATACCTATGGTTGTCGATTATTGATTACACGGTCAGATTAATCCGTTCATTTCATGCAAACTATACTCCACATTGGTTTATTACAGAAATAATTAAATAATTTATCCTATTAGCACATTAAATGCAGAGGGGGCCAAAACAGGGGTTATCTTCTTATCCAGAAGATTTATCCTTTCCTTTCGTCTCAGATTGTGAGAGAATTCATCTCCATTCAAGAAAACGTCAGCATGTGAAACTTGATTAGAACAGTCAAATAACCCACGAAATCTTTACGTTGCTCGTCCAATTGTCCTCATTAATCTCGATAACGAATAAAGACAAGCCGTGCAATACTACTGGTTTAACTCAAATTATAATTGCAATTATCTTATCCTCACATAGTGAAGAGGAGTCTTATTGTCAGACGCCATTTCTAATCTTTTCTATTCCTAGAGAAGGTTATGTTTCAAGAATAGCATTAATAAGGAATAAAGCACTATGAATTGTTTTTAAGGACTTGCGTGAACACTTGAGATATGTTCAAATTATCATTTGTTGAAACGAATAAAGCTTGCTGCAATTTAACTAAAAAATATGGCACAACATACCGTATTGTATTCGTGATTCGGCGTGGAGAGGATGTAGGCCTTGGGGCGAATCTGATAGGATTATTATTATTATTACTATTATTATTGTTATTATTATTTCTTTCATTCATAATCATGCTCAAAGCAGGCTCCGTATTCAAGAACATTGACAAACCGTTTGTCGACAAAAGTCGCGTCTATACATGGGCGGGCTACCTGGAGCTCGATTCTACGGGGGGCATCCGAACGAAAAATGGTTAATTTTACAGGGGGCTTTCACTATTTTTTCCACAAATTTCACATAAATCTCATTTTTAACAGGGGGCATTCCACAAATTTTCGAAAAGCCATAATTGTACAGGGAGCACCCCCATGTCGGCGCCCATGTATGGTCGCGTCGAGGATTCTTGACAACCGTCTCCATCTATTTATTTATTTATTTATTTATTTATTTGATACACCCGTGACAGGTGCGACAGCAAATACAGAAACGATGAGAAAAATAATTATAATAATGTAAAGACTTGGGGAAGGTGACAGGGGTAATTTGACGATAGCTATCATATCTCCGGAGTTCCAGTAGGAGTGAGGTGGACGAGGCCTCAGAACAAAACGAGGCCTCAGAACTAGAAATCTACGCTTGTGACGTCACGTTTGTCGGCGAACGGTTTGCCATCGTTCACGGATACGGTATGTCTTTACACTAATCGATATTCGTAGATTCATATACCGTAGATCACACTTACCGTATCCAGCACAACTCTGAGCAGTTCGGACGCTTTTTCCAGCGGCATGTGCTCGATCCTGTAAAAATAATCAATACTTTCAGGAATACTGTAGCCACATCACTAAAGCAATCGATAATCGTACACTTCAGTTGAGCAGGCAATGTCGACGTTGGAGAGCAAGCTGCACGGGAGCGTAATGTCTCCTGGGAATAAGCAAATCGATATTTGGGATACGATATTCGATAAAAAAAGTTCAGCACACATGGAAAAGAAAGACAATCACAGAACTGTCATATTTAATGAGTTCTGCCTTAAAAGCACACCCAATTTGAAACTCTCCGCTCTGGCAACACTCAATCGCTTTTCTTGTCTGCGAGAGAGCGTGGTTGAATTCTTATTTAAAACCCGGGATACAAAATTGTTAAATGCCAATCAATAATCAATATCATAATTAATAATTGGCGCACCTTTGAATACTTCCAAGTGCACCGGTAGTGCGTTTCGACGTTCTATCGTATCCTCTAGCTCATACAGGCATTGATCCATTGAGGCTATGCCCTTCCCGAGTGAGGGCTCATCGAGATCAATCGATACTATGTGCTCGACCTGGAAGAATACTGTAAATGCTGGGCATAGATGGGCGCGTGAAAACGAATTATTTTTGCGAACAGCCAATCCATTCCATCGGGGCCTTGCGTATAGCTTTGTCTCGCAAAAATTGGAAAATTTCCAGTCATATCTGCAAAAAAATGCGATGCGCACAGCCTTGCCTCCCCATTTCCCAGGTTTGCGCACAGCCTTTCCCCCCACCGTGCCCACCTATGATGCTGGGTACGGTAGCGACCTGGATGAACTACTGTAACTACTGGGTACAGTAGTGACTTGGACGATTACTGTAACTACTGGGTACGGTAGCAACCCTGATGAACTACTGTAACTACTGGGTACGAAAGCGACCTGGACCATTACTGTAACTACTGGGTACGGTAGCAACGTGGATGACTACAGGAACTACTGGGTACGGTAACGACCTGGACGATTACTGTAACTACGGGATACGGCAGCTATGACTGACTTCAGCGTCGGAGATGCGGTCCATGGTGTACTTCTCGAAGGAGAGCTCGCCGCAGCCAAGAATTGCTATCTGAATGAAAAATATTTATTGACTTATTTATGGGCTTGAAAAAGGTAGAGAAAAGAGACACACACTCAGGCAACTCGTTTTGAATCTAATCAGAAACCACGAATCCAATTTTTACAGTTTGAACACATTTATCAAGAGAAGGCTCTGATGTACATGTTGGGCCACTTCTTGCTTGTCTCCAATTAGGAATCCAACTAGGAATAAAAAAATATAATTCTGTCGTGTTAGGAGCTAATCGCGCTAGAACAAGATTCAGTTATATCCTAATTTCATTCAAAACTAGTTGCCTAAGAAGTAAACAACGTCGCTTGTTTACATACATTTTCGAGCACCCACATTGAGGGTACGAATCACTCCATAAATTGGTTGGCTTATAAAAACTAGATCATGATCATGATGATCATGACTAGATCATGCGGTAAAGTAGGTCCGAAGAAGAGATTAGGCCCTCCGGACTGAATTGGCCTTGAAATATCACGGGCCTAGCCGTGATAACCCGCAAGACTTCGTGTGCCTTGAATAACGGGTTCTACCTTTACCTTTACCTTTTTATAAAAACCGGTCACATCTGCGTGGTTCGGCAACAATGCGACAAAATGTATGCTCTCCAAATCACACCCAATCAGTAATTAGCTTCGCAAATTGAACAAAGAACGCGGTCTCTTCACCGCTCCTTGCTCTCTCGTAGCCCTAGACAATGTCAGAAATAGCGCGTGAAATTAAGAGGGACTTCAAACAAAGACAAATATAATTTAACTCCAATTTACCTAATTCATCGTTAGAGACAAAAAAATTAGAGAGATTTCTATAGTATTGTTATGAAAATTTAAGATAACAATTAAATGGGTGACATCGCTCCATTTCACTTCATCATCCATTCTCCGTTTATTTTATTCTCATCGAAGTCGAGTGTGCGGCGGTCTCACCCTCCACCGCATCATCACACACTCTTTGCAATTACGTGAGACAGCTATGACAGTCTTCCTACTTCAGGTAACCATATTTATACCGTAAGCTCAAACCAGTTACAGTAACCTTTGGCTTGATCAACCTTCTTTATATCGTAGTCACGTCGTCGCAACCACTATACTGTAGTTTATTTCAGCTTGACGTAGAAAAAGTCGAGTTCGTAGGTGAGATGACGGGCGAGGAACCGTGCATGACAGTCATCAAGGTAATGGATCATTTGCTGAACACACTGACTACCGTAACCGTACCGTAGATATACCGTAATCGCACCATTGCAGGTCAAGAACCCGACTACGGATCTCATCCTGTACAAGATCAAGTGTACATCGAACGAACTCTTCCGTATTCGTTCACCACTCTCAATTTCAGTTAATCTTCCATGGGGATTTGCCGCCGGTGCCAGACTCAAACAAGCACTACTTCGTCGTCTACTATAGAAAGGTGGACGACGCTGACAAGCCACCCCGCGCTGCATGGTTAGGAAAGGTACGATAGATTGAGCACTGTAAGGTTACGGTAGTGGTTATGGCGAGTGAAGGTTAGAGGGTACTGTAGGCATCGTGTGAATCTGAGTGTATCTTGAGGATTGATCTTTGCAGGAACCCCAAGGCATGAAGAGGCTGTTCATCTTCTTCAACAAGAAGAAGGGTGACGAAAAGGTAATCAACTATCGATCGATATTATATCTACAGTACCTAATTAAATCCCTTTAGGATGCCAAGAAAGATAAGAAAGAGGAGAAAAAGGAAGAAAAGGAGGAGAAGGAAGAAAAGGAAGAGAAGAAAGAAGAAAAGAAAGAGAAAGAAGAGAGGAAAAAGGAAGAAAAAGAGGAAAAGAAAGATGAAAAGGAAGAGAAGAAGGAAGAGAAAGATGATGAAAACAAGGACCAGGATAAGAAAGAGTGAGCAGATCGATTGTGCCCTATTCCCATCCCATCAGCTATTCTAATTGAATAAAATGTGGGAGGTTATTCGTAGTTTCGTGTTTACATCTACATTACAGCACATAAAATCAATACTTGAAGTACAGTATCCACTACGTACAGTATCAGATATACAACGTGAGACATGAATAAGTCGAGTAACCGTGGACCATGCAAAACAAAGATGCGTTTTTGTTTTTTTTTAATTGGCAGATATATATTCACTCGCTTATAGTGTTGTTAGATGGAATAAAATTTAGTCTCGACTAAATTTGCATTTTTAGTCCAGACTAAAAATCATTCGAAAATATTTTTTCCATTTTAGTCTCGACTAAATGGGCAAGTAGACTAATATTCGCGACTAAATTTGCATTTAGTCTCGAATAATATTTTCGAATATATTCGAGAATAGACATTCATTTTCCATTAGTTTTTTTTGGTGCTGAGCGGACCGCTTCTTCTCTTCTGTGTAATGGAAGGGGTTTCCCTAATTATCTAATTATTACCCTAATTGTTAATTTTATCGCATTTTGAATACTTTTATTCTCGACTAAATTTTAGTCTCGAATAAAATGTCATTTTTAGTCCAGACTAAAACGACCGTTCGACTAAAAAGCAAAATTTTATTCGACCGAAAATATTCGCAGAATACATTCGACTAAACAACACTACTCGCTTATAAGTTGGTTAGTTTACAACAAAAAAAGGTCACTTGCAGATTTCCGCGACAAAGAGAAGAAAAAAAGCAATTTTAACGAAATATTGTCCGTTTGTAACAACGGGTTAATTTCTAGTTCTGAAAATATGAGTCAAACAAAAATGTGTGGTGGCTTGCTAACACAAGGAATACAATTTGTGTGCAAAGTGGCAGTAGATCTCTTGATTATCTGCACCACGGTGATAACTCGAAAATATTAACAACTAGAGAGGGGCTGGGAGATAAAGAAGAGTTCGAACAAAGATCAAAGATCAAAGATCAAACCTTCTTCACTTTAGTTTCCTTTGAGATCTCCCGAAGGGCAGAGTACATGAACGAATTACGCTGTGTCTGCAGGGAAGGAGTGAAGATACGCTGCTTACCATTTTCCTGAATTGATTAAATTAATAACATTAATAGACGTACAAGTATCGACAATTATCAATGGCCTGGCAGTGCTCGCCCGCAGGACTTTGTGTGCTTGAATAGCGGGTTGTACCTTTTCCTTTCTTTACAAGTTTAGCTTTGCACGCACTTTGAATGTAAATTTTCAAAAATATATAGGGTAGCTCATAATGCTCCCTATGGTGTTACGGCCGCTACGTCTATAACCAATAGCCAATTTAAAAAATCACTATTAATTAAATATTATGCTAATAATACTTACAACGAACTCTTTCTTAGGAGGTTCTTCTAATTCAAGTACCACTGGCCGTTCTGTTTGAACGTTCTCTATCGCAGAGTACTTTTGGAGCAGGACATTCTGGAAAAGAAGCTAGTAAATCAGAATAATAATGTTGGCAATCTCATCGTAGTTTGAAATTCGTGAGAATTAACGAGAAATTACTGGGCCAAAGTCACCCACCAAGTCTATAGTGTCGTCCCAGTTGTGAAATATCGACATGTAGCTAACGGGAGGAGTAATTTTTCCAAAACTAATTTAAAACAATAACAAAATAAGCAGCATCCATATGCAGATCCGCCAAATAGACTACTCGATAAAAGACACCACGCTGCTCACACACTCGGCGCACGCGCGTAGTGTAATACATCAAAGGGGCGTTCGATAGTCGCCTCTTTAGAGGAGCTCTATCTCGATGGATAAGCATGGTAGTGGTAGCTCCCTATCGGCACTCGATGAGTATGTAGCTCCCGGTCTACGGCTATGGATGCTCATCGCCCTCGTATCCGGTGTCATGCTCATTATGGGTTGGTTTGTCCGCTTTGTTTACCGCTAAACCTTTTCTCTACTCACCTTTTGTTGTTTTCCAATGGTTAATTTTCTTCCCTGTTATATTCCAAGTATTTCTACTATAGTATACTATCAATCACTAATCTCAATGACGTCTAGTATTATAGTTTTGGGGATTTTGAGGTGCTTTTGAGATTATTAATGATTCTGGTTTCAGTTGTTATCGTCTGTTGCTTCATGAGGATTCGAATTCCGAGGACCAAGAGGCAAATTGATCTTATCGCTGCGAAAAGAAAGATGAGAAATCGCCCCAAGAACTCTGCGACGCCGCAACATGGTATTTATAGTTTTCATCGATTGGGTACTGTAGAGCGACATTCTGGGGATGCCCTTTTATTATTAACAAGTTGGCTATATCTAACCTTATTATATCAGCGTATGTCTTCATTCTTGATGCATTAATGTGATAGATCAAACCAGATGTTGTTTGGCTTCATCTTCCTCGTAATATGCCTTCCTCCATAACACATCATTCCTCTCTCGATTATGAGTTGTTTTGATGATTTCTTTTATCGATTGCATTCATTAATGAAATCATTAGTAGCTGCAATATATTAATTTTGTGGATTAAGTAACGCTAATGCTAAACGAATATAATGAAGTAGTAAGGTTTATCTCGTTGCTAACGTTCCGAGAAAATTATCAGTGTTATGGTACAGTTACAACAATCCCTCATATATGAGTCTATGAGTTCCCTTGTAAAGTCTCTGTACGGAATGCCCATTCGTTATCGTTAGGGTTGTTAGGTGAGGGAATTCGACCATATTTCTTGACTATAAGGGAATTAAATGTGAGCGAAGAAATCTGTAAAGAGACGTTGCTAGGGAATTTTTCTCTGTTTACCCTCAAGCTTGTATAATATTATATATAGCCTTGCCACTTCATAATCTTCGCATAACATCAGCAATATTCGCATTCATACATTGCCATGCCCTCGCAGTGCGAGGATTGACCCACTATATAAGGCCATTTTAGAGCACTTGATAAAAAATAAGCTAAAAATGACGATTTTTAAGCGAACCCACTATATAAAAATGAACGGCGAGGGTACCGAAAATGTATGACTTGCATTCAGTAATCTTTTAACCAATCAATAATCGTTTATTCAATCTTATTCTTTATTCCATCATATTATGCGTAATAGGAAAAGAATGACATAAAGGGGTTGACGAATGTCCGTAGCTAAGGTTTAATCAATCAATAATCGTTTAATCTATCGATAATCATTTAATCAATCGAAAATCTTTAAGATGAACGATCAACGGCTATCGTGATGAACTCGATGCCCGCCAAGTCCTCCGCCGGCGCGACTGATCGAGCCCGATCTTCCTCTAACGAAGACAAACGACCACTCGTGCACAAAACATCATCCAAAACGACCACAGCCGTTTGATATACTTTATATCATACTTTTGTGTACTGTAGTTTGAACCATACATGGGCTCCGACATGGGGGTGCTCCCTGTAAAATTAGGGCTTTTCAAAAAATTGTGGAATGCCCCCCCCCCCCCCCCCCCCCCTGTAAAAATGACATTTAGGTGAAATTTTTGCAAAAAAAGTGAAGGCCCCCTGTAAAATTAACCATTTTTCGTTCGGATGCCCCTGTAGAATCGAGCTCCAGGTACCCTGCCCATGTATGGTTTGAACCATTGATTACGGTAGCCGTCAGCTTGTAAGCTCGCTCACTGGCTTTCATCATATTGAAAAGATTATCTCGCCCCCACTTTCCCTGACTTCCAGTCTCGGTTTTTTTCTCATACTATCCCTAGTTTATCCATATTTGTACACTATCTTTCGTCTAAGATCTACTTATCGATTGACAAATCTCTGTTATTATTTATCAGTCCTGCACACATCCGTCGTTCTTTCTAGTCACACTTTGTTATCTTGCTTTACCGTACCCCTTGTCATACTGTATCCATAATACTTGCCATACCATATACCACCTTGCTTTACCGTACCCTTTGCCATTAGCCTTCCGTAACCTT
This sequence comes from Parapristionchus giblindavisi, assembly GCA_943737045.1. NCBI lineage: Eukaryota > Metazoa > Nematoda > Chromadorea > Rhabditida > Diplogasteridae > Parapristionchus > Parapristionchus giblindavisi. The sequence continues at coordinate 378,527 of CALSFV010000039.1, forward strand.
GCCATTTTCATTAAGATCTGTAACCGTTGCTCATGTTGAATTTCGAAATTGGTGCTTGTTCAGATTGAAATTGTGTTTTATTGATTGACTGAATCTCATTCGAATGTGTTTCATTATATCATTGTATCGAATAAAGTATAGTCTCTTTTCTCTTACTCGCGTCTCCACTCCCGGAAATGGAATCTTTTCCTCTGCTTCAATGGGTTTCACTAGCCCGAAGGTGCCCTAAGGCTCTCTTTATCTCTAACTCCTCACTATACACACTCTAACCGTGTCTGCTTCTCTGCACTCTCTCATTCTCGCACACTCTCTCGCACATCGGTGTGGCTTTTGCTATCGATCAAATTGACACTTACACCAAAGGGGAATGAGGGGGGAACTACTCCAATTGTGGGGTGGCTCCACCTCTGCCTGACTTTCATCTATTGTGGACTTCACGTCCAAATTGTCAATTGCTTTTCTCCACGTCTCCTTGTTTTATGATAGCAGAAAGCGGAAAGATGATGAATGGTAGTGCAATACATCATAAAGGCGAAATGTACACACAAGTTTAATCAATATGGGACATAGATTGTTTTGAAAACAAGATTTGGCGGGAAATACAATCGATATTTATTTTTAAACGATACGAATATCGAATATGATGATACTTTATGTAACAGTGGTGAAATTATAAATCTGTAATATTGATTACCCTATTCAGGAATGTCGCGAGCACGGTATCGCCGATAGGCGACGGGACGACGATTATTGATTGATTAGAGGAAATTATTGATCGATATCGATTGAAAATCATGCAGGATAGTCCGATTGAGGAAGAACGCACGAGAAGTTCCATGGAGGATGGGCAGGAGGTATTGATTGGATTGTAATCAATAAATCAATAATTTATTTATGCCCGAGGCTTGACAGTAATTCATAATTATAATAATAATAATAATATTTTCTTTAATTATCTATTGAAGTTCAATAGACCACATCGGGAATGAGATATATCTATTAGAAAGTCTGTTAGATAAGATTGAAATGAAATAATTGCGATTTCACACTGAAATGGGCAGTGATTCTCCATGGGATTTCATGGGGTTTGAAATGATTGAGATAGGTTGATGATGCAGGGTGACTTTCTAATTGACGGTTAAGTGGGCGGACATTAGGGGCATAATAAATAAATCAATATTATTATTCGTCATTTTGACAGACGTAAAGGGAAATGCATGTTGTTGAGTTTTTCTGCGGTCTCACGCGTTAATTAATTCATCAAATTGCATATCGAGATTTCTAGTACAGAAATAGAACTAAAATTAGGATGAACGAAGATTGAAGAAGGCCAATTGTCCATAATTAGGCTATTTTTTTCAGCGAGACCGCACCTTCTCCGAGATGTTCTCACCGGAAGCGGAGGCGTGGCTGCGGCGGTTCCAGGCGCGCACTCGCGGCGAAGCGGCCAGATGCCGATTCCGCCAGAGCGTACTGTAAGTGACTTGCGATTATTCGACTTTTCAACTTTGCTGCCAAGGTTGTAGCATCGTATTTGTAAACAAATGGATGCGTACGCCCATATTCTATCGTCAATCGTATTTCAATTTCTTTTGCCCGCATAAAAGTTTATTATTATTATTATTGATTGTTTGATCGTTGGCTTACGATGAAGCCGTTAAGTTACCGTGTATTTGGCTTTTGGGAGCACTCATTATGTGGTATACTGTAAGTGCACTGATTACTGTAGTATTATTGTAGGGATGACGTACGAGCAAAGTTTGGCTCGTTTTTCGATCTGGAGAGAGCTGGCAAGGAGTTGCTCACAAATCAGGAGGTAGTACAATCGATTTTAAATAATTATTGATTTTTCAAAAATCGATATGTAAAATTAATCAAGATCCGTGAAACACTAGTCATTTTATACGGTGTCTGGTACTTCAACTTTCGCCAGTGAATCAATCAATATCAACATTTTAATTATTTTTTAAACATTTTCTAATGGCACTATTAATGTTGTGCATACAAAACATATATTTATATTATTAATTATTATTTTTTAATTTAATTATTATTAATGGACAGGTGCTCCGACTGGCTCCAGTCTTCTTGCAAGTAGCCATCTTCCCTGATGATCTCCAGGTCAGAGACTTGCCGTATTTAGCGTTAGCTCGAATTGTCGCGCATTTTGCAATAGAGAATGGAATTGCGGATAACGAGTACAAGTCTGATACTTTGCAGTTACTTTTTTGCACTAGAGAATGACATTTCCGCTAACGAGCGTAAGTCTGATACGTTGTAGTTTCTTTTTTTCACTGGAGAATACAATTGTCGCTAACGACCGTAAGTCTTTCCAGTTACTCGCTTCGATCGTCCGTCACATGATCCTCTCGATGGAGTGCACCTCTCGAGACCGGAACTTTGCCTCGATCCTCACGTCCAAGAGCGGGCTGGCGGCGGGCAATCGACTGTGCACGTCCATGTTCAGAGCGCTGCCAGCTGCGATGCACTCGGTTACGGTACGTGAGTGGGTTACGGTAGATGCACTCGGTTACTGTAATTGGGTTACGGTTTGTGGGATACGGTAGATTCACTAGGTTGCGGTATGTGCGTTACGGTAGATGTACTCGATTATGGTAGATTGGTCTATGTGCTATATAGCGATTGGTTATGATTGGTGTACGGAAAAGGTATAATTAGTTTGGGACAGTATTACATTATTGTTAATGTGGTGTTAAAATATTGGAAAAGTAGATGGAAAAGTAAAAAGTAGTGTTAATTTTGTGATTGTGAAAGTAATTGGAAAAGTAGCATAGCTTCGTAAATGACAAACTTTTACAATAACAAGAGTGTTGGATAGCTACTTTTCCAAGATTTTAAAAACCACATAAGCATGGTGATGTGGTACGGTACTCACAGGATTGTTTTTTTATGACTGTACTGGGTTGGTTTTGAAATATGGCGGACCTACTATATAAAGCTCATTTTTGTATTCCAAATACTACAATGTAAGCGGAAAATAACGATTTTTCTTAATCGACCCACCTTTTTTTGAAAGTCTACCCACTACATCCAAATAATACTGTGAGGGCGCCGAAAATGTATGAATATAATCCATTGCTACCTCTCATCAATACAACCCAGCGAACTCCCGTTTCAACACTCTCACATAGCAATAGAGCAGACTAGAAATTCGATCTTCGCATTGGTGAAACTAGGAATAAAACTAAATAAACTCTTATCCAGTCTCTAAACCATAGTTCGAAAAGTACGTTATAAAGTACGAAGCCCGGCCGCAGTTCGGGAAAAAAAATGCTGAAAACCGAGCTGCATTTTGTCTGCAACGTCGCTGTTCGACCTATGTAGATAGTGGTTCGATCTTGGAAATGGGTCGTATATAGTGCGTCGATCCTCACATTGTGAGGGCGTGAAAATGTATGGGCATGATGATTGTGGTACGGTACTTTGATATGCATACAATTTCGGCGCCCTGACAGGATTGTTTTTTATGAATGTACTGGGTTGGTTTTGAAATATGGCTGATCTACATAAGTCGAATAGCGACGTTGCAGAATTTGAAAATGCAGCTAGGTTTTCAACTGCGGTCTGGCTTCGTGCTTTGTAACGTACTTTTCGATATATGGTTTAGGCTAAGAATCTGACAAAGAGTTTATTTGGTTTTATTCTGATCGACGAGTGCAGCGATGGAATTGTCGTCTCTATGATTATGTGATAATGCTGAAACGGGGATGCACTGGGTTGTATTGACGAGGGGAGCAATGGCTTATATTTATCGACATGCTCATCATGAAACAATACAGGTTAAAAAGCAAGAAAAATAGTTCTCGATATAGATTTATTTATTGAATGAGGGCATTGGGCAGTATTTGGGATTGATTATATGTGAAAGGAAGAAATAAAGAATTTCGTGGAAATAGGGGAGGAGTCTCATCATACATTTTCATACCCTCACAATGTGATGATCGACCCACTATACAAGGCTCACTTCCTATGCGAATGTAATTCGACCCACTATATACAAGAGAATCAGTGAAGGCGCCGAAAATGTACGAGTCTCATTGTCGGTTCCGTTGTTGGATCCTCATTGTTAACACGGGTCTCCGGTAAAAGTGTATGAGCGCCTGCCACTAGGAAAAATTTTTCTCTCGGATTTGGATGAAAGTCGATTGGTGGATGTGGTTGGGGGTCATGAGAAGGCTTATCGACTTGATTTGGCCAAAATCGCAGATTATCGATTTTATGTGATCTACCACGGAAATTGCCATAACTCGGTTCATTTTCATCGTACAGGGACCGGAAAGGAGACTTTCGAATCCTATTAGTATGCTCTACAATAAATGTTTTCGGCACACAATGGCGGAAAACCCGTCTTCAATGTGTTTTACCCAAAAAACTGATTTATCGACAAGAAAAGTGAGTGTTTCTCGAAAATTTCTCAGAAACACAATGAATTTTATTGCACCAATGGAATTGCCGCTCGTGATATAGGGTAGGTATGTAGTTCATTTGACTCATCTCTCGCCCCGGGACATCGAAATATAGAGTACTCCCGGACTTCGTCATTTTTTTCAAAAAAAATGTTTTTTTTTACCATAAATCGCTTCAAATTGGTCGTAGACACTATTTTAAAAAAGGAAAATGAAGCTCTCAATAAGCCCAACAAAATATATTTATATGATTATCACGCTAGAGATCATCATTCCCGAGCTATAATACGATTTCCTCAATTTGAAGGAAGAATCCGAATTTCTGTTGTAATTGTTTACATTCGAGATTTTATTATTAGTAGCATAATTTTATCAAAAATAGCATGAGTTAAATTACTTTTACACAACTTAAAAAGTTTACATAGAATAGAAATTGAGAATACAGAGAGGGAATAAATTAAATTGAGAATAAATTGAGGATATTTGAGAATAAATTGAAAATACATTGAGAATAGAAGAATAATTGAGATTAAAAGAAAAAGGCAGTGACGTGGGGCCGAACCAAAATAGATGTGGCGCTCGTCAAGAACTTCATCAATGAGTGGGAGAAGGAGGTAGATGAGGATGGAGCATTCATCGAGGATGAAGTGGCAGCGCACGAGGATGATCGGATTATCACCCCTGACGAGATCTACGATTGGATTCACAATGAGAAGGACAATCTGTTCACGGATGATGACCCTGACCTATCTAGTGAACTCGTATTCGATCAGTAAATGAATCCGCCGTTCTATTCTCAATTTCTATTCTATGTAAACTTTTTAAGTTGTGTAAAAGTAATCTAACTCATGCTATTTTTGATAAAATTATGCTACTAATAATAAAATCTCGAATGTAAACAATTACAACAGAAATTCGGATTCTTCCTTCAAATTGAGGAAATCGTATTATAGCTCGGGAATGATGATCTCTAGCGTGATAATCATATAAATATATTTTGTTGGGCTTATTGAGAGCTTCATTTTCCTTTTTTTTAAATAGTGTCTACGACCAATTTGAAGCGATTTATGGTCAAAAAACCATTTTTTTGAAAAAAATGACTAAGTCCGGGGGTACTCTATATTTCGATGTCCCGGGGCGAGAGATGAGTCAAATGAACTACATACCTACCCTATATCACGAGCGGCAATTCCATTGGTGCAATAAAATTCATTGTGTTTCTGAGAAATTTTCGAGAAACACTCACTTTTCTTGTCGATAAATCAGTTTTTTGGATAAAACACATTGAAGACGGGTTTTCCGCCATTGTGTGCCGAAAACATTTATTGTAGAGCATACTAATAGGATTCGAAAGACTCCTTTCCGGTCCCTGTACGATGAAAATGAACCGAGTTATGGCAATTTCCGTGGTAGATCACATAAAATCGATAATCTGCGATTTTGGCCAAATCAAGTCGATAAGCCTTCGCATGACCCCCAACCACATCCACCAATCGACTTTCATCCAAATCCGAGATAAAAATTTTTCCTAGTGGCAACAGGGGGAGATTTTGATACACTTTTACAGGAGACCCGTGTTAAGTGAGATAGTGATTGTTATTTTGGATGATTTGGCCATAGGTCGAATATCTACGTTACAGATTTTCAAAATGCGGCCTGGTTAAGAAAAACCCAAACTGCGGCCCGGCTTTGTAGTTTGTAACGCACTCTCCGAACTATCTAGCAGGGTCGATTTAGAAAGATCGTTATGTTTCGCGCAAATTGTAATCTATCGTAGAAAAATGAGCCTTATATCTTGTTCGATCTTCACATTATGAGTGTATGAAAATGTAATGCCATAGGTCGAAAAATATGTTACAAAGTACCGAGCCTGACCAGATTTTGAGCCAAAATTTACAAAATTCGAAAAACCTGACCGGATTTTGAAAACCGATAACGTAGCTATTCGAACTATATCACACTATCTGAGAGAATTGAACAACCGAATTTTTTTTTGGTATCGACGAAAAATGGATTTTCCTGTTTCATGTATGATAATTACAGGCTCCATGAGTGAAGTTCACCGGTACTTGGAAATTCCTTCAAATTGAAAATTCGCTTCAGGGGGTGACCACACAACGATTTTGCGCCTTTTCCTAAAACGTTTATTTCGAATCCAATCGATTCAGGAGTGGGTGCACTCGACTACGTGGCTAATTCTAAGAAACTATTGTCCGCGAGAGTTTTTTGATCAAAGATCAACGAAGTCTGGAATCGAGAATTTTCGAAATAATTTTCACATTAAATTAATTCTCACTATTTTCCCATGACGAATGAAAATTTTTTATTTGCTTAAAAGATTCTTCATATTATATTACACCTTTAGTTAAAAAACTATAATTAATAAAAAATTAGAAGTTTGTGTACGAATCAATTTTGTTTGTTGTATTTAATTGTGGTGAGGATTGGCGACGTTCCCTAAAAAGTTTATTTCGAATCCAATCGTTTCGTGAGTGGGCGCAATCGATTCCTTGGCCAATTCTAAGAAACTTTTGTCTAGGAGAGTTTTTCGATCAAAGATCAATGAACGCTGGAATTGGGAATTTTCGAAAAAAATGTTTACATTATATTAATTCTCACTATTTTCCATAATTCTCACTATGTAGAAACATTTGAGAAAATAAAAAGTTTACATTCGCTATGGAAAATTGTGAGAATTAATTTAATGTAAACATTTTTTTCGAAAATTCCCAATTCCAACGTTCGTTGATCTTTGATCGAAAAACTCTCCTAGACAAAAGTTTCTTAGAATTGGCCAAGGAATCGATTGCGCTTTCTCCCGAATCGATTGGATTCGAAATAAACTTTTTAGGGAACGTCGCCAATCCTCACCACAATTAAATACAACAAACAAAATTGATTCGTACACAAACTTCTAATTTTTTATTAATTATAATTTTTAAACTAAAGGTGTAATACAATATGAAGAAGCTATTAAGCAAATAAAATTTTTTCATTCGCCATGGGAAAATAGTGAGAATTAATTTAATGTGAAAATTATTTCGAAAATTCTCGATTCCAGACTTCGTTGATCTTTGATCAAAAACTCTCCTGGACAATTGTTTCTTAGAATTAGCCACGGAGTCGAGTGCACCCACTCCTGAATCGATTGGATTCGAAATAAACCTTTTAGGAAAAGGCGCCAAATCGTTGTGTGGTCACCCCCTGAAGCAAATTTTCAATTTGAAGGAATTTCCAAGTACCGGTGAACTTCACTCATGGAGCCTGTAATTATCATACATAAAACAGAAAAATCTATTTTTCGTCGATACCGCACCTATGTCGATTTTCTAAGATAGCGTGTTCTATGTATGTGAGTATGACAATGTATGTTTGTTAAGGCAAAGAAGGTGTCGGAGCAGAAGGCGTGGCAGGCGATCGTCCACTGGATGATCGTGTTCTCGGGCTGCGGAGGATGGAGTCTCGTGCGGAATGCGCCCCAGGTATACTGTAGCGACGGATGTATTGATTGATTACGGTGTGATATTGATTTCTTACGTAGATATAGTGTTGCGTATACTGTGAAGTAGGGTTGCCGTAGCGTAAGCGTAATCGAATTTACCGCGCCCTCTTCCCATCCCTTGCCACTCTCTCGTCGCTTCCCGCAAGAGAGAAGAGAGACTGCCAAAGATAGCGTAATCACCGCTAAATTAGCGGGGATTACGCTATCTCTCGCCCCCCCCCCCCCTTCCCCTCTCCTTACTCTCTGTTCACACCACCCGCCTCGCCCCATTTGACGCACGTTTGAAGAGATATCTAATTCCCCTCACATCTGAGAACTTGGAAGTCAACAGCAAAGTTGCAGCTCACATCGATCCGGTTCTAATTATTTTTAGGCAGACATGATACGATAAAAACAAACAAAATGACAATCGTTCTACCATTTCAGAGGGAAATCGAAACGATAAGCGTTCAAAATATGTTTTGGTATGGACAGTTGAACTTCTCTCAATGATCAGAGGAATCAGATTAGCATTTGGATATTAATTATCTATGTTATTCCCTCTATTTCGCATTTCAATGATTCATTATCTCAAAGGGACATTCTTTACCTCTCATTATCATGTATCTCGTCGAGTGGCTGGTTATGAGATTCTTTATATCAGATAAATTACACTTCGCATACCGTAAGTAATCATCGGACACAGTATCTTAGACAGTTCCTGTAGTTGAATCAGCAGCAACCTCGTGCTTGTCACCTAAATCGAGATTTCCAAGTTTTATTTTGAATGCAAATCGATCACTCACAATCCGTCTATGTTTAGGTTCATTCGATCAGGATTTTCTGGATGATTTTAAATTTTTAAATCAAGACAAAAAATCAGAATCTATTTTTTCCACAAAAATGTAAGAACACACCAACAAAACGAAAAAATATTAAACATTTGTGGCAAATTGTGAACGCATTTGACAAAACTTAACAGTATTTCCTTTTTTTATTATTTAAAAAATAGATTCTGATTTTTTTCTTGATTTAAAAATTTAAAATAATCAAAACAAAATCCTGATCGAATGAACCTAAACATAGACGGAGTGTGAGTGATCGATTTGCATTCAAAATAAAACTTGGTCATTTCGATTTAGGTGACAAGCACGAGGTTGCTGCTGATTCATCTACAGGAACTGTCTAAGATACTGTAATGTATGCTAATCTGATTCCTCTGATCATTGAGAGAAATTCAACTGTCCATACCAAAACATATTTTGAACGCTTATCGTTTCGATTTCCCTCTGAAATGGTAGAACGATTGTCATTTTGTTTGTTTTTATCGTATCGTGTCTGCCTAAGAATAATCAGAACCGGATTGATGTGAGCTACAACTTTGCTGTTGACTGCCAAGTTCTCAGATGTGAGGGGAATTAGATATCTCTTCAAACGTGCCTCAAATGGGGCGAGGCGGGTGGAGTGAACAGAGAGTAAGGAGAGGGGAAGGGGGAGGGGCGAGAGATAGCGTAATCCCCGCTATTTACCGGTGATTACGCTATCTTTGGCAGTGGTCAGTCAAATAACGAAGTTAGGAAGTGAGAGAGTGCCTCTCACGGGCGATTGCTATAGAGAAGGGAAGGGGTGGCAATAGAGTGCGTAGTCTCCCCTTCCGTTCCTGCAACCCTACTGTGAAGGCATACTGTAGGAACGGATTTATTGATTAATTATGGGATAATGTTGTTCTGCCCGTGGATGATAGGTCCAATGTAGGATTATACAGAATTAAGGAGTATCTGAAAATGAATTTTAATAAGGAAGGCAAAAATGGCGCACCCAAGCTAATTTTACTCTCCCCAGTACTCTTCCGTAGACAAAGAAAGCGGGAGAGTGCGGCCAGAGCGGAGAGTATCATGTTAACTCTAGGGGTTTTCATTTAATTAACTGTAAATAATAATAGATGTGAATCAAATTAATTAATTAATTCTTTGAAAGGCATTGAGTTTCATTTAATTGAAATGTCCTAAGGTCCACCCGGTGCTGAACTCGCTGTGCAATAAGATGAGCGCCCCGCTGATGACTCCGCCGAACTACCGTATGCTAACGGTGAGAATTAGTGAATTAATCAATAAACCTGTAAAATGTTTCGTTGATGTATTGGTTCATAATTAGAATAATAAGGTATCAGCGCCATGTTGTAATATAACAAGGCGAAACGGCACCAAAAACAAATAAGATTAGTGATTCTATATGTATTTCGTTACATTACGTTTATCACATATAGATTGTTTCGAAATAAAACGTTAAAGTAACATCCGAAGCGTATTTGAAACTCTCCGCTCTGGCCACTCTCTCGCTTTCTTTCTCTACCAGAGAACATTGCCAGAGCGGAGAGTAAAATTTGCTCGAGTGTGCCTTTAAAGGGCAAAGATATGATCAGGAACGATAGTCGATAACGGTCACGGTTGACCGTAATATAACTGCTTTTGATCGGATGATTTGTCCAATAAATCAATCAATAACTATGAGGATTACTGTATGTTTTCCGTTCAGGAGTGCTTGTTCCGTGTGACGAACGAGTGTCGTCCACTGCTGTCATCGGAAGCCGTCAACGCCCTCTTCACTACCCTGCTAAGGCCTCTCAAGGGCACGGATGTGAGTGAATTGTTTGTTTTGTTTTTTTTCGCGTCGCAGTTCCAGAATTGGCAATTGTCCCGGTGCTTGCGCTATTATGCTGTCCGTGAAACTTATTTGCAATGGTCGAGCTGAATGAGTGAATGCAAATTGGCTGCTCTAACAATAAATGGCCTTCAAGACTTTCTGGCGCGTGCGTGATTGTGTTTGGTGCGCAATATTATAGAATTACAAAAGTTTTGCACATACCGCGCCAAATGCCGAATATAGTAAACTTCTCCACCGTTGAGAAAAACGCACTCCAAATTTTCGGAAGGTTTTTTCGAACGTTTTTTTTCAATGCATATAATTTTATTTTTATTGAAAGTCCTGTGAAATGATGAGGAAACGCCAAAAAAATCGATAAAACTAGAGAAAATGGTATGTCGCGCGAAGAAGTGGGCATAGTCTGAATATTGCGCGGCAAACAGCGGAATTTGTATTGTTCGGACAGTTTTAATTCTATAATACGATAATTCACATCGATTAAGTTTTATGATAATATAGCTTGTAAAAATAATACTATTAATTAATATGTGTTGTAGTTCAGTCTACTATATGGGGACCTGAACACGCACACACTGAGCAGTCATACTGTGGTAACCATTTCATCTCAACTGGTTTTATGCTTGACAAAGATCATTGTTTCTTATAGTATGGTTAGTGGAAAAAATTGATATTTCTCATTGCTTTTGCAATCTAGTACCGAGCGTGGTACATGCTTTCAGCTGCTCTTGTGTCGTCGCTCTAGTCCAATTATGTTTAAATTATTTATTAATTAATTAGTTAATTAAATTATTTAACTAATAATTTGCCTTATTATGGTGTTTCGCTTCGTCTATTACAAAGGTTCAGCAGAAATGTGATCTAATCATTATCGATTGAAATTCAATCATTGAATGATTTATGAGAATGGTGGAGTATGTCATTATGACATTGTCATATGACCGAGGGTTGTCATCCATATCCCAGCAGACCAATGAATGAACCTGATAAATATTGATTGATTCATTTATTGATTTACTTCCTTTTATTGATTGGCCGCTCTTTCAGCGTATAGACGACGAGATGATTCTATTGGCGGCCGAGACGCTCTTCTCCTGCCCCGCCATCCTCATCCATGTCAATGATACGGTAAGCGCGGAGTGGATTATTGATTTTTCAAGGATATTATTGATTTTTATAAATTAGTTTACGGTTGAGCCGCTGACTCATGTGAGAACTCTTCACATCAGAAGTAGACTTGAAATTATGTGGAATTTTATATTCTTAATCGATAACCTAGCAGTGATACCCGCAGGACTTCGTGTGCCTTGAATAACGGGTTGTACCTTTACCTTTACCTTTTTTAATAAATAACCTACCGTATCCATCTCATAATTCCGTTGAAGAGTCGCGAGATCGCCAAGCGTACGACGTTCCTGGCGCGCGCCGTGCCACTGCTGAATCGGATAGGACTGAAGGTACTTACGATAGAGCATTGTTATTGCTTTTTCATTTTATATTATTATGCGATGACTCTTTTTTGAACATGAAATATGTATTGTTTTTTACATGGGCAACTACAGGAGGGGAGGGGGGCATCTAAAATTAGGGCTTTTCGAAAACTAGATGGATTGCCCCCTGTAAAAATGACGTTATGATGTGTTCCCTGTAAAAAAACTTTTTAAACGATTTTAATTTGCCCGTTTATGATTGTTACTATTCAGAGTGGAAATCACTCGAAGACGCTGAATCTGATGGGCAACCTCATCCATCTGAGTTATCTCAAAATGGAGGTAATTATTATAATTTATTTTGCAAATATAATTATGCAAAGTCAATCTTCTACAAGAATATAGCTAAAACAGTAGTGTTTTTTTTTTGATTTTGCCTTTAGTTAGCACATAAAATCAGTTAACTGTGCATTATGAAAACGCATGCAAAGCTAGTCATTAATACTGTATAACATGTAAAGTAGAATAGTTGAGACCCCTGCTGATGCCCTGACCATGGTTGTTCTTAGAGCAATTTGCTTTACTTCTTCATGTCTGATGTTGTGCATCTGGTACTGTACGCTATGGATACTGTACTTCTAGTATCGATATTATGTGATGTACTGTAGATGCAAAGAAAACGAAACTGCGAAAAAATCTCCCAGTTTTATTTAAATAAAACAGCTGATGGGATTAGGGTTGGGCGCAATCGATCAATTCATTCTTTCTTATCCTCATCCTTCTTTTCATCATCTTTCTTCTCTTCTTCCTTCTTCTCCTTTTCTTCCTTCTTGTCATCTTTCTCCTCTTTCTTATCTTCCTTTTCATCCTTCTTTTCCTCTTTTTCTACCTTTTTCTTCTCTTCTTTTTCTTCTTTCTTCTCCTCCTTTTCTTCCTTCTTGTCTTTCTCCTCTTTCTTATCTTCCTTCATCTCTTCCTTTACCTCTTTTTCATCCTTTTTCTTCTCTTCTTTTTCTTCTTTCTTCTCCTCCTTTTCTTCCTTCTTCTTATCTTTCTTCACATCCTAAACGGATTCCGTTAAGTATTTTAGATATCCTATCGATCGTTACCTTGTCGTCTCCCTTCTTCTTGTTGAAGAAGATGAACAGCCTCTTCATGCCTTCGGGTTCCTGCAAAGATCAATCTTCAAGATACACTCAAATTCAAACGATGCCTACAGTACCCTGTAATATGTCTTACTGTAACCTTCACTCGCCATAGCCACTACCGTAACCTTACAGTGCTCAACATATCGTACCTTTCCCGACCATGCAGCTCGGGGCGGTTTGTCAGAGTCGCCAGCCTTTCTGTAGTAGACGACGAAGTAGTGCTTGTTTGAGTCCGGCACCGGTGGCAAATCCCCATGGAAGATTAACTGAAATTGAGACATGGTGATGATTTGCAAACGTCGCCTTACATACACCATGCTAGTTTTTCATTCGAGCTGTATAAGTTTCAACAGATTCTATAACAGATCGAGCATTCTACAGTATGCTACAGCACACTCCAGTATTGTAGTGCTATACAGTAATCTACCGTACATACCCTGACACTCGCAGTCTCGCCAGCCTTGATGTATCCGAGTGGAGATCGGATCCGGAAGAGCTCATTCGATGTACACTTGATCTTGTACAGGATTAGATCCTTAGTCGGGTTCTTGACCTGCAATGGTGTGATTACGGTATCTATAAGTTACAATTTTCGTGAGCACCACGGTCTAGGATTAAGGTAGCTAGAAATGTAGTGGCCAGGTGTACGGTAGTTTTTACTAGGGGGAGCATACATGCTCGAAAAAACATTGATTTTGCGGTTTGTACTACCGTAAGACCATGCGTACTATTCCTGATTACGGTAGTCAGTGTATTGAGCAAGTGATAGAGTACCTTGATGACGGTCACACATGGTTCCTCGCCAATCATCTCACCTACGAACTCGACCTTTTCAACGTCAACCTGAAACAAACTACAGTATAGTGGTTGCTATAACGACGATACTACGAGATAAAGAGGTTTAGTCAAGCCAAAGATTACTGTAACTGGTTTGAGATTACGGTATAAATATGGTTACCTCGAGTAGGAATTCTACCATAGCTGTCTCGCGTAATTGCAAAGAGTGTGTGATGATGCGGTGGAGGGTGAGACCGCCGCACACTCGACTTCGATGAGAATAAAATAAATGGAGAATGGATGATGAAGTGAAATGGAGCGATGTCACCCATTTAATTGTCATATAGAATTTACATATGCTATAGAAATCTCTCTATTCTTGTCTCTAGCGATGAATTAGGCAAATTGGAGTTAAATTATATTTGTCTTTGTTTGAAATCTCTCTTAATTTCACGCGCTATTTCTGACATTGTTTAGGGCTACGAGAGAACAAAGAGCGGTGAAGAGACTGCGTTCTTTATGAAACTAACTTGCCAATCTAATTACTGATTGGCGTTTGATTTTGAGCATATATTTTTGTTCAACTCGCATTATCAGAACGACAAACTGACCCTTAATTGTTATAAACTGACATATTTGGCTAAAACTGCATACTTGTTTTCCTTTTTTTTCTCTCTTTGCCTCCGAAATCCGCAAAAGTGACTACATATAAAATGACTCGTAATTATGATAAACTCTTCCGAATATCTGGCCCGTAAAATATGTTATAAAGTGGCCCGTTTTTTTCTAAACCAATAAATTTACAAAGTTGCCCGTACCCACACTACAGTACTGGCCAAAAGGTTATTGACTTTTGGTTTTTTCGTCATAACTTTTTTCAAACTCAACCGATCGAGTCCAGCTTTTCAGGGATCATTTTGAGAGTGTTTTTACGTGTCTTACACAAAAACTACCCCGGTTGAGCCCTTCCGGTGAATTTTATTTCGATTTTATCAAAAGTCACAAAAATGAGATTTTCGATTTCTTCGATTTTTTAGACTCATTTTGATACCAATGTGCGTTATATCGTTTTAAAATCATGAAACGGATTCTTGGGAGCAAGAATCTACCGATATCCGAGCGAGAACCCATTCGTCGTGGATTTCAAATGGGACTGTCGGAAGCACCCTGACACAGCTGTTCCGAGTGTCTGTTTCGACTATTCTGAAGGTCGTCAAAACTTCAATCCGTGCTCAAATAATGAAGAAGGATTATGTACGACCTAGCAAGACGACCACGAAATTCGATCGTCTGATTACCTGCATTTTGAATGAGAAACTGAGGTTTAGTACACTGGACATCAAACGATCACTAGCTTAGTTTCGCTAAATTGAGGTGCCTAAAGCTTCAAAACTTGCCTGAAAAGATCTTTGGGGTGTCCGTGGACAATGTGCAACATCGTTTTCGTGCGTCGGGACTATTCGGATGTCAGCATGTCAAGATACCGCTGATCTCCGAAAAGAATCGCAAAGCATGTATCACATGTGCAAAAGAGCACTTGCAATGAACCCCCAAACAATTGAAGTAGTTCGTATTCTCAAACGAAAACAAGTTTCTTATGATACGTACGGTAGGAATAAATCATCTTCGTCGTTAGGTTGTCACTAGATAGGATGTGAAGTACCAACTGACCTCCGTGAAGCATGGAGGAGGATCATTAATGTTGTGGGGTTGTTTCTCTGAACATGAGGTTGGCCCCCTGGTTCATTTGAAGAGAATTATAAAGAAAGTGATATTCTAGGGACACATTTCCATCTTTCAACATCTTTTCAGACAAGTTTTTAAGCTTTAGGGACCTCAATTTAGCGAAAGTCCGCTAGTGATCGTTTGATGTCCATTGTACTGAGCCTCAGTTTCTCCTTCGAGGTGCAGGTAATCAGACGATCAGATGTCGTGGTCGTCTTGTGAGGTCGTACATTAACCTTCTTCATTGTTTGAGCACGGATTGAAGTTTTGATGACCTTCAGGATAGTCGAAACAGACACTCGGAACTGCTGTGACAGTGTGTGTGGGACAGTTCCATCTGACGTCCATATGGAATTTATTCTGGCCCAGATATCGGCAGATTCTTGCTCCCCATAATCCGTTTCATGATTTTAAAACGATATAACACACATTGGTATTAAAATGAGTCTAAAAAATCGAAGAAATCGAAGAAAACGAAAATCTCATTTTTGTGACTTATGATAAATTCGAAATAATTTTTACCATAAGTGTTCAACCGGTTTGATTTTTGTGTAAAACACGTAAAAAACTCTCGAAATAATCCCTGAAAAGCTGGACTCGATCGGTTGAGTTTGAAAAAAGTTATGACGAAAAAACCAAAAGTCAATAACCTTTTGGCCAGTACTGTATGTCTGCTCGAAAATGTATGGTTTTGATCTTTGATCTTTGATCTCTCAGCGTGATCTGATCTGGGAGTGGGCGGAGCTACTCGGAGCGTTCATCGCCCGCTGCAGAGAAGTGACGACGTCCCATTCCAAGTATATCATAATAATAATAATAATAATAATAATAATAATAATAATAAATATTTATTTCCCTATATATCGATTGATTTATGATCTCGATTACCGTAATCGTTTCTCGTCCTACAGTATCCTATCCTACAGTAATCATTTGCAGAGGCCACCTTCACTGGCATCCCGTCTTTGGCAACTGCTCACTGCTCCTGGATGCGGGGTGAGATTATTGATTTTTCATCTTCCAAAATTTATTGATTTATTGATCATATACTTTTTTCCTACTTTCTTGATACAAGCAAGAAGTCAGGTGTGGCACCATGCATATCAGATCCCTACTCCTGATAAATGTGTTCAAACTGTAAACTACTTTTTGGCAATTCGTTGTATGCACGCCTACCAAAGATCAGAGCTGTCCTATCTTTGCTTATCTGTATTTAGAGAGCACACCGTAATACACTATTTAGGATTACCGTATTTTGCATTCGTACTTACCGTAATCTTCATTGGTATTTACCGTAATCTTGCCTGTTCTTCGCAGGACCGAAGCGTCGCTTCGTCACGTCGTCAAGCAACTTCGTCTGCTGTGGAGTCGTCGGCTGACTCTGATGCTGTTCGAGGACGAGGGAGGCGACGGAGATAGTGTGGGCGGGGGAGGAGAGGGCAGAGGAGGAGGAGGAGGAGGAGGATTGGGGGAGGAGAAGAATGGACTGATGAGTAAGTTTATATTATATTTATATTGTTTATCACAATAATATCTTTATGTGGGTTTCAAGTAATAATGTGATACGTAGAGAAATACATTAGGGAAATCTGCTAAAAATGGCCATTGCACACAGCCTTGCCTTACAAATTACCGGTTTGCGCACAGCCTTCCCCCCCCCCCAGCGTGCCGTGCCCACCTATGTCTTGGATGGCCTGAATACGGCGCTATGCGCGTTAGGTGACCGCTTATTGTTAGTTGTGCGCAATTTTAAGAACAGGAGCTACGCCGCATTTACAATATTTCGCAAAATATAGTAACTTTGCCAAGTGAAGCCTGGTTTTCGTGAGTCAGGTTGATCCTTTCCTTTCCAAGGTCACGTGTTATGGACTTTACAAACTTGATTATAAATGAGTTCCGCCATGTTGGAATCCCCAAGTGTTCCGAAAAATGTGTTTTGATTTTTTATGTTAAAAGATCCCTTTCCTGCATTCTTTTGTTCTTTCGAGAGTCTCTTAAAGTTTACATTTCTGCACAAGGGGTATATTTGATACTGATTTTATTTAATATTTGTTTATTTCGCAGAATGGTGGAAGAAGCTCTCGCTCGGCTCCGACACCAGTAAGACGCTCGACTCGAGCAAGCTACCCATCAGCAGGTACGGTATAGTTATCGATTGGCTACTCTACCGTAATCTATGATAGATGTTTGGTCTGTGTATGTATTGATCAATCAATCAATCAATCAATCAATCAATCGATCGATCGATCGATACCGTATCCTGTTCGATCGATACCATATCCTGTTCTTTGCAGGATCGCGGCCATCTCGCACCTGTACTCGTCCACACTGGTGGCTCTGCCGAACCTGCGGTCGGATATGCTGGCTGGTGAGTGGATGCACTGCTGCGAGCTAGTTTGAAACTCTCCGCTCCGGTAATACTCTCTCGCTTCCTCTATTTACGAGAGAATGTTGCCAGAGCGGAGAGTAAAATTAGCTCGGGGTGTGTCTTTAAGCAAAACTCATTATTTGAAAAAAAAACTGAAACGTAGCTATTCTTCCTATACATGTATTTCATCATTCATCTCCGATCATCGCGTAAACCAACCGAAATCGCGTGAAGCGCCATAACTCCACCCCCCCCCCCATATTGCTTTTCTGCTAACCTTATTCATGTTCAACTGATGGATAAAGAAACAAATAAATCAATAAATAAATCAATAAATAAATCAATAAATACAGGCCTCTGTTCCGACGCCTCTCTCATCTCTCGTCTCTGGCGTGCCACTCAGCGTCGGCACAAGGAGTCGTCGCTGCTCCCCTCAGCCTCCTCGTCCTCATCCACGTCCTCGGACGCGCTCACCCTGACGCTGTCGCTGTTCCAGGTGAGACTCCGAGATACCGTACTTTATTGATTGATTTATCGATTACGGTAGTTGTCGTTGCAGGAGGATACTGTAGTTGATTGATTGATCGATTGATTACGGTAGTTGACTGATCGATTGATTACGGTAGTTGACTGATCGATTGATTACGGTAGTTGATTGATCGATCGATTACGGTAGTTGTCGTTGCAGGAGAACACACCGACATCGCTCGTGCACCTGTCCTCGCTGCACCTCTTCGCGGAGACTGCCACGTATCTAATCAAGTGAGTGTCTGACTTAAAGGCACACCTAGCAATAAGATAATTTTACTCTCCACATTGACATTAATTTCTCACAGTCTAAGAAAGCGAGTTAGAGGGAGAGCGGACAGTTGCTAATTAGCTCGGGGTGTGACTTTAAAGATAGCGTAACCTTTGTCAATGAAAGAGCTTGAACGATCATACTGCCGCACGGAATTTAGATGAGTATATTTATTTCAGAGCAAGAGCCGCATTTTAGATGACGTTTTTACTTGCAAAAGTATTCCCCCCTACGCATTTGGTGAACTGATATTTTTCACGTTTTTTCCAAAGCCTCGACGAATTTTTTATTTAATTCGTGCTGTTGATTAGATTATTTTTTTGAAATAGAGGGACGTCATACGTGCAGCTGAAAGCATGTATCACGCTCTGTACTAGAGTGCAAACGAAATGGGAAATATTAATGTGATGGTTTTCTTGTTGATGTCACCATACAATACAATAACATGACCTTCATCAAGCACATAACCAGTGGAGAGGGAATGGATGCCACAATACATTTTCGGTGCCATCGCCATTGTTTTAATATAGTGGGTCAATTTTCGAAATATGGTGGGTCGGTTTTAAAAAAATCGTTATTTTTTCGCTTAGATATCGTCATTTTTTTGCCTCGTTTCGCATCAAGTGACCTAAAATGGGCCATATATAGTGGGTTAATCCTCGCATCGCGAGGGGTATAAAAATGTATGACGACAGTATAGCTGCTTGGTCTGTGCTTTCTGATATATATTCATCGAAGTGAATTGTCGTGTTGCGCACGATGCGAAACACGCTAGAAAGTCGCGTAGCCCACTTGCGGGGCTGCAATCATACATTTTCGACACCCTCACCGGATTATTTTATATAATTTTTAGAAATATGGTGGGTCGCTTAAGAAAAATCGTTATTTTTCACTTAAATTGCAATCGTTCGAATAAAAAATGGGCTTCATATAGTGGGTATATCCTGTAAATGAGCCGTATATAGTGGGTCGATCCTCACATTGTGAGGGTATGAAAATGTGTGGCTGCTGGTATGAAAGCTCTATATCGCAAGCGCTGGGACAGTTACCAATGTTGCGATGTTGGCCAAAAAACAAAACACTCACGGTACTTGACAAAGGTTACTCTCTAACTTTAAAGAAACACCCCGAGCTAATTTGAAATTTTCCGCTCTGGCAACGCTCTCTGGTCGACAAAATGCGAGAAAGCATTGTCAGAGCTGAGAGTTTAAACTTAACTCGGGGTGTTAAAATGCAGCTCAGGGTGTTTATTTTAAGGATTCTGGACGACGAGGAGTTGTACGAGAAGGGCGTCCCGTTGTCGTCGACGGATCTGACGGCCGTCGCCAGATTCACCAATCTATTCTGCTTCAGAGCCATTTGGAATGGCATCGTGGGTGAGTGGGAGCAGGGGATAGTTCATACATTTTCGCCCCACTCACAATCAGTTGTTTTTGCGAATTACAAACTGACCCGAAATTAGAACAAAACTGACCCGATCTACATCTCAAGTACTCAAAACTGACCCGATCTTAGGTGATTCTTACTAATCTCGATCTCCCGCATATTCCTAGATGGGTCTCGAGTTTCAAAACTGACCGCATCGACAAAAAGTGCTCACTCACAATGTGGGTGCTCGAAAATGTATGGGATAGTTATATCCTTTTTTATAGTTATCTATGACATATAGTGAGCAGAATCTATGTTGTTATTTTTTTTACCATATTCTTATGTTCCTATTTCTAT
This sequence comes from Parapristionchus giblindavisi, assembly GCA_943737045.1. Taxonomy (NCBI): domain Eukaryota; kingdom Metazoa; phylum Nematoda; class Chromadorea; order Rhabditida; family Diplogasteridae; genus Parapristionchus; species Parapristionchus giblindavisi. The sequence continues at coordinate 399,068 of CALSFV010000039.1, forward strand.
CGATCCGACAGTGTGTTAGGTGTATTTTCCGATATATTAAAAACCTCATTTGACGTGTGAGAAAAGGGGAAAATGAGCGCCACTAAGAAGTTAGCATCTTACATGGGGGTGTCTCCTGTAAAATTAGGGCTTCTTGAAAATTTGTTTGAATGTCCCTGTAAAAAAAATTACGTATGTTTATATGAAATTTAAAAATTTTTGAATGCCTCCGTAGAAGTAACCTTTTTTAAACTATTTTCTGTTCGGATGCACCCCCCCCCCCCCGCCTGTAGAATCGAGCTCCAAGAACCCCGCCCGTGTATGGTGAAATTTGTTCTTATGCATATGGGTGGTCTTCATCGTCATTTTTCATTCTATTACATTGTAGTGGATGACTCACGCGAGTTCTTCTCGGCAATGCACGGCCTGTGCATGCTGCTCTACGGTCGCAACTCCCGGCGACCATTCAGCACGGACGCCAAGTTGTGGATACCCAGGTACGGTAGCCGGGAGATGATCTTTGATCTTTGATCTTTGGTCTTTACGTTTTGCTGTTGCAGTGACGTGCGCAGTTCGATGATTGTGTCGGAATTCGAGAAGGCGACGCCCCGAGGACAGTTGCTGCTGAGAAGGTACGGTAGTTGGGTGGGAATTTGTCTATTTTGAATTTGGGGTTACGGTAACGGTAGATTTATCGATTGATTACGATTCAGAATGAGCCACGTGGTGCCGTTGAAGGATCGACTTCTGCTGTTCCGGAAGTACATTCAGACGGAAAAGGTACGCTATAATCATTATCATACATTTTCTGTTCCCTCGCCGTTTATTTTTATATAGTGCCTAAATTTTCGAGATATGGTGGGTTGATTAATAAAATTCGTTATTTCCGCTTAAAAATCGTCATTTTAAGCTTCCTTTCGCATAAAGTGGCCTAAGATGGGCTTTATATAGTGGGTCATTCCTCGCACTTCGAGGGTATGAAAATGTATGATCATTATTGATTTTTGGTTACAGTCAACGGAAGAGCGTCAGCGACCGCGGATGATAACGGTGGTTCGATCGATGATTGTGGAGGATGGATATAGGTGGGGGATTATTGATTGATTAAGGATGTAATATTGATTGATTAATTATTGAAATTATTATTGAATTATTATTATTGAGTGAAATTATTGAGCAGTAGCAAGGTAATTATTGATTTGTTAGAGCGCTGCAAAAGAAATAGATATTGATTGATGCGATAGATGATAAAAATAATAATAATAAATAAATAAATTTGCAGACAATTGTCTCTTCTTTCCCCTACCGAACTGAGATCGACAATTCGAGTGAAATTCGTGAATCAACAGGGACTCGATGAGGCTGGAATCGATCAGGATGGAGTATTCAAGGTACGGTATGGGTAAGGAACCTGTGCACTACTGTAGCTATGGGTGTCATAGTACTAAGGGATATTGTATGCTTATTTGAAAAGCATTCTCCCCGAAATTGTATTGTATTGCACTTGCGACAAACTCTAATATTTGAGCTGTATATTATCTAATTGTAAGAGAAAAAAATTAGAGAAACATTCTCTCAAATGTGAGATAACTTTGGTTAGCTTACTCCAGGCCCCGTTACTATCTCGAGCGAGAGAGTACGCTCTAACGTATCTTTTTGAGAGAGTTTGGAGTAAGTTAACCGTTGTCTAAGCAGTCTAGTTAGACAAGCTATCAACAACAACAACAACAACAACAATAATAATAATAATAATAATAATAATAATAATAATAATACTCATAATAATAATAATATCATTTATTTAAATCAGGAATTTCTCGAGCTCACCCTCAAGGCGGTCTTCCATCCCAATCTCTCACTTTTCGCATTCACCTCCGCTGGTTGGTTGCCGGTTTCACTATCTTTATTTGATATCAACAAATTTGAATTGAATGATGCGTCCCGGATTGGTTGTTGCGTGCCTATACGACAAATTTAGATCCCTGCTGAATTGTTCTCGATTGTATTGTTAGGTTGACGCATAAGTTCCTGACTTTTTTGACCATACATTTTCGGCGTCCTCACCTGATTTTTTTACATAGTGGGTTGATCCTGAAAATGAGACGTATACAATTGGTCGATCCTTACACTGTGAGAGTGTGAAAATGTATGTACTTGATCATTCTTCCTTAGTCTTTCACCACATGCGTAATTCGTTATCGTTATCACTTCACTTTTCTTTATCATCATCACACGTCTCCACGGTGGCTCAATGATAGTAACTAAGAAGCTCTTGCCGGAGAAAGAAAGTATCGCAAACTGAGTGATGATAAGCAGTAAAACATCTAGGTTCTCCCAGCGTGAAAGTTGACTACGGTATATCTGAGCGCTCGCTTCTGACTAGACCTATCATCGAGTTTTACGATTCGCGAGACATGCCGATATGGCTTAGTGGATAGAGCTTTAAGTTTAGCGATCCGAACCTCGTAGGTTCGAATCCCGCCCAGTGCAAATCAACTTTGCCGATTTTTCGTAATGCAAGAGGCTTCAAGCCAAAGTTAAATGTAGGGATTTCTCTTCATTGAACCGCCGTGGTCTCAATAATAATGAATAATACATGAATGAAAAAATCATGAATATGTCACAAAAAATCCCTAGCTAAGGACCCATGGGAATTATTCCCTTATATATCAGGGATTTTTTCCCTGAAAAACAATTCCCTTACATATAAAAATAATTTTAAAAAATGAGTGTATAAATATTACTATATTCAGGCCAACTGCATCCCTCGACACTATCCCACGTACAAGAGAATCATCTGGACCTCTTTCGTTTCGTTGGGAAGATGCTCGCAAAGGCCGTGTATGAAGGCATCGTCGTTGACGTCCAACTGGCGCCCGTTATGTTGGCTACGGTAGGCATGAGGGGTTACGGTAGATTTGGGTTTTATCGATCGGCTTGATCGATTGATGTTACGGTAGATTTGGGCTATTTTGATATACTATATACTTATATATTGATTTTTTCTAGCTGCTCGGAGAGCGTTCATTGTGCGCCTTTGATGAGCTTGCGCAATTCGATCCGGAACTTTATCGGTGAGTATTAATATTGATTGATTCTGCCCAAAAATTGATAATATCGATTGATTTTCTTGTTTCCCAGATCGCTGAGCTACGTGAAGAAAGCAAGCGAAGACGAGATCGGAGATATGGGCCTGACGTTCTCGACTGACGAAAGTCACATGGGAAAGGTATACGATAACCGCGGATTACGGTAGATTTGGGTATACTGTAGCTGCAGGTTACGGTTGATATGGGCATACTGTAACTGCAGATTTCCGTAGAGCTGGGTAGACTTTAGCTGGAGATTACGGTAGATTTGGGTATACTGTTGAGCATCGACTCGTTACAGATTGTCACGGTGGATATTGTGCCGGCCGGCCGTACGATACAAGTGACTCATGAGAATAAGTAAGATCATCTATCGATTGATTGATTGGTTACGGTAGTTCGGGTTAATGTAGCTACGGTAGATCAGGTTACTGTAGTTACGGTAGATCAGGTTACTGTAGTTACGGTAGATCAGGTTACTGTAGTTACTGTATCGATTTCAGGATCAATTATGTCCATCGTATGGCTCACTATCGTGTGTTCACTCAGACAAAGGAGCAGTGTAGGGCGTTCGTGGAGGGATTCCAGGTGAGAAAAGATACAGTACCCCCACAGTTACAGTAAGCCCGATATGATATCGATTGATCGATAATAACGAGAATAATGACTGTGAAATGAGGGTATCTTCGTCTAAAGTTTCCGAGTGGTATTTGTCGCAGGCACACCGAACTTGTCTTTTCTGTTCTTTTCATTATGAAAAATATGTTTCAAGGTCTTTATAACTTGAGCTATTCCCTTTCGATTCGTTAAGAGAGTCGTGTACCTTATTGTTAGAAAATCCTGATATACATACAGATGGTGGTGAAGCCAGCATGGCTATTCCTCTTCGCGCCTCACGAACTACAGTATCTCATCTCGGGACAATCGAGGTATCGATTTTTTAGGATATCGATTTTTTTATTGCAAACCCTCAGTTTCCATTGGGACAGATTGCAGAAATCGATCTATATATAGGCGTCGATCTCTGTCGCTTTATAATAATCAATAAATCGATAATCTTACAGTGACATCGATATGGCTGATCTACGGAAGCACGTTCAATACTACGGTGGCTTCCACGGTGGTCATCGACTAATCAAATGGCTATGGCAAATACTCGAGAATGAATTCTCATCAGAAGAGCGACGACTATTCCTCAAGGTATGAGTATACGGTAGCGTTTGAGTTTTTTTTGGTCTTGTCACGATTGGCTCCAGGAGTGGTACGGTAGTCATACCACGGTAGTCATACGACGATGGCAAATTGTGATCCGACAAACTTAACGTCACCAACGGAGTGGATGGGACTATTTTTGGAAAGCGTATCAGCCTACCGTTCTGACGTCGCTTGCGCTATTATCAGAATTAAATGCGCAGAAATAACGAAACAGACTTGTTTAAAAAATATGACCACATATTGAAGTTCGTGACGAGTTGTTCTCGTGGTCCTCTGTTGGGATTTGGCTCGCTCGAACCGCCCTTCTCTATAAGATGTGTCGAGGTTTCGGATGATCAGGTATGATATGCGGGAAGTTTGAATTTGAATTTTGACTGATTACGGTAGTTGTACTCTTCGTTGCAGGACACCGGAGACACTCTGGGTAGTGTGGTTCGTGGATTTCTCGCTCTCAAGAAGGGTCAATCGACGAGTAGGTACGGTATGGTTGAGCGTACTGTATGATTATTGATTGGGTTGAATGAATTATGGATTTATCAATTGTGTAGAGTATTTGCTGAAATTTGAACAATTGAATGGTGAATTCGAAGATGATCTTGGATTAATCAATAAATATCTTTACAGACTCCCGACTGCCTCAACTTGTTTTAATCTACTGAAACTGCCCAATTACAACAAGAAGAGCGTCTTACTGGAGAAGCTGAGATACGCAATACACTCTGAAACTGGATTCGAATTGAGTTGAATTGAAGCTCCGCCTTTTTTTCACACACTTTTCCCTTGTTTACTGTACTTACTGTCCATTTGTATACTAATTTGTTAGATAATCGATTGATTTTGTCAGCGTACTGTATAGCCTTAAAGACGCCTCAACGATTCGGATATATTCCCCTATCTATATACTTTGTTTAGCTTGTCACATTATATTCTTATAATAGATCTCTGAAATACACTGAATATTGTAGTAAACAGGTCTGTGTTCATAGTGTGAAATCGTTGTAAAAACATAATTGTATGATTATTTTGCCGTAACGGGTTCACTTTTGTCTATGATTTCTGTTCCACGGTATAAAGAAGACAGATAAAGTGGTTGTAAATTGAAATTAATTTTGTTATTTTAAATTTTTCGGATGCTTTTTTTAAATGGATAAAACACGCTATCTTAGAAAATCGACATAGGTGCGGTATCGACGAAAAATAGATTTTTCTGTTTTATGTGTGATAATTACAGGCTCAATGAGTGTAGTTCACTGGTACTTGGAAATTGCTTCCAATTGAAAATTTGCTTCAGGGGGTGACCACACAACGATTTGGCGCCTTTTCCTAAAAAGTTTATTTCGATGCCAATCGATTCTGGAATGGGCGCAATGGACTCCTTGGCTAATTCTAAGAAACTACTGCTAAGGAGAATTTTTCGATCAAAGGTCAACGAACGCTGGAATTCGGGAATTTTCGTAATAATTTTCACATTAAATTAATTCTCACTATTTTCCCATGGAGAAAGTAAACTTTTTATTTGCTCAATCGCTTCTGCATATTATATTACACCTTTAGTTTAAAAAGTGTAATTTATAAAAAATGGGAAATTTATGTACGAATCAATTTTGTTCGTTGGACTTAATTGTGGTGAGGATTGGCGACGTTCCCTAAAAAGTTTATTTCGAATCCTATCGATTCGTGAGTGGGCGCATTAGAATTCTTGTCAAATTCTAAGAAACTATTGCTGAGGAAAGTTTTTCGATTAACGGTCAACGAACGCTGGAATTGGGAATTTTCGAAAAATAAAGTTTACATTAAATTAATTCTCACTATTTTCCCATGGCGAATGTAAACTTTTATTTGCTCAATCGCTGCTACATAATATAACATATCTTCAGTTAAAAAAGTGTAATTTATAAAAAAATATAAATTTGTGTTCGAATCAATTTTGTCGTTGTTGTATGAATTATGGTCAGGAATTGTGGTAAGGGTAAGAATGCGAAATTTCCTAATCGATTTTTTGTCGCTTTTCTGCTAGTTTCGTGCGTATATCAACGCAATAAGACGGGTATTTGACTGTTCATCCGGTAGTTCGGAATGCAGCTGCAGTTGGGCAGTGTTGCTCTCTATTCTAATCATCATTGTGATGTAATTTCTATTCTATTCACTTATTCGTATACGTGCTAAGATGTGTAGCAGCGATTGAGCAAATAAAAAGTTTACATTCGCCATGGGAAAATAGTGAGAATTAATTTAATGTAAACTTTATTTTTCGAAAATTCCCAATTCCAGCGTTCGTTGACCGTTAATCGAAAAACTTTCCTCAGCAATAGTTTCTTAGAATTTGACAAGAATTCTAATGCGCCCACTCACGAATCGATAGGATTCGAAATAAACTTTTTAGGGAACGTCGCCAATCCTCACCACAATTAAGTCCAACGAACAAAATTGATTCGTACATAAATTTCCCATTTTTTATAAATTACACTTTTTAAACTAAAGGTGTAATATAATATGCAGAAGCGATTGAGCAAATAAAAAGTTTACTTTCTCCATGGGAAAATAGTGAGAATTAATTTAATGTGAAAATTATTACGAAAATTCCCGAATTCCAGCGTTCGTTGACCTTTGATCGAAAAACTCTCCTTAGCAATAGTTTCTTAGAATTAGCCAAGGAGTCCATTGCGCCCATTCCAGAATCGATTGGCAAACTTTTTAGGAAAAGGCGTCAAATCGTTGTGTGGTCACCCCCTGAAGCGAATTTTCAATTGGAAGCAATTTCCAAGTACCAGTGTACTCCATTCATGGAGCCTGTAATTATCACACATAAAACAGAAAAATTCATTTTTCATCGATACCAAAAAATATTCCAGTTGTTGAATTCTCTCAGATAGTGTTTTATAATATAATCGATCAGATTGGTGGAGAATACAAAACAATAATCAGAATATACAAATTCTGTTGACTCCCGGCAGGCCAATACATGATTTTGATTTAAAATATGTATATTTTAGTGTTAGAAAATAAAACTGGTTATTGGCAAAGTATGATATCGATTGATCGATAGAAGCTGTGAAATGAGGATATCTTTGTCTAAAGTCCCGAAATGTAAAAATGTAAGATAAATTAAATTAAATTAATTGAAAAAAAGTTGTCTTGTCTGTTGTTTTGATGAGTGAGAAGTATGTTTCAAGATTCTTATAATTTGACCTATTCTTTGTCGACTCGTTTGCTTGATTCCATGTAGCGCCTTAAATCCTAATATATATATATATACAGATGGTTGTGAAGCCGGCATGGCTGTTCCTCTTCGCGCACCACGAACTACTGTCTCATTTCGGGACAATCGAGGTATCGATTTTTCTCGGATATCGATTTGTATTGCAAATAAGTAGTTTCGATGGGGACATATTGCACAAATCGAGCTATATATGGGCATCGATCTACGCCTTTTCTAATAATCAATAAATCGATTTTTTCCTAATCAATTTTTCGCACATCAATTTTCCCTTGTTTCATGTGCTTACTGTCCATTTTTATATAAATTGATAAGATTATCGATTGATTTTCTCATCGTACTGTATAGCTTTAAAAACGCCTCAACGATTCGGATATTCCCCTATCTATATACTTTGTTTAGTTTGTCACATTATATTCTTAGATCTCTGAAATACACTGAATATTGTAGTAAACAGGTCTGTGTTCATAGTGTGAAATCGTTGTAAAAACATAATTGTATGATTATTTTGCCGTAACGTGTTCACTACTGTCTATAAGAATGATTTCAATTCCATAGTATGAAGCAGACAGATAAATTGGTTGTAAAGTTAATTTTGATTGTAAAATTAGTTAAAGTGTTAAGATTTTATTTTAATGGATAAATCAATCTATCAGATTAAAGGAGAATACAAAAATGGAAACAGAACATCCCAGCTATTTTGATTGGCAAAAGACGGCATAATCAAGCATATTCTTGACAAAATGTTTTGTATTGTATTGTATGCATATATTAGAAACAAAATTAGAAATTGGTAAAGTGCAAACTGATCAAAGGAGAGGAACAAAATCAATAATGAAACACGATAATATAGTATTTATATATATTTTATCTACGTGTCAAGCACGCAACGATATAAAATGATATATTGAACTACAACATTGTTTTCAAAAGAAGTGTATTTCTCAGTGAAACAGCGAAGAATTTCTCGATCAACTTGGTTACTCTATCTAAATTACTGTTCACATTCACCTCCGCTGGTTGGCTTCTGGTTTCACAATCTTTATTTGATATGCACAAATTTGAATTTAACAATGTCTCTTTTGCTTTTAAGATAAAGCTATTCAACCAACATATATTCCGGCTGAATTCATATCGAATTTGTCATTAATGTTTTTAATTCTTTTTTAAAATTTTTTTATACGGCCAATATCCAATATAGTACACTAAAATACAATATATTCATCGATGTGAGTCGTCGTGTTGCGCACAACCGCACGCGCCAGAAATTCGCATTGCCCACTTACAGTTAGAGCAGCAATTTGCATTAATTCCTTTTGCTCGCCCATTGAAAATAAGTTTCACGATCAGCATAATAGCGCAAGCACCGGGACAATTACCAATTGTTATAATCTGTCGAAAACAAAACAAAACACTCACGGTACTTGACAAAGGTTACTCTCTAACTTTAAAGAAACATCCCGAGCGAATTTGAAATTCTCCGCACTGACAACGCTCTCTCGTGGACAAAAAGCGAGAAAGCATTGTCAGCGCTGAGAATTTAAAATTAACTCGGGGTGTTAAAACCAACTCAGGGTGTTTATTTTAAGGATTCTGGACGACGAGGAATTGTACGAGAAGGGCGTCCCGTTGTCGTCGACGGATCTGACGGCCGTCGCGAGATTCACCAATCTATTCTGCTTCAGAGCCATATGGAATGGCATTGTGGGTACGAGGAGCAGGGGGATAGTTATATCTATTCATCTGTTTAGTGACCTATCATATATAGTGAGCAGAATCTGTGTTGTTTTTGTTTTTACCATATTCTTATGTTCATATTTCTATCGTTCCGACAGTGTGTTAGGTGTATTTTCCGATATATTAAAAACCTCATTTGACGTGTGAGAAAAGGGAAAATGAGCGCCACTGAGAAGTTTGCATCTTACATGGGGGTTTCTCCTGTAAAATTAGGGCTTCTCGAAAATTTGTTTGAATGTCCCTGTAAAAAAATTGCGTACGTTTATATGAAATTTAAAAATTTTTGAATGCCTCCGTAGAAGTTACCTTTTTTAGGAGATCGATGGTTTTGGAATCTTAATTTAGAAAACTACGGTTTAGATGAAATGGTTCTGGAAAATTTATTTTATAACCGTCGTAATGGCATCGACAAATTAGCATCAATTCATATAGAATCTTAATTATGGAAATTAGAGAATAGATAATATCATCTTGAAACCAATCCTATAGAAACGACTTTTTGCACCCCGACGATTTAGAACAGTCGATCGCGAACTGATTATTTTTGAAACGAGTTTTTACACCCCGACGATTTAGAACCGTCGATCGCGACCTGATTATTCTGGAAACGACTTTTTGCACCCCGACGATTTAGAACCGTCGATCGCGAACTGATTATTCTGGAAACGACTTTTTACACCCCGACGATTTAGAACCGTCGATTGCGAACTGATTGTTTTTGAAACGAGTTTTTGCACCCCGACGATTTTGAACCGTCGATTGCGAACTGATTATTCTGGAAACGACTTTTTACACCCCGACGATTTAGAACCTGATTATTTTCGCAATTAATTTACTGTATTGGAACATTCAACTTATTTTTCTATTTTTCTGATTTATTTTATTTTCCTTAAAGATGGAGGCCCTCGAATGTCTATGCAAACGTGTAACATATCTATTATGCAAGGAACAAGTGATATGCAAGAAATTAGCACGACCATTCATCAATCCCGTAGCGCAGTGGTAAAATTGCTCACTAGTAAGCGTAACGTCGCGGGTTCGAAACCTATTGCTGAACTTTCCTATTTTCAAAATTTCGCGCCTTTGCCTGTACATCAAGCATGGATTCATTCATGATTCTAGCGATCAATAAGATAAATTAGCATAAATTAATTTATGTAAGGTATGCAAAATAACTTTTGCTATCTTTCTGTCTTCACAGTTTGTTCACGAAAATATTGCCCGGACACCACCTTTAAAAATTACTCAATCAACCGAACGCATCTTGTTTATAAATCAAATAACTTCTTGTTTATCCAACAAATAACATGTCAACAGAAATTACATAACAAAGGTTCTCCTTTCTAATTACAATTTCTATATACAAATTATCAATGCATGGAAACTAAATGGGAACAGTGACATTCAAATAACTTCTTATGAATGTGATCAATTAGGTTATTTCATTTTTCTTCTATCGAGTGCAACTTCAATGTACATACATAAACAAGTGTTGAAAACGAAATGATAACGAGACTATCTAACTCAGCGAATATATTCTAGCTTTTAGCTTGGCACTTGAACAAAAACTGAAATGAACAGACTGAGCCCAAATTGTACACAGCTGTAGTATTTGGTGTCAGCTCGCAGATGGAGCTTGTGTTCGTCATGCCTGCACCCTTGCTAATAACGATAGTTAGATAAAATGTGATCAAAAGTACATGGATTCGTTCGATATATGTATACGGCGTTGGAGAATAATAATTTTCGAATGATTGCATTGCAAAGTATGGTAGTTACAACAATGAAAATGCTTAAAAAATGAAAATGCAAATAATTTAATAAATTACAATTGTTTATAAAATTATCACAAGTAAGCAACAATTATCATCTAAGTGTACAGCTATCACGAATACAACTTGTAACAAAAATAAAATAATTGTAAAAAGCTTTAAAAAATCAGTTCGCGATCGACGGTTCTAAATCGTCGGGGTGTAAAAAGTCGTTTCCAGAATAATCAGTTCGCGATCGACGGTTCTAAATCGTCGGGGTGTAAAAAGTCGTTTCCAGAATAATCAGTTCGCGATCGACGGTTCTAAATCGTCGGGGTGTAAAAAGTCGTTTCCAGAATAATCAGTTCGCGATCGACGGTTCTAAATCGTCGGGGTGTAAAAAGTCGTTTCCAGAATAATCAGTTCGCAATCGACGGTTCTAAATCGTCGGGGTGCAAAAACTCGTTTCAAAAATAATCAGTTCGCAATCGACGGTTCTAAATCGTCGGGGTGTAAAAAGTCGTTTCCAGAATAATCAGTTCGCGATCGACGGTTCTAAATCGTCGGGGTGCAAAAAGTCGTTTCCAGAATAATCAGTTCCCAATCGACGGTTCTAAATCGTCGGGGTGTAAAAAGTCGTTTACGGATGCTCGTTTCCTTTGCATAGATTACATAATAAAAGGGCACAAATCAATTTTGCTCATTCATCGGTATTCAAACCATCGGTTATAAAATGAAAGTTTTAATCCGAGGGTAACAATTTCGCGGTTCTTGAATGACCAGTGTCTAAATTATGATTCGAAAACCATCGATCTCCCTTTTTTAAAACTATTTTCTGTTCGGATGCACCCCCCCCCCCCCCCCCCCCCTGTAGAATCGAGCTCCATGTACCCCGACGGGTATGGTGAAATTTGTTCTTATGCATATGGGTGGTCTTCATCGTAATTTTTCATTCTATTCCATTGTAGTGGATGACTCACGCGAGTTCTTCTCGGCAATGCACGGCCTGTGCATGCTACTCTACGGTCGCAACTCCCGGCGACCATTCAGCACGGACGCCAAGTTGTGGATGCCCAGGTACGGTAGCCGGGAGATGATCTTTGATCTTTGATTTGCTGTTGCAGTGACGTGCGCAGTTCGATGATTGTGTCGGAATTCGAGAAGGCGACGCCCCGAGGACAGTTGCTGCTGAGAAGGTACGGTAGTTGGGTGGGAATTTGTTTATTTTGAATTTGGGGTTACGGTAACGGTAGATTTATCGATTGATTACGATTCAGAATGAGCCACGTGGTGCCGTTGAAGGATCGACTTCTGCTGTTCCGGAAGTACATTCAGACGGAAAAGGTACGCTATAATCATTATCATACATTTTCTGTTCCCTCGCCGTTTATTTTTATATAGTGCCTAAATTTTCGAGATATGGTGGGTTGATTAATAAAATTCGTTATTTCCGCTTAAAAATCGTCATTTTAAGCTTCCTTTCGCATAAAGTGGCCTAAGATGGGCTTTATATAGTGGGTCATTCCTCGCACTTCGAGGGTATGAAAATGTATGATCATTATTGATTTTTGGTTACAGTCAACGGAAGAGCGTCAGCGACCGCGGATGATAACGGTGGTTCGATCGATGATTGTGGAGGATGGATATAGGTGGGGGATTATTGGTTGATTAAGGATGTAATATTGATTGATTAGAGTGAAATTATTGAGCAGTAGCAAGGTAATTATTGATTTGTTAGAGCGCTGCAAAAGAAATAGATATTGATTGATGCGATAGATGATAAAAATAATAATAATAAATAAATAAATTTGCAGACAATTGTCTCTTCTTTCCCCTACCGAACTGAGATCGACAATTCGAGTGAAATTCGTGAATCAACAGGGACTCGATGAGGCTGGAATCGATCAGGATGGAGTATTCAAGGTACGGTATGGGTAAGGAACCTGTGCACTACTGTAGCTATGGGTGTCATAGTACTAAGGGATATTGTATGCTTATTTGAAAAGCATTCTCCCCGAAATTGTATTGTATTGCACTTGCGACAAACTCTAATATTTGAGCTGTATGTTATCTAATTGTAAGAGAAAAAAATTAGAGAAACATTCTCTCAAATGTGAGATAACTTTGGTTAGCTTACTCCAGGCCCCGTTCATACATTTTCGGTACCCTCGCCGTCTATTTTATATAGTGGGTCAATTCTCGAAATAAGGTGGGTTTATTCACAAAATTCGTTATTTTCGCTTAAAAATCGTCATTTTTATCTTCCTTTTTTATCAAGTGGCCTAAAATGGGCCTTATATAGTGGGTGAATCCTCGCACTGCAAGGGTATGGCAATGTATGGCCCCGTTACTATCTCGAGCGAGAGAGTACGCTCTAACGTATCTTTTTGAGAGAGTTTGGAGTAAGTTAACCGTTGCCTAAGCAGTCTAGTTAGACAACCTATCAACAACAATAATAATAATAATAATAATAATAATAATAATAATAATAATAATAATAATCATAATCATAATAATAATATCATTTATTTAAATCAGGAATTTCTCGAGCTCACCCTAAAGGCGGTCTTCCATCCGAATCTTTCACTTTTCGCATTCACCTCCGCTGGTTGGTTTCCGGTTTCACTATCTTTATTTGATATCAACAAATTTGAATAGAATGATGCGCTCCTGATTGGTTGTAATTTAGGAGAGACTATCTGACTCAGTGAACATATTTTGCTTATGGCTTGGCACTTGGCCAAAAAGTGATATGAACCGATCTTGCCCAAATCGTGCACAGTTGTAGTATGGGCTGACATAAGCTCGCAGGCGGAGTTTGGGTTCGTCATATCTGCATCCTCGCTAAATAACGTAAGTTCGATGAAGTGGCATCAAAATTTCAAAGTTTACGGATTCGTTCGATATGTATATTCGATGAAGGGCAATAGTAAGCAGGTACATTCCACCAAGTATCATCCCGATCCAAAACCGTGAGACCCAGAAAAAAAACTAGAAAGACCGGTCTGGGGTCCATAAAATGTATTTATTATTTTTCCTGCAATTGCCTATCGGTGAGGGTCTTTTTTTATTTCTTCAATTTGACGAGCATTCATTAGTGTAACTACTATATGAAAATGAACTAAAACACAATCGTGGAAGTTTGCCTTATTCCCGAAAAACCACAACTAATTCACCTTTTTATCGCGAACTGAGACGACAAATGGTGTGCCACCTACCGTAATGCAAAGGCGGAAATTCAAAATTCGTCAATCACTGTTTGTTTTCATTCGATTTCGGTATTATATTATTGTTTTTATTTTATTATTTGTATGTTGTATGAATATCTGAGGTGTAATATGACGGTATTTTTCGAAAAAAACTATGAATTTTGAATTTCCCAATATGCATAACCGTAACCGGCATATGCTTATTTGGTCAGTTCGCGATAAAAAGGTGAATTAGTTGTGGTTTTTCGGGAATAAGGCAAACTTCCACGATTGTGTTTTAGTTCATTTTCATATAGTAGTTACACTAATGAATACTCGTCAAATTGAAGAAATAAAAAAAGACCCTCACCGATAGGCAATTGAAGGAAAAATAATAAAAACATTTTATGGGCCCCAGACCGGTCTTTTTAATTTTTTTCTGGGTCTCACGGTTTTGGATAGGGATAATACTTGGTGGAATGTACCTGCTTACTATTGCCCTTCATCGTATACATATATCGAATGAATGCGTAAATTTTGAAATTTCGATGCCACTTCATCGAACTTACGTTATTTAGCGAAGGTGCAGATATGGCGAACCCAAACTTCGTGTGCAAGCTTAAGTCTGCCCATACCACAACTGTGCACGATTTGGGCCCGATCGTTTCATATCACTTTTTGGCCAAGTGCCAAAGGAATGTCACTTGAGCCAGATAGTCTCTCTTAGATCCCTGCTGAATTATTCTCGCTTGTATTGTTAGGTTGACGCATAAGTCTCTGACTTTTTTTGACCGGACATTTTCGGCGTCCTAACCGGATTTTTTTTTACATAGTGGGTCGATCCTGAAAATGAGACGTATGTATACAATTGGTCGATCCTTACACTGTGAGGGTATGAAAATATATGTACTTGATTATTCTTCCTTAGTCTTTCACCCCACGAGTAATTCGTTATCGTTATCACTTCACTTTCCTTTATCATCATCACACGTGTCATTGTATGTTCATGAATACGTTACATTCACAAAAAATTCCCTAGCTAAGGACCCATGGGTATTATTCCCTTATATATCAGGGATTTTTCCCTAAAAAACAATTCCCGTACATATAAAAAGATTTTTAAAAATTATTCCCTTATATTTAAATTATTCCCTTATATTATTAAAAGGGAATAATTCCCATGGGGTTCACAGCTATTGAATTTCTTTCTTTCTTTCTTTCTTTATTTCCATCATAACAAATGAAAAATAGAACAGATATGTAATAAATATAGGTTGATGGAGGTCCGTCGCGTTATCAGCGAATCGGTTGAAGGCAGCAGGGAAATGGGGTGGGAAATGGGGAAATGATGTATGGGGTGGATAATTATAAATGACGCAGAAGTGTGGGGGGCAAGAGGGGATCAATCTCAACAGAATTAAGGAAAGATTTAAATCGAATAGGAGAAGATGTAACGATATCAGTGGGAAGACTATTCCAGATATGAATTACTCTACTTGCACAGGTTGTCTTGGTACTGGGGATATTATATGGTATGGTTATACGGAATGGGTGATGTGAAAAGCGATGACTACGATAGAGAGGAATTTTAGAATACATAAAAGAATCATCAAATTCATAATTCCTATTTAAAGAATTGTATATAAAAAACAAATCAGCAATAGAACGTCGTTTCTCAAGAGTGGTGAGGTTAAAGGATTTCAGCCGGGAAATATAATCTACATAAGGGATATTACAACGATAGAACAAACGTCTAGTGAAATCACGTTGAAGGGACTCAATATCATTACATAAGTAAACACTAGAGGGATTCCAAACAATTGAGGAATTTTCTATAATAGGACGGATAAAGGATGTATAGGCTCGTACATAAACAAGAGGGTCGCTAGAACGAAAAGATTTGAACAGAATATTGATCTTTGATCTAGATTTAGTAACTAACTTCTTGATATGATCATTAAAGAATAAAACTCCTAGATCTTTAACAGAGGAAACAGCATTGAGAACACTATCATTAAGAATATATTGAGTACGTTGTTTGAGCGGGCCAAAGTACATCACCGAGCATTTAGCCTCATTTAAAGACATATTCCATTGCCGAGACCATTCAGATACCGAGTCAATCGCAAGCTGTAGGTCATTAGCATACTTAGGTACTTCAGCAAAAATCTTAAGATCATCAGCATAAATGCCATATCTAACAGTAGAAGGGAAAGATGAGGAAATATCATTAATATAAAGGATGAATAGAAGAGGGCCAATACAACTTCCCTGAGGGACACCAGAAGTGACAGCAGAGGGAGGGGATAGATTATTGTCGATAACAACATATTGAGAACGATTATATAAATAAGACTGAAGAAGGGAAATAATGTGGTTAGAAAATCCTAGACAAGATAATTTGTGAAGCAAAAGTCTATGATCGATAGAGTCGAAGGCCTTACGAAAATCAAAATAAACAGTATCAAACGATTTATGGGCAGAGATTAGAGAGAGATAATATGAATGAGTTTCAGCTAATTGAGTGGCAGTGGATCTATATTTACGAAAACCAGATTGAAAGGGGTCAGAGAGATTATGATCATTGAGAAAATCTGTTATGTAAGAAATTAATATCTTTTCAAAAATCTTTGAAACAGTCGGGATTAGAGAAATAGGACGAAATTGGGTAATATTATTACTGGAGGTCTTGGGAATGGGTTTTACAAGAGCTTTCTTCCAGATCTCAGGTATTTGTGTTGTCAAAAGTATCTTGTTAAATATAATGGAAAGGGGTGTGAGAAGGGCAGATCGACATTTGGTGAATACAATGTTAGAGATACCATCAGGAGATAAATTAGATTTAGGGACAAGTTGGCGAATCGCCAGAGAAATATCAGTGAAAGAAATATAAGAGAGATCAAAGATCATCTGAGATGCGGGTCGAATAGGCGGAGGAAGAGGTAAATGTTGTGGGGGAGTGGAACCCCCCACAACATTCACCTCTTCCTTTACTAGGGAATTTTTTGTGAGGTATAAATATTACTATATTCAGGCCAACTGCATCCCTCGACCCTGTCTCACGTACAAGAGAATCATCTGGACCTCTTTCGTTTCGTGGGGAAAATGCTCGCAAAGGCCGTGTATGAAGGCATCGTCGTTGACGTCCAACTGGCTCCCGTTATGCTGGCTACGGTAGGCATGAGGGGTTACGGTAGATTTGGGCTATTTTGATATACTATATACTTATATATTGATTTTTTCCAGTTGCTCGGGGAGCGTTCATTGTGCGCCTTTGATGAGCTTGCGCAATTCGATCCGGAACTTTATCGGTGAGTATTAATATTGATTGATTTTGCCCAAAAATTTATAATATCGATTGATTTTGCCCAAAAATTGATAATATCGATTGATTTTGCCCAAAAATTGATAAATATCGATTGATTTTTCAGATCTCTAAGCTACGTGAAGAAAGCGAGCGAAGACGAGATCGGCGACATGGGCCTGACGTTCTCGACTGACGAAAGTCACATGGGAAAGGTATACGATAACCGCGGATTACGGTAGATTTGGGTATACTGTAACTGCAGATAACCGTAGAGCTTTGTAGGTTTTAGTTGTAGATTACGGTAGATTTGGGTATACTTACTGTAACTGCAGATTACCGTTGAGCTGGGTAGGCTTTAGCAGTAGATTACGGTAGATTTGGGTATACTGTAACTGCAGATTATCGTAGGGCTGGGTATGCTTTAGCTGTAGATTACGGTAGATTTGGGTATACTGTATCTGCAGATTATCGTAGGGCTGGGTATGCTTTAGCTGTAGATTACGGTAGATTTGGGTATACTGTATCTGCAGGTTACGGTCGATATGGGCATACTGTTGATCATCGACTCGTTACAGATTGTCACGGTGGATATTGTGCCGGCCGGCCGTACGATACAAGTGACTCATGAGAATAAGTAAGATTATCTATCGATTGATCGATTGATTGGTTACGGTAGATCAGGTTACTGTAGTTACGGTAGATCAGGTTACTGTAGTTACGGTACATCAGGTTACTGTAGTTACTGTACTTACGGTAGATCAGGTTACTGTAGTTACGGTAGATCAGGTTACTGTAGTTACTGTTTGTATTTCAGGATCAATTATGTTCATCGTATGGCTCACTATCGTGTGTTCACTCAGACAAAGGAGCAGTGTAGGGCGTTCGTGGAGGGATTCCAGGTGAGTACAGTACCCACAGTTACAGTAATCCAAAAAATCACGATTGTTCGATAATCACGATAATAGTAGCTGAGAAATACCTTTGTCTAAAGTCCCCGAGTGGTATTTGTCGCAGGAAACACACCGAACTTGTCTTCCCTGTTACTTTCATTAGTAAAAAATATGTTTCAAGATTCTTATAATTTGACCTATTCCCTTTTTTCGTTTCTTGGTGACAGCACTCTTAAAGATGGAGACCCACGAGTTTTTTCGTAATAAGACTGTTCGGATAGAATGATAAAGATTCATCACACGAATCGAAAGACATATCTGCTATTGATTCCCGATATGTTTAAAGCACACTATGCGCATTGAAAGTACAACTTTCAAGCCATGTAGAGAGTGCCCATCCGATTTGCATACTTGCTCTCTCATTTTCTCATTATCACTTACGCCAATTACCATATAATATTAACAATAGCCAACATGTTTATCGTGGTGGGAGTCAGTCATGCCAACTCATGGGTCCCCTTCTTTAAAATCCTAATATATAATACAGATGGTGGTGAAGCCGGCATGGCTGTTCCTCTTCGCGCCCCACGAACTACAGTATCTCATCTCGGGACAATCGAGGTATCGATTTTTTCGGATATAGATTTTCAATTGCAAACCCATTGTTTCCATTGGGACAGATTGCAGAAATCGATCTATATATAGGCGTCGATCTCTGTCGCTTTCTAATAATCAATAAATCGATAATCTTACAGTGACATCGATATGGCTGATCTACGGAAGCACGTTCAATACTACGGTGGATTCCACGGTGGTCATCGACTAATCAAATGGCTATGGCAAATACTCGAGAATGAATTCTCATCAGAAGAGCGACGACTATTCCTCAAGGTATGGGGTATGGGGTATTGAGTTTGACTTGGTCTTGACACGATTGGCTCCTGGATTGGTCTGAGGCCGTATCCATGAACGGTGGCAAACCGTGTGTTGGCAAAACGTAATGTCATTAACGTAGTGGGGATGAGAGGGGGGGGGGGGCTATTTTTTTGAAAAAAAAACGCCTCCGCCTACGTTTCTGACGTCACGTGCTTGCTACTGGGCAGAAAAACGGTACAGACTTGGTTAAAAAAATTTCGCGCTACCCCTATAATATTACCACATATTGCAGTTTGTTACGAGTTGTTCTCGTGGTCCTCTACTGGGATTTGGCTCGCTCGAACCGCCCTTCTCTATAAGATGTGTCGAGGTTTCGGATGATCAGGTATGATATGCGGGAAGTTTGAATTTGAATTTTGACTGATTACGGTAGTTGTACTCTTCGTTGCAGGACACCGGAGACACTCTGGGTAGTGTGGTTCGTGGATTTCTCGCTCTCAAGAAGGGTCAATCGACGAGTAGGTACGGTATGGTTGAGCGTACTGCATGATTATTGATTGGGTTGAATGAATTATGGATTTATCGATTGTGTAAAGTATTGGCTGAAATTTGAACAATTGAATGGTGTATTCGAAGATGATCTTGGATTAATCAATAAATGTCTTTACAGACTCCCGACTGCCTCAACTTGTTTTAATCTACTGAAACTGCCCAATTACAACAAGAAAAGTGTCCTACTGGAGAAGCTGAGATACGCAATACACTCTGAAACTGGATTCGAATTGAGTTGAATTGAAGTTCCGCCCACTTTTTCGCACATCAATTTTCCCTTGTTCACTGTACTTACTGTCCATTTGTATACTAATTCGTTAGATTATCGATTGATTTTGTCAGCGTACTGTATAGCCTTAAAGACACCTCACCGATTCGGATATATTCCCCTATCTATATACTTTGTTTAGTTTGTCACATTATATTCTTATAATAGATCTCTGAAATACACTGAATATTGTAGTAAACAGGTCTGTGTTCATAGTGTGAAATCGTTGTAAAAACATAATTGTATGATTATTTTGCCGTAACGGGTTCACTACTGTCTATGATTTCTGTTCCACGGTATAAAGAAGACAGATAAAGTGGTTGTAAATTGAAATTAATTTTGTTATTTTAAATTTTTCGGATGCTTTTTTTTAATGGATAATATAATCGATCAGATTGGTGGAGAATACAAAACAATAATCAGAATATACAAATTCTGTTGACTCCCGGCAGGCCAATACATGATTTTGATTTAAAATATGTATATTTTAGTGTTAGAAAATAAAACTGGTTATTGGTAAAGTATGATATCGATTGATCGATAGAAGCTGTGAAATGAGGATATCTTTGTCTAAAGTCCCGAAATGTAAAAATGTAAGATAAATTAAATTAAATTAAATTAATTGAAAAAAACTTGTCTTGTCTGTTGTTTTGATGAGTGAGAAGTATGTTTCAAGATTCTTATAATTTGACCTATTCTTTGTCGACTCGTTTGCTTGATTCCATGTAGCGCCTTAAATCCTAATATATATATATATACAGATGGTCAGCAATTTGCATTCACTCACTTTGCTCTCACCCATTGAAACCAAGTTTCGCCATCAGCATTATAGCGCAATCACTGGGGCAATTACCAATATCTTTGATGCTGCCCAAACAAAACAAAACACTCATTGTATTTGTCAAAGATTACTCTCTAATTTTAAAGAAACACCACGAGCTAATTTGAAATTTTCCGCTCTATCAATGCTCTCTCGCTTTCGTTGTCTATGAGAGAGTGTGGCGAGAGCGGAGAGTAAAGTTAACTGGTATGGACGTAACGTCCGAAACACCATAGAAAACACTATCTGAGAGAATTCAACAACTGGAATATTTTTTGGTATCGATGAAAAATGAATTTTTCTGTTTTATGTGTGATAATTACAGGCTCCATGAATGGAGTACACTGGTACTTGGAAATTGCTTCCAATTGAAAATTCGCTTCAGGGGGTGACCACACAACGATTTGACGCCTTTTCCTAAAAAGTTTATTTCGATGCCAATCGATTCTGGAATGGGCGCAATGGACTCCTTGGCTAATTCTAAGAAACTATTGCTAAGGAGAGTTTTTCGATCAAAGGTCAACGAACGCTGGAATTCGGGAATTTTCGTAATAATTTTCACATTAAATTAATTCTCACTATTTTCCCATGGAGAAAGTAAACTTTTTATTTGCTCAATCGCTTCTGCATATTATATTACACCTTTAGTTTAAAAAGTGTAATTTATAAAAAATGGGAAATTTATGTACGAATCAATTTTGTTCGTTGGACTTAATTGTGGTGAGGATTGGCGACGTTCCCTAAAAAGTTTATTTCGAATCCTATCGATTCGTGAGTGGGCGCATTAGAATTCTTGTCAAATTCTAAGAAACTATTGCTGAGGAAAGTTTTTCGATTAACGGTCAACGAACGCTGGAATTGGGAATTTTCGAAAAATAAAGTTTACATTAAATTAATTCTCACTATTTTCCCATGGCGAATGTAAACTTTTTATTTGCTCAATCGCTGCTACACATCTTAGCACGTATACGAATAAGTGAATAGAATAGAAATTACATCACAATGATGATTAGAATAGAGAGCAACACTGCCCAACTGCAGCTGCATTCCGAACTACCGGATGAACAGTCAAATACCCGTCTTATTGCGTTGATATACGCACGAAACTAGCAGAAAAGCGACAAAAAATCGATTAGGAAATTTCGCATTCTTACCCTTACCACAATTCCTGACCATAATTCATACAACAACGACAAAATTGATTCGAACACAAATTTATATTTTTTTATAAATTACACTTTTTTAACTGAAGATATGTTATATTATGTAGCAGCGATTGAGCAAATAAAAGTTTACATTCGCCATGGGAAAATAGTGAGAATTAATTTAATGTAAACTTTATTTTTCGAAAATTCCCAATTCCAGCGTTCGTTGACCGTTAATCGAAAAACTTTCCTCAGCAATAGTTTCTTAGAATTTGACAAGAATTCTAATGCGCCCACTCACGAATCGATAGGATTCGAAATAAACTTTTTAGGGAACGTCGCCAATCCTCACCACAATTAAGTCCAACGAACAAAATTGATTCGTACATAAATTTCCCATTTTTTATAAATTACACTTTTTAAACTAAAGGTGTAATATAATATGCAGAAGCGATTGAGCAAATAAAAAGTTTACTTTCTCCATGGGAAAATAGTGAGAATTAATTTAATGTGAAAATTATTACGAAAATTCCCGAATTCCAGCGTTCGTTGACCTTTGATCGAAAAACTCTCCTTAGCAGTAGTTTCTTAGAATTAGCCAAGGAGTCCATTGCGCCCATTCCAGAATCGATTGGCATCGAAATAAACTTTTTAGGAAAAGGCGCCAAATCGTTGTGTGGTCACCCCCTGAAGCAAATTTTCAATTGGAAGCAATTTCCAAGTACCAGTGAACTACACTCATTGAGCCTGTAATTATCACACATAAAACAGAAAAATCTATTTTTCGTCGATACCGCACCTATGTCGATTTTCTAAGATAGCGTGTTATAGGGCACATTGTTAGCTAACTTATTTAAAAATATACATTTAATGTGCATGCGTACTTTTACCTGTACATCTATTAATACTATTAATTTAATGTTCTTTTAAGAATTCTGGACGACGAAGAGTTGTACGAGAAGGGCGTCCCGTTGTCGTCGACGGATCTGACGGCCGTCGCGAGATTCACCAATCTATTCTGCTTCAGAGCCATATGGAATGGCATTGTGGGTACGAGGAGCAGGGGGATAGTTATATCTATTCATCTGTTTAGTTACCTATCATATATAGTGAGCAGAATCTATGTTGTTATTTTTTTACCATATTCTTATGTTCCTATTTCTATCGTGCCGACAGTGTGTTAGGTGTATTTTCCGATATATTAAAAACCTCATTTGACGTGTGAGAAAAGGGAAAATGAGCGCCACTGAGAAGTTAGAATCTTACATGGGGGTGTCTCCTGTAAAATTAGGGCTTCTCGAAAATTTGTTTGAATGTCCCTGTAAAAAAAATTACGTATGTTTATATGAAATTTAAAAATTTTTGAATGCCTCCGTAGAAGTAACCTTTTTTAAACTATTTTCTGTTCGGATGCACCCCCCCCCCCCCGCCTGTAGAATCGAGCTCCAAGAACCCCGCCCGTGTATGGTGAAATTTGTTTTTATGCATATGGGTGGTTTTTATCGTCATTTTTCATTCTATATCATTGTAGTGGATGATTCTCGCGAGTTCTTCTCGGCAATGCACGGCCTGTGCATGCTACTCTACGGTCGCAACTCCCGGCGGCCATTCAGCACGGACGCCAAGTTGTGGATACCCAGGTACGGTAGCCGGGAGATGATCTTTGATCTTTGATCTTTACGTTTTGTTGTTGCAGTGACGTGCGCAGTTCGATGATTGTGTCGGAATTCGAGAAGGCGACGCCCCGAGGACAGTTGCTGCTGAGAAGGTACGGTAGTTGGGCGGGAAAAATCAATTTTGAATTTGGGGGTACTGAACTGTGGGCCTGTATCGATTGATTACGATTCAGAATGAGCCACGTTGTGCCGTTGAAGGACCGACTTCTGCTGTTCCGGAAGTACATTCAGACGGAAAAGGTACGGTATACTTTTTATTGATTGATTGATTTGTGGCTACGGTATCATATGATATTGATTTTCGTTGCAGTCAACGGAAGAGCGTCAGCGACCGCGAATGATCACTGTGGTTCGATCAATGATTGTAGAGGATGGATATAGGTGGGATTATTGATTGATTAAGGAGATAATATTGATTGATTTGTGGCAATTATTGAGTGTTTACGAGGGATTTATTGGTTGATTAGAGCGATCCTTCATTATGAAAAGAAATAGAGATTGATTGATGCGATCGATGATAATAATACTAATAATTACAATAATAATAATAATACTACTTATGCGGTGTTAAAATCTTGGAAAAGTAGATGGAAAAGTGAAAAGTAGTGTTAATTTTTTGATTGTAAAAGTAGTTGGAAAAGTAATAATCCAACACTCGCGTAATGGGATTTTTGCTGTAAAAGTTTGTCAATTACGTTGGCATACTACTTTTCCAACTACTTTTACAATCAGAAATTAACACTACGTTTTTCTACTTTTACAAGATTTTAACACCACATAATTTACAGACAATTGTCTCTGCTTTCCCCCACAGAACTGCGATCGACAATTCGAGTGAAATTCGTGAATCAACAGGGACTTGATGAGGCTGGAATCGATCAGGATGGAGTATTCAAGGTAAAGCCATGGGAAGGAGGGATACTGTTAAAGGATTACTGTAACTATGATGGGACTACGCCTTATTGCATTTTAGGCATGACTATGCGAAAAGCGTTCTGGTCTAGATTTGCTGTGATGTATGGTTCTATTCAAAGCATTGCCCTCTGTGGTTTCGTTATCGTTATACATTTTCGGCATGCTCCCAGAATTGTTTATATAGTGGGTCGACTTTAGAAATATGGTGAGTAGATTAAGATAAATTGTTATTTTTTTACCTTTCGCATAAAAAAGAGCGTTATAGTGGGTCGATCTTCGCATTATGAGTGTACGAAAATGTATGTTTATGTATGGTTATCGTGACTTCTGCACCAGTATTGCTAATCCGACTGTATTGATCGGCTATCCAACATTTACATGATAATATTATTTATTTATTTATGTTTTAGGAATTTCTCGAGCTCACCCTCAAGGCGGTCTTCCATCCCAATCTCTCACTGTTCGCATTCACCTCCGCTGGTTGGTTTCCGGTTTCACTATCTTTATTTGATATGAACAAATTCGAATTGATTGATCCGTCCCTTACTTGTTAAAGTATTCCTATACGACAAATTTAGATACCTGCTGAATTATTCTCGATTGTACTGTTAGGTTGACTCATAAGTGACCCCCTGACTTTTTTTGACCAATTTTAAAATGTCACTGTTCCTTTAAACAACACGAATACTCTGAAAAAGATTCAAAATGTGTTCCCTTTGCAGCAAAAGTAGCACAAATTAATCATTTTGAAATCAATCGATAATTCGATAATCGGTAATTCGATAATTCAGGCCAACTGCATCCCTCGACCCTGTCTCACGTACAAGAGAATCATCTGGACCTCTTTCGTTTCGTGGGGAAGATGCTCGCGAAGGCTGTGTATGAAGGCATCGTCGTTGACGTCCAACTGGCACCCGTTATGCTGGCTACGGTAGGCATGAGGGGTTACGGTAGACATGAGGGGTTACGGTAGGCCTGGGAGGTTACGGTAGGCATGAAGGGTTACGGTAGGCATGAAGGGTTACGGTAGGCATGAGGGGTTACGGTAGGTCTGAGGGGTTACTGTAGATTTGGGATATATCGATCGGTTTGATCAATAGATGTTACGGTAGATTTGGTCTATTTGGCTATATTATATACTTATATATTGATTTTTTCCAGTTGCTCGGCGAGCGTTCATTGTGCGCCTTTGATGAGCTTGCGCAATTCGATCCGGAACTTTATCGGTTAGTATTAATATTGATTGATTTTGCCCAAAAATGGATAATATCGATTGATTTTGACCAAAAATCAATAATATCGATTGATTTTCTTGTTTCCCAGATCTCTAAGCTACGTGAAGAAAGCGAGCGAAGACGAGATCGGAGATATGGGCCTGACGTTCTCGACTGACGAAAGTCACATGGGAAAGGTATACGATATCCGCGAATTAGTGTTGCTGTATAGTACGGTAGAGCTGGGTATACTGTATCTGCAGATTACCGTACGGCTGGGTAGGCCTTAGCTGTAGATTACGGTAGATTTGGGTATACTGTATATGCAGATTACGGTAGATATGGTCATACTGTTGATTATGGACTCTTTACAGATTGTCACGGTGGATATTGTTCCGGCCGGCCGTACGATACAAGTGACTCATGAGAATAAGTAATATCTTCTATCGATCGATTGATTGATTGGTTACGGTAGATCAGGTTACTGTAGTTATGGTAGATCAGGTTACTGTAGTTACGGTAGATCAGGTTTCTGTAATTACGGTAGATGTGGTCATTGTAGTTACGGTAGATCAGGTTACTGTAGTTACTGTATACCAGGTTACTTTAGTTACTGTATATCCGGTTACTGTAGTTGCTGTAGATCAGGTTACTGTAGTTATTGTATCGATTTCAGGATCAACTATGTCCATCGAATGGCTCACTATCGTGTGTTCACTCAGACAAAGGAGCAGTGTAGGGCGTTCGTGGAGGGATTCCAGGTGAGAAAAGATACAGTACCCACACAGCTACAGTAACCCCGATATGATATCGATTGATCGATAATGACGAGAAATGATGGTATCTTTGTCTAAAGTCCCCGAGTGGTATTTGTCTCAGGAAACACACCGAACTTGTCTTCCCTGTTATTTTCATTAGTGAAAAATATGTTTCAAGGTCTTTATAACTTGACCTATTCTCTTTCGATTCGATTCTTGGTAAATGTCCTAGTTAAAATCCTAATATATAATACAGATGGTGGTGAAGCCGGCATGGCTGTTCCTCTTCGCGCCCCACGAACTACAGTATCTTATCTCGGGACAATCGAGGTATTGATTTTTTCGGATATCGATTTTTTATTGCAAACGCTTTGTTTCCATTGGAACATATTACATAAATGGTTCGATCTCTATCCCTCTCTAATAATCAATAAATCAATAATCTTACAGTGACATCGATATGGCTGATCTACGCAAGCACGTTCAATACTACGGTGGATTCCACGGTGGTCATCGACTAATCAAATGGCTATGGCAAATACTCGAGAATGAATTCTCATCAGAAGAGCGACGACTATTCCTCAAGGTATGAGATACGGTAGCGTTTGAGTTTTTTTTGGTCTTGTCACGATTGGCTCCAGGAGTGGTACGGTAGTCATACCACAGTAGTCATACGACGATGGCAAATTGTGTTCCGACAAACTTAACGTCACCAACGGAGGGGATGGGACTATTTTTGGAAAGCGTATCAACCTACCGTTCTGACGTCGCTTGCGCTATTATCAGAATTAAATGCGCAGAAATAACGAAACAGACTTGTTTAAAAAATATTACCACATATTGCAGTTCGTGACGAGTTGTTCTCGTGGTCCTCTGTTGGGATTTGGCTCGCTCGAACCGCCCTTCTCTATAAGATGTGTCGAGGTTTCGGATGATCAGGTATGATATGCGGGAAGTTTGAATTTGAATTTTGACTGATTACGGTAGTTGTACTCTTCGTTGCAGGACACCGGAGACACACTGGGCAGTGTGGTTCGTGGATTTCTCGCTCTCAAGAAGGGTCAATCTACGAGTAGGTACGGTATGATTGTGTGTGCTGTATGATTATCGAATTTTGTTAAATTGATGATTTATCAATTTTTTGTGATTAAAAGTATTCACTGATATAAACGTCTGTGTATTTGTAAAAGTAGTAGTTGTTCAATTGACTTTATTTATTTATTTATCTTTAGCGATAAACTGAGAGGTGAAAGTGAAAATCAATAAAATAATGGAATGAGACGAAGCAAGTGAGATTAAACAATCGAAGTTTATCTACAGTGCTGGCCAATATATCTTTTTTTGGTTTTTCAGCCATAACTTTTTTCGCAGTCAACCGTTTCAATTCATTTTTTAGTATGTTTGTATAGATGATACTGGGATATAGTAATCCTATTTTTATCGATATCGTATCACAACCAGCGGAGTAGTGATAAATTTTCGAAAAATGACAATTTTCAGTGAATTCAGTACCTCGGCATATCGGTCATTGGGGTCACCGAGGCAGCTGGTATTCAGTTCTACGTGTGGAATCTGTGCGCGGCAATGACTGCTTGACAATATCAAGGCATTGGGTTGATCAGGTTGTCCATGGTAGACACGAGAATCGCAGCTGTAGCGCGCAGAAGCTGCTCGGACTTCTCGGCTGCATTCTTTTCTTTCTATTCATTCACAGCACGCTCCAACTACTCCCATATGTACAGAATAATGTTCACATTAAAAAATTTACTATGTTCGTCCATCTCCCGAACCCTACTACGGCGATACTAGGCGGTAACATGGGACGGACCTTTGCTTGAAATCGTGATTCCGCACCAAAACGAAGCCGCGGCGGCGCTTGTCGCGGACCCAGGGCAGCATCGGCATCTCCAAGATGTTCCCGTAGCTGTAATGATCGAGAGTGCCCTATATACTAAATAGGGGAGTGATTCAGCAGCTAGAGAAGCACCTCCAGGCAAGGACGCTGACGCCAAAATGGTTGACTGTCGGACAATGGTACTGGGGGTCGAAGAGAAAGCCGGTAGGACGATGAAACCACTTTATACCATCATTAACAAAGAAGTAGTACTCGCTTTCATCAATCCTGCCCCCTGGTGGCCACTGTTCGCGGGTACAGTGCAGATGGTCGCTGCCCGTTATCACCCGTGCCTTTCGATTCTTGTTTGGGGATACTTCTCCCGTCGCGGAATGGGTTCCCTGTTTCGTTTATAGGACATTATCGATCACTACAGCTATGAGAACATCTTGGAGAAGACTATACTGCCCTGGGTCCGCGACAAGCGCCGCCGCGGCTTCGTTTTGGTGCGGAATCACGATTTCAAGCAAAGGTCCGTCCCATGTTGCCGCCTAGTATCGCCGTAGTAGGGTTCGGGAGATGGACGAACATTGTAAATTATTTAATGTGAACATTATTCTGTACATATGGGAGTAGTTGGAGCGTGCTGTGAATGAATAGAAAGAAAAGAATGCAGCCGAGAAGTCCGAGCAGCTTCTGCGCGCTACAGCTGCGATTCTCGTGTCTACCATGGACAACCTGATCAACCCAATGCCTTGATACTGTCAAGCAGTCATTGCCGCGCACAGATTCCACACGTAGAACTGAATACCAGCTGCCTCGGTGACCCCAATGACCGATATGCCGAGGTACTGAATTCACTGAAAATTGTCATTTTTCGAAAATTTATCACTACTCCGCTGGTTGTGATACGATATCGATAAAAATAGGATTACTATATCCCAGTATCATCTATACAAACATACTAAAAAATGAATTGAAACGGTTGACTGCGAAAAAAGTTATGGCTGAAAAACCAAAATATGATAGAATATTGGCCAGCACTGTACGATCGATTATTAAATATCTTTACAGACTCCCGACTGCCTCAACATGCTTCAATCTACTTAAACTGCCCAATTACAACAAGAAAAGTGTCCTACTGGAGAAGCTGAGATACGCAATTCACTCTGAAACTGGATTCGAATTGAGTTGAATTGAAGCTCAGCCCTCTTTTTCGCACATCAATTTTCCCTTGTTTACTGTACTTACTGTCCATTTGTATACTAATTTGTTAGATAATCGATTGATTTTGTCAGCGTACTGTATAGCCTTAAAGACACCTCAACGATTCGGATATTCCCCTATCTATATACTTTGTTTAGTTTGTCACATTATATTCTTATAATAGATCTCTGAAATACACTGAATATTGTAGTAAACAGGTCTGTGTTCATAGTGTGAAATCGTTGTAAAAACATAATTGTATGATTATTTTGCCGTAACGGGTTCACTTTTGTCTATGATTTCTGTTCCACGGTATAAAGAAGACAGATAAAGTGGTTGTAAATTGAAATTAATTTTGTTATTTTAAATTTTTCGGATGCTTTTTTTAAATGGATAATATAATCGATCAGATTGGTGGAGAATACAAAACAATAATCAGAATATACAAATTCTGTTGACTCCCGGCAGACCAATACATGATTTTGATTTAAAATATGTATATTTTAGTGTTAGAAAATAAAACTGGTTATTGGTAAAGTATGATATCGATTGATCGATAGAAGCTGTGAAATGAGGATATCTTTGTCTAAAGTCCCGAAATGTAAAAATGTAAGATAAATTAAATTAAATTAAATTAATTGAAAAAAACTTGTCTTGTCTGTTGTTTTGATGAGTGAGAAGTATGTTTCAAGATTCTTATAATTTGACCTATTCTTTGTCGACTCGTTTGCTTGATTCCATGTAGCGCCTTAAATCCTAATATATATATATATATACAGATGGTTGTGAAGCCGGCATGGCTGTTCCTCTTCGCGCACCACGAACTACTGTCTCATTTCGGGACAATCGAGGTATCGATTTTTCTCGGATATCGATTTGTATTGCAAATAAGTAGTTTCGATGGGGACATATTGCACAAATCGAGCTATATATGGGCATCGATCTACGCCTTTTCTAATAATCAATAAATCGATTTTTTCCTAAATTTTTCCCTTGTTTCCTGTGCTTACTGTCCATTTTTATATAAATTGATTAGATTATCGATTGATTTTCTCATCGTACTGTATAGCTTTAAAAACGCCTCAACGATTCGGATATTCCCCTATCTATATACTTTGTTTAGTTTGTCACATTATATTCTTATAATAGATCTCTGAAATACACTGAATATTGTAGTAAACAGGTCTGTGTTCATAGTGTGAAATCGTTGTAAAAACATAATTGTATGATTATTTTGCCGTAACGGGTTCACTACTGTCTATAAGAATGATTTCAATTCCATAGTATGAAGCAGACAGATAAATGTTAATTTTATAAATTTAATTTTTTCCGAGGCAATTTTAATGGATATCTATTTTCTCAGATGATGAAGAATACAAAAACAGAAGCAGAATATACACCCATTGTTTTGATTCTCCGCTGGACAAAACATGAATTTGATAAAATGTATTGTTTTTTAGAAATAAATTTGTTAATTGATAAAGTGAGGAGCAAACTGATCAAAATAGAGGAAGATAGTCAGTATTGAAACATTATTATTATTACTATTATTATTCTATATCCCTGACATTGAATCGAATAACAAATTGGTTGATGGATGTCCGTCGCTTAGGGAGCTTTGTCGCTTCGGTTAGGTTGATGAAAATGATTTATTGATTGAACAACTGCAACTTTATTTTCAAAAGAAGTAGTATTGCTCAGAGAAACAACGAAGATCTTCTAGATCTTTATATTTAGTCAACTATTACTCCATCCATACCACTGTTCCGCTATGCATTCACCTCCGCTTGTTGATTTCCGGTTTCACTATCTTTATTTGATCTTAACAAATTTTAATTGAATGATGCATCTCGCGGAATACCAATGCAATCAAATTAAATTCCGTCTGAATTAATCTCGAGTTTGTTATTATGCTGCGCACAATTCGCTGACTTTTGTGACCAACTAAAAAAATCATTGTTCATTTAAACGACGGTAACTAAAGATCTGAAATTTGTTTCCTTCGCATCAATAGTATTTTGACAACGACTGGGCAGCGATCATCTATTTAAAGATACTAATTTGTCTGGCCACACTCTGTCACTGGCTTTGTTTAAGAGAGAGCGTTGTCAGAGCGGAGAGTAAAATCAGCTCGAATTACTGCGACCTAATTTTCCGGAAATAGCACTCGGTAAATGCAAAAGGGTGTTAATTTTGTCCTGTTGTAAATAGCATTGTAAAAAGCAAATATCTCGGTTCCCTGCGTAGTTAGAGTTTTGAAATTTGATTTTGGGTCAAAAAACCGTGAAAAAAAGTAATAGACGAAGTTTCAAGTCTCTAGCTCTACTAAGAATGGAGATATTCGCTTTTTTACACGATTTTCCCCCGGAAAATTTCGGGCATGCATGTAAAAAGCAAATATCTTCGTTCGTAGGAGAGCTAGAGACTTGAAACTTCGTTTATAAGATTTTTCCGTGGTATCTAACCCAGAAAACAAGTTTCAAGGCTATTAACTAGTCAGGGAACCGAGATATTTGCTTTTTCCGAGTGCTATTTCCTTAAAATTAACACCACATTAAAGGCAAACCTCAAGCCGATTTGAAACTATCCGATCTGGCCACACGCGCTTGCAGTCAAGGAAAGCAAGTGAGAGAGCGTTGCCAGCGTGGAAAGTTTCAAATTAGCTCGTGTGTGTCTTTAAAAATCTTTGTCAATGAAGCGGGTAGAACCATCGTACTTCAGAACGGAATTTAGATGAGTCTATATATTACAGAGCAAGAGCCACATTTTAGATGACGTTTTAATTACAAAAGTATTTCCCCACGCAATTGGTGAACTGATATTTTTCACGCTTTTTTTCCAAAGCCTCGACGAATTTTTATTTAATTCGTTTATTGCTGTTGATTAGATTACATTTAAAAAAACGACGTCACAATCAATATGACCGTTTCAATTATGCAATGACTTTTATCAAGCACGAAACCAGTGTGGAGGGAATGGACACCACAATATCACGCCCGTCACGAGAGAATTCAGATAAAATGGCTATTTTTCGGAATGAAGCAAAAATTGTGAAATGAGTGAGGACCATTTTTGGACATCTCTAGGCATGCCCTACCAGAACCCAAAGTCTCATTGTTCAATTTTCATTTTGGGGCTCAATACACCGGTTCGGTAAGGTGAAATCCCAACTTTGAGCACGAATTTTTCGCTTCTGGTGCGTTTTAGCGGAAAAGTGTCACAAGAGTGACCCCCGCTCTTTTTTCTTATATATGTACATCGATTAATAAAATACAATATATTAATCGATGTGAGTCGTTGTGGCGCACGTTACGCAGCCGCGTACGCTAGAAATTCGCGTAGCCCACTTATGAGGAAGTGATTTGCATTCATTCACTTTGCTCACCCATTGAAAGCGAGTTTTGCGATCAGCATTATAGCGCAAGCACAGAGACAGTTACCAATTTTGTGATGATAAAGAAATAAAACAAAACACTCACGGTACTTGACAAAGGTTACTCTCTAACTTTAAAGAAACATCCCGAGCTAATTTGAAATTCTCCGCTCTGGCAACGCTCTCTCGCTTTCGTTTTGATGTTGCAGTGACGTGCGCAGTTCGATGATTGTGTCGGAATTCGAGAAAGCGACGCCCCAAGGACAGTTGCTGCTGAGAAGGTACGGTAGTTGGGCGGGAAAAAGCAATTTTGAATTTGGGATACGGTAACTGTGGACTTATCAATTGAATACGATTAAGAATGAGCGATGTCGTGCCGTTGAAGGACCGACTTTTACTGTTCCCGAAGTACATTCAGACGGAAAAGGTACGGTATACTTTTATTGATTGACTGATTTGTGGTTACGGTATGATTATTGATTTTTGGTTGCAGTCAACGGAAGAGCGTCAGCGACCGCGGATGATCACGGTGGTTCGATCGATGATTGTGGAAGATGGATATAGGTGTGGGATTATTGATTGATTAAGGAGATAATATTGATTGATTTGTGGCAATTATTGAGTGTTTACGAGGGATTTATTGGTTGATTAGAGCGATCCTTCATTATGAAAAGAAATAGAGATTGATTGATGCGATCGATGATAATAATACTAATAATTACAATAATAATAATAATAATACTAATTTGCAGACAATTGTCTCTGCTTTCCCCCACAGAACTGCGATCGACAATTCGAGTGAAATTCGTGAATCAACAGGGATTTGATGATGCTGGATTCGATCAGGATGGAGTATTCAAGGTAAAGCCATGGGAGGGAGGCGTTCTGTTACAGGATAACTGTAACTATGCGTACCACGAAGGGACTACGGTATGCATAACTACACGAAAAGCAGTCTGCCCTTGTGGTGATGTATGGTTCGATCGTTTAAAAAGCATTGCCCTCAGTGGTTGCGCTATCGTTATACATTTTCGGCATGCTCCCAGAATTGTTTTATATAGTAGGTCGACTTTAGAAATATGGTGGGTAGACTAAGACAAATTTTTATTTTTTGATCTTTCGCATAAAAAAGAGCGTTATAGTGGGTCGATCTTCGCATTATGAGTGTATGAAAATCATACATTTTCGGTACCATCGCCGTCTATTTTTATATAGTGGGTCAATTCACGAAATAGGGTGGGTTGATTCACAAAATTCGTTATTTTCGCTTAAAAATCTTCATTTTTAGCTTACTTTTTTTATCAAGTGGCCTAAAATGTGCCTTATATAGTGGGTCAATCCTCGCACTGCGAGGGTATGGCAATGTATGAATGAAAATGTATGTTTATGCATGGTTATCGTTACTTATGCACCAGTATTGCTAATCCGACTGTATTGATCGGCTAACCAACATTTACAATAATAATATTATTTATTTATTTATATTTTAGGAATTTCTCGAGCTCACCCTCAAGGCGGTCTTCCATCCCAATCTCTCACTGTTCGCATTCACCTCCGCTGGTTGGTTGCCGGTTTCACTATCTTTATTTGATATCAACAAATTTATATTCAAAGATTCATCACATACGACACACATACTTTTACAACGAGTTTAGATACCGGCTGAATTATTTTCGATTGTATTATTATGATGACGCATAAGTCCCTTACCTTTTTTACCACTTTTAAAAAATTCATTGTTTCTTTAAGCAACGTAGTAGCGCAAATTAATCATTTTGAAATCAATCGATAATTCAATAATCGGTAATTCATAATTCAGGCCAACTCCATCCCTCGACCCTGTCTCACGTACAAGAGAATCATCTGGACCTCTTTCGTTTCGTAGGGAAAATGCTCGCAAAGGCCGTGTATGAAGGCATCGTCGTTGACGTCCAACTGGCGCCCGTTATGTTGGCTACGGTAGGCATGAGGGGTTACGGTAGGCATGAGGGGTTACGGTAGGCATGGGGGTTACGGCAGATTTGGGATTTATCAATCGGTTTGATCGATAGATGTTACGGTAGATTTGGTCTATTTGGATATATTATATACTTATATATTGATTTTTTCCAGTTGCTCGGCGAGCGTTCATTGTGCGCCTTTGATGAGCTTGCGCAATTCGATCCGGAACTTTATCGGTGAGTATTAATATTGATTGATTTTGCCAAAAATTGATAATATCGATTGATTTTTCAGATCGCTGAGTTACGTGAAGAAAGCGAGTGAGGACGAGATCGGAGATATGGGCCTGACGTTCTCGACTGACGAAAGTCACATGGGAAAGGTATACGGCGATCTGATTGAGCGATTACGGTAGAGCTGGGTATGCTTTGGCTAAAATTACTGTACAGCTGGGTATACTGTAACTGCAGATTACTGTAGTTTTGAATATACTCTTGATTTTCGACACATTACAGATTGTCACGGTGGATATTGTTCCGGCCGGCCGTACGATACAAGTGACTCATGAGAATAAGTAAGATCATCTATCGATTGATTGATTGATTGGTTACGGTAGATCAGGTCATTGTAGTTATGGTAGATCAGGTTACTGTAGTTACGGTAGATTTGGTTACTGTAGTTACGGTAGATCAGGTTACTGTAGTTACGGTAGATTTGTTTACTGTAGTTACGGTAGATTAGGTTACTGTAGTTACGGTAGATCAGGTTACTGTAGTTACGGTAGATCAGGTTACTGTAGTTACGGTAGATTTGGTTACTGTAGTTACGGTAGATCAGGTTACTGTAGTTACGGTAGATCAGGTTACTGTAGTTACGGCAGATTTGGTTACTGTAGTTACGGTAGATCAGGTTACTGTAGTTACGGTAGATCAGGTTACTGTAGTTACGGTAGATCAGGTTACTGTAGTTACGGCAGATTTGGTTACTGTAGTTACGGTAGATCAGGTTACTGTAGTTACGGTAGATTAGGTTACTGTAGTTACGGTAGATCAGGTTACTGTAGTTACTGTAGATCAGGTTACTGTAGTTACGGTAGATTAGGTTACTGTAGTTACGGTATATCAGGTTACTGCAGTTACGGTAGATTAGGTTACTGTAGTTACGGTAGATCAGGTTACTCTAGTTACTGTAGATCAGGTTACTGTAGTTACTGTAGATCAGGTTACTGTAGTTACGGTAGATCAGGCTACTGTAGTTACGGTAGATCAGGTTACTGTAGTTACTATAGATCAGGTTACTATAGTTACTGTATCGATTACAGGATCAACTATGTCCATCGTATGCCTCACTATCGTGTGTTCACTCAGACAAAGGAGCAGTGTAGGGCGTTCGTGGAGGGATTCCAGGTGAGAAAAGATACAGTACCCCCACAGCTACTGTAACCCCGATATGATATCGATTCATCGATAATGACGAGAAATGATGGTATCTTTGTCTAAAGTCCCCGAGTGGTATTTGTCTCATGAAACACACCGAACTTGTCTTCCCTGTTACTTTCATTTGTGTAAAATATGTTTCAAGGTCTTTATAACTTGACCTATTCTCTTTCGATTCGTTTCTTGGTTAATGTCCTGGCTAAAATCCTAATATATAATACAGATGGTTGTGAAGCCGGCATGGCTGTTCCTCTTCGCGCCCCACGAACTACAGTATCTCATTTCGGGACAATCGAGGTATAGATTTTTTTCGGTTATCGATTTTTTATTGCAAACGCTTTGTTTCCATTGGGACAGATTGCAGAAATCCATCTATATATAGGCGTCGATCTCTGTCGCTTTCTAATAATCAATAAATCGATAATCTTACAGTGACATCGATATGGCTGATCTACGGAAGCACGTTCAATACTACGGTGGATTCCACGGTGGTCATCGACTAATCAAATGGCTATGGCAAATACTCGAGAATGAATTCTCATCAGAAGAGCGACGACTATTCCTCAAGGTATGGGGTACGGTGGTTATTGAGTTTGACTTGGTCTTGTCACGATTGGCTCCCGAAGTGGTACTGTAGTCATAATAAGTTCTGATTGTTGCACATGCTTCATAGCGCTGTGTCTACTTGGAGAATTTAGTGTGTAGAAAAAAATTAAATTTGTAATAACTTACATTATCACATATTGCAGTTTGTCACGAGTTGTTCTCGTGGTCCTCTACTGGGATTTGGGTCACTCGAACCGCCCTTCTCCATAAGATGTGTCGAGGTTTCGGATGATCAGGTATGCAGTGCGGCAAGTTTAAATTTGAATTTCGACTGATTACGGTAGTTGTACTCTTCGTTGCAGGACACCGGAGACACACTGGGCAGTGTGGTTCGTGGATTTCTCGCTTTCAAGAAGGGTCAATCTACGAGTAGGTACGGTATGATTGTGTGTACTGTATGATTATTGATTGGGTCATATTGATGACTTATCGATTTTTGGTGATTAAAAGTATAATACTTATTGAAATAAAGGTCTTTGTATTTGTAAAAGTAGTAGTTGTTCAATTGACTTTATTTATTTATTTATCTTTAGCGATAAACTGAGAGGTGAAAGTGAAAATCAATAAAATTATGGAATGAGACGAAGCAAGTGAGATCAAGCAATGATTCAATCGAAGTTGATCTACTATCGATCAGTAAATATCTTTACAGACTCCCGACTGCCTCAACATGCTTCAATCTACTCAAACTGCCCAATTACAACAAGAAAAGTGTCCTACTGGAGAAGCTGAGATACGCAATTCACTCTGAAACTGGATTCGAATTGAGTTGAATTGAAGTTCCGCCCACTTTTTCGCACATCAATTTTCCCTTGTTCACTGTACTTACTGTCCATTTGTATACTATTCGTTAGATTATCGATTGATTTTGTCAGCGTACTGTATAGCCTTAAAGACACCTCACTGATTCGGATATTCCCCTATCTATATACTTTGTTTAGTTTGTCACATTATATTCTTATAATAGATCTCTGAAATACACTGAATATTGTAGTAAACAGGTCTGTGTTCATAGTGTGAAATCGTTGTAAAAACATAATTGTATGATTATTTTGCCGTAACGGGTTCACTACTGTCTATGATTTCTGTTCCACGGTATAAAGAAGACAGATAAAGTGGTTGTAAATTGAAATTAATTTTGTTATTTTAAATTTTTCGGATGCTTTTTTTTAAATGGATAATATAATCGATCAGATTGGTGGAGAATACAAAACAATAATCAGAATATACAAATTCTGTTGACTCCCGGCAGGCCAATACATGATTTTGATTTAAAATATGTATATTTTAGTGTTAGAAAATAAAACTGGTTATTGGTAAAGTATGATATCGATTGATCGATAGAAGCTGTGAAATGAGGATATCTTTGTCTAAAGTCCCGAAATGTAAAAATGTAAGATAAATTAAATTAAATTAAATTAATTGAAAAAAACTTGTCTTGTCTGTTGTTTTGATGAGTGAGAAGTATGTTTCAAGATTCTTATAATTTGACCTATTCTTTGTCGACTCGTTTGCTTGATTCCATGTAGCGCCTTAAATCCTAATATATATATATATATACAGATGGTTGTGAAGCCGGCATGGCTGTTCCTCTTCGCGCACCACGAACTACTGTCTCATTTCGGGACAATCGAGGTATCGATTTTTCTCGGATATCGATTTGTATTGCAAATAAGTAGTTTCGATGGGGACATATTGCACAAATCGAGCTATATATGGGCATCGATCTACGCCTTTTCTAATAATCAATAAATCGATTTTTTCCTAAATTTTTCCCTTGTTTCCTGTGCTTACTGTCCATTTTTATATAAATTGATTAGATTATCGATTGATTTTCTCATCGTACTGTATAGCTTTAAAAACGCCTCAACGATTCGGATATTCCCCTATCTATGTACTTTGTTTAGTTTGTCACATTATATTCTTATAATAGATCTCTGAAATACACTGAATATTGTAGTAAACAGGTCTGTGTTCATAGTGTGAAATCGTTGTAAAAACATAATTGTATGATTATTTTGCCGTAACGGGTTCACTTTTGTCTATGATTTCTGTTCCACGGTATAAAGAAGACAGATAAAGTGGTTGTAAATTGAAATTTATTTTGTTATTTTAAATTTTTCGGATGCTATTTTGAATGGATAATTTAATCGATCAGATTGGTGGAGAATACAAAACAATAATCAGAATATACAAATTCTGTTGACTCCCGGCAGGCCAATACATGATTTTGATTTAAAATATGTATATTTTAGTGTTAGAAAATTAAACTGGTTATTGGTAAAGTATGATATCGATTGATCGATAGAAGCTGTGAAATGAGGATATCTTTGTCTAAGGTCCCGAAATGTAATTGAAAAAAAACTTGTCTTGTCTGTTGTTTTGGTATGTTTCAAGGTTTTCATAATTTGACCTACACTTTGTCGACTCGTTTGCTTGATTCCATGTAGCGCCTTAAATCCTAATATACAGTGGTGCACGTAAGCCTTTTCAACAGGCTCCACGCGGCGTAGAGCCGCACCACGCCCCTCCACGCCTGGCGTTTTTCTCGATGAATAAAGAGTTAAAAATTATGTTTATAGTAGCGATCGCTTACCTGTTTGGGAGGCTAAAATATGCCATAGTAACCAAAATTTTTGGTTGTGTCTGAATAGTATTTTCCAAAATTCGTACTTTTGTAATTTTGAAAATTTAAATATTCCCGCGCAAAAGCAACGCGCGGTAAACGCGCGGCGTGAGCGGGAATTCAAATTATTATAATGGTGTGATAATTTTGACAATTTTAGAAAAACTATTCAGACACAACCAAAAATTTTGGTTACTATGGCATATTTTAGCCTCCCAAACAGGTAAGCGATCGCTACTATAAACATAATTTTTAACTCTTTATTCATCGAGAAAAACGCCAGGCGTGGAGGGGCGTGGTGCGGCTGTACGCCGCGTGGAGCCTGTTGAAAAGGCTTACGTGCACCACTGTATAATACAGATGGTGGTGAAGCCGGCATGGCTGTTCCTCTTCGCACCCCACGAACTACAGTATCTCATATCGGGTAAATCGAGGTATCGCTTTTTCTCGGATATCGATTTGTATTGCAAATAAGTAGTTTCGATTGGGACATATTGCACAAATCGATCTATATATGGACCTTGATCTCTGTAAAATATAATCAATAAATCGGTTTTTTCCCAAATTTTTCCCTTGTTTCCTGTACTTACTGTCCATTTTTATATGAATTGATTAGATTATCGATTGATTTTCTCAGCGTACTGTATAGCTTTAATAACGCCTCAACGACTCGGATATTCATTTGATAGGGTATCTATATATGTACTTTGTTTGTCACATTATATTCCTAGATCTCAGAAATAAACTGCATGTGGTAGTAAACACATACAGAAACTACGAAAAACTTCTCGATCTACAAGTCTAACTCGAAAAACTAAGACAGAATGTTGATCTCGTCGAGGCTTTAAAAATAATAAATAAAAAAATTTAAAAAAAATGTTTTCTAATTGATTTAATGGTAATCGTACAAGTCACATGAACGCATCGCATTTTCCCACTTCATCACGACGCTTACGCTGAAATGGAAGATAACAGAATCTCCAAAATTCAAGGAAAGCGCCGTATCCACTACACCACAAAGTTCGTTGATATTGGAGCTGAAAGTTGATATCCAATGAGTTAAAAATTAGTGAAGTTCATCATCAATTTTTCGAATAATAGAATACTTTCCTGTCTAATAGATCTCAATCCGTTGTGGTAGGTGACGCTGTTTCCACTCCATTCAAGGCTTCTTCCGGGGTTCCTCAGGGTAGCTGTCTTGGTCCTCTATTGTTCTCTCTTTATATCTCTGATCTACCTCGTATTCTACCTAAGAACGTACATTGCACAATGTATGCAGATGACGTGAAACTTTACACTTTTAATGATCCCTCTGCTCTTCAAACCGCCCTCGATGCACTCTTCCAATGGTCTATTGACTGGGGATTAACTATCTCTCAATCCAAAACCGTCATTATGAAAATAGGTAAAAATCATCCAAACATTGACTTTTCAATCGATCATACTCGCCTTCCCGTTGTTAAAGAATTCACTGACCTAGGTATTACTTATTGCAATCGTTTATCTTTCGCGGTTCACATTAGTAATATTGTCGCCAGAGCGAAATCCAGATGCTCTTATATTTATCGCATTTTCCACTCCAATAGTCCTAAACTATACTCTCGCCTGTTTATGACCTACGTCCGTCCCATTCTCGAAAATTGTTCTGAACTTTGGTCTCCCCATGAGGAACAGCTAATAAAAGTCATTGAAAATGTTCAAAAAGTGTATACTCGTCGTATTTTTGCCAAGTGCAAACTTCCTTATACATCTTATTCTAATCGATTAATTTATCTGAATTTAGAGCCTCTTCAGAATCGACGTGCTCTTGCAGACTTGTGCTTTGCCTACAAAGTGACACACGGACTCATCGAGCTCGACAATCCCCTCTTCTTCCTACCCTCCCTTATTGTTAATACAAGACATTCTCGTAGAAACAATTTCATTTATAGAAAACATATTTTTAAATCCACTCGCTTTGCCAATTTCATTACTAATCGTGTAGTAAACTCTTGGAAAAACTCTTGGAATCAGCTTAATAATAATATTATAATATGTCCTTCTGTAAAATCTTTCCGAAAATCCATCGCTTCATTACCATCGTTGTAGGAATTTCTTTTTATTTGTAATTTTCATCTTTGCTACCCAAGTCGTAGCATCGTATTTATGCGTACTCCACTACCTATCAAATATTTGATCAGAAATTATACTTTACTTTCGCACCGCATAAAGTATATTATTAATAGAAGATCATGAGATCAAAAATTCCATTAAAATTTTCATTCCGATGCTCGAAATCTCACCTACCCTAACTCCATAGTAATTTGAGGTTCTTATAATAATAATAATTTATCGATTCTTGAACAAGAGAAAGTAACGATATTCTGTAAATAATAAATAATGAATAAAATATGAAGAACGACGAAAATGCTGCGTTATCTAGATCACAGCTTTGATGCTATTACGAAAGACTGCGGGGTTGGGCGAATTTACAATAGATGAATCAAGAGTATTCCATTTATTAACAATTCTATTAGACAAGAAATATCTTTCTTATGCGGTGTTCAGAACTTGGAAAATGCAAGAAAATGCGGAAAATGCTGTTCAGAAGTTCATGTGGAAAATGCCCGAAAATGCTCGATTTTGGCTCGAAAAAGGTGGTTTTATACACTTTAAAAGCGTTGAAACTCGTTGTTTCATGGAAAACAACTAAATTAGGTCATTTATAAAATATGCTACTCAAATAAATATCGTATGATCCTTTTTTAAGCACCTTGAGCCGCAAATCAGCGAAAATGCTGCGAAAAAACAACCTAACAAGTCCATATTTAAAATTATCACTTATCATCAATAAAATGCGTCCCCAACACCGTTTGCGACCCATAAACGTTGATATTAAACAAAAAAAAACATTAAAATTTGCTTAAAATCCTCGAAAATGAGCATTTTCAGAGCATTTTCCGGCTGAACTTCTGAACAGCATTTTCCAAGTTCTGAACACTGCAATATTCGATTGGTTCTGTTTCCAAAAGGATTGACTTTATTTATCCTGTTTTGATTTTTAAAAATGTAACAAATGCATATGTAAAAAATAAGACAATTTATCAATGGACTTTTTAAGGGTTATACTCGATGGGGAGGTTCTTTCTGCGGACCATACCGTCTCCCTGAAACCATTCACGACGGAATTGCTTCGCAGCTCCATCAGGGGTGTTGGTCCACTCGATGGTGATACGGTCGTTGTTGGTGTCCTGAACGGAATTCATGATTGCAGTTTCTCGATGAAAACTACAGTAACCGAAGTTATCGTACTTCCTGTCCGTAAGCGAAGGCGTCACAGGAGACGGCGATGAGGGCGTTCTCCTTGGGGTCGAGAACTCCTGATCCGGGATCTACACCGAGTCTCTTCATGTTGGTGGTCTTGAAGGCCCATCCGATACGGCGAGCAGAGGAGTTGGTTACCTAAAGATGAGTATATTATGGTTGTTAAAGAACTTTTAGATCTTAAAACCCTAGACCTAAAGACTAACCTTGATGTGGTAGGTGTGCTTGTCATCATAAGGAGCATTGAAGACAATCTTGCTGCCGGGTTGAGTGGCGATATCTCCGGGAGGTACTGACTCAGCCATGACGACAAATGTGAAGGTCAACCGATTGACAAGGCCTTTATATGAGAAAATATAATTTGATTTACCTTGCAAACGGATCCAATGTAAATATAACTTAAATACAACGATGAATATGACAAATTATTCTATACTAAAGACGCAAATCTTATAGAAAATCATATTCATTGTGCTTTTTGCTCAATTAATTCCATTGTTTCAAAAATTTGCAGCTGATATTTGCACGATTGTTCTTAAATTCACAATTTGCTTATATTTAGCCTTTTGCATGTTTGCAATATTTTGGTGAGGCTCTATATAACCCTTCATTATCTTTGTTTCATCATTATTTCGTCCAGAAATGCGTCTTCTTCTCCTTCTCCTCATTATCACCGCTCTCGTTTGCTATGGATCTAATCCCACATTGGCAGATGTCACTGACTTTTGCAGGAAAAGGTAATTTTTTTTCTCGCTCAAAAGATTCGTTTCCTTTGATCTTTGATCTTTGATCTTAAATTCTAGTTGTGAGGCAAATCACTCCACAGACGTTGAAGGTTGCACTCATCAATGTGTACAGGTGAGAGTTAACATTCTTCACTTGAAAAGATCTGTGAATATCTTCAGGCATACGCTCCGCAATACAGCCATTGAAGCTTATATGGAGATCATATAAATAAAGCTAATTATAGTAATTGTTCATGCATACACACGAAATTCAGATTGCATTTAAGAATAAGGGAAAATATGTGATATAATAATAATAATACTTCATTCATGTCAAGTCCCCTTTGGTCACATTCGAAAAATCTCCTAATTATTTATCACGGCGGTTTATTGGATTGAAATCCCTACATTAAACTTTTCTTGAAGCCTCCCGCACTACGAAAAAGCGGCAAAGTTAATTAGCACCGGGCGGGATTCGAACCCACGAGGTTCGGAGCATGTTTCTCAATTCGTAAAACACACATGATAGCTCTAGTCAGAAGCGTTCGTATGGCGAGCAGCCGCAGCGCATCGCCGCAACGCGCTCATTCATATCGTATCTAACTTTCGCGTTGGGAGGGTCCCTTAGTTTGGGATACTCATTTTGCAACTGTGGGAGCTTCGTAGTTACTATCATTGCGCCGCCGTGAATATGTTTAATAATACTAATACTTTATTCATATCAAGTGAGGGTTGGCGTTTTTTTCCAATTCGACCGTTGGTGTAGATCACCATCTCGCATCAATCTTCTTGAAGTTATCACGCTAACGAACACATTTGTTGATCAACCTTTGGAATAGTTATACGGCATCCACATAGTGCATCTTCTAGCTCATCGTGCGGAATCCATTTCTCTCAAACGAATCAGCCATTTGAATTCGCTTTCTTCTAATCCTCTCGTTAGTCCATCGATCGATCTAATCTTGTGAGGCAGGACATTTTTCGCTCAACCTTTCGTTGTACAATTCTCAATCTTTCTGTGTCGCATTCTAGAAGAGTCCATGATTCACATCTGTGCAAAGCAGTTGGTGTTATTTTTCAAACACATTTATCAAATATGGTATTCGATACGTGCAGCGTCTTGCCCATCTATCATCTCTCATATCTTGATCTACCATTATCGCTTGTTTTCGTTGCCTCATCAATCCACACACGCAAAACAAGTAATTCTTCATAC
The DNA here is from genome assembly GCA_943737045.1 of Parapristionchus giblindavisi. NCBI lineage: Eukaryota > Metazoa > Nematoda > Chromadorea > Rhabditida > Diplogasteridae > Parapristionchus > Parapristionchus giblindavisi. The sequence goes on from CALSFV010000039.1 coordinate 443,931, forward strand.
TCGTTCATTGCTCCACCGGTCTAGTCGGTCTAGTCGGTCTAGTCCGTCTAGTTGGTCTTTTCGGTCTAGTCGGTTTAGTCGGTTTAGTCGGTCAACCAAATATGAATTATGTGGGACAACTCACGTATTTTTCATTTAGAGATGTGAAATCATTTTGCACATTTTGCAAACAACAAAGATTCTAGACAAAGGCACAGAACAAAGACACACAACAAGAAAGATGAATTAAATTATTATAATTAATAAAAGTACAAGTTTAAATTTGCATGCACTTTAAATTTGAAGAACTTCTTCTTTCATCACACGTTTCATTGTCTATTCATGAATACGTATAAATATTATTATTTTATTATTATTATTAACTCTTACATGGACCTTAACTTAACTACAACAATGAATATGAGAAATTATTCTATACTAAAGACACAAATCTTATGGAAAATCATATTCATTTTGCATTTTGATCAATTAATTCCATTGTTTTAAAAATTTGCAGCTGATATTTGCACGATTGTTCTTATATTCACAATTTGCCTTTATTTAGCTTTTTGCAGGTTTGCACTATTTTGGTGACGCTGTATACAAGCCTTCATTCTCTTTGTTTCGTCATTATTTCGTTCAGAAATGCGTCTTCTTCTCCTTCTTCTCATTATCACCGCTGTCGTTTGCTATGGTTATGCCTCGAATACCAGTGACATGTGCAGGAAATAGTAGGTTTTTTTTTCTCTCTCAAAAGATTCGTTTCCTTTGATCTTTGATCTTAAATTCTAGTTGTGAGCACTCCAACGACGTTGAAGGTTGCATTGAATTATGTGAACTTGAATAGATCTCTGAATATCTTCAGGACCACGTTAATTGGATTTCCAATCCGTAAAAACGTTGAATCATAAATAAAGATATGATAGTCATTTGTTCATGCATACACACGAAACACAGACTGTATTTAATAACGAGGGGAAGATATGTGCATAACATATTATAACAAAATATAACGTTATCAAACTTCACACTAAGAACAGTGAGAACAAATGGCAACTTTCATATATTCTAAGGTACAAGGAAAATCGTCCCCCCCCCAGAACTCTGAATAACTGTTTATGCAATACTGAATTCAGCCTTACGCAATTTTTATGCTTGGAACGAATTAGATCAAAATAAATATGATATTAAATAATAATAATATGAAAATGAGAATATACACATGAGATGAAAATATTAAAATAAAATAAGAAAATGAAAATATATATGAAAATGAAAATAAGATGAAGATAGAAAAAAATATAAGATAATATAATCGAATATTACCAAATATGAACTATGTGAGACATCTCACGTATTTTGCATTTAGAGATGTGAAATCATTTTGCACATTTTGCAAACAACAAAGATTCTAGACAAAGGCAAAGAACAAAGACACACAACAAGAAAGATGAATTAAATTATTATAATTAATAAAAGTACAAGTTTAAAGTTGCATGCACTTTGAATTTGAAGAACTCTTACAAGGTCTAATACAAGAGGCACTAATTCTTCGTTCATCTTCTTCTTAACAGCTATTGTAGACGTTCTTCAGAAAGTTTACTCAATCCCCCTTTGAATAGTGAAATATGAAACAAAATTCGTAAAAAATAGATAGATATAACCCTATGAAGTGCTCGCTCAATACTCAGCAATTGCTTCCTCTCCCGTATTTCGTGCTTGCATTTCGCATTTTGTATTTTGATTGCATTCTTTCATTTCGCATTTCTTGCATTTCATTTCCCGCATTTCCCCTCTGGTATTTTGCCACTTAAAGTCTACTTAAACTACGTCGCAGACTTTAAGTAGACTTTAAGTAAACTTTAAGTGAAAGAACATTTGACGAAATGCATTACAGTATACCACACCACTTTAAGTAGACTTACGTCTCACTTTAAGTTTACTTAAAGACTACTTAAAGTGGGAAATTTTAAGTAGAATTTAAGTGGCAAAATACCAGAGCCGTGCAGGGTAAGGCGCACTTTTTGAAAATTTAGGAAATTTGGCAATAGTTCTCGATTCGCGAGTTTTAAGGAGGGAGTCAAAGCAGGGGTATATTGATGTCCACAATTTGTATTCTTTGTTCTCTGAGATAAGTCTTCTCCGTTCGGGAAAACGTCTAAATATGAATCTTGATAAGATCAGTCAAATAACCCATGAAAATTTTTTTCTCATTTATTTTAATATTCCTAATATATTGTCTATTCTAAATCGATTCCTACTATTGAAGCTCTTCTACATACTAGAAATCGTAAATCTGCCCTAGTGCGAACAACGCTTTAGCGACGCGTCGCGGTCACTCAAATTTGAGACGCCATTAGAAAAAGAGACAGAAAGCTTTGTTTTCTCTTTAAATATATTTTGCATTTACTATCACCATCTAGTTGGTTCATTTTACTAGTAGAATTATGCTTCATCTCGCTTATAATGATACAAGATGATCTGAATTAGGGATCCGCATTCGTGCAAATGCACAGCCGGTACGAGCATGAACGAAATAAGACGCATTTACGCATTTTTTCGTGCGATATAATGCATATGATGAAATGACTGACCAACCACCAATTTGATGAATAAAAATTATCAGAATGAATCGAATGCATTAATTTGAACGAATGAATACTTAATTATAAAAATGAAATCGTGCGCACGAGTCCTTTATTTTCATTTTGAAAATCATTTCGCACGAATGCACATTTGCGGATCCCTAACCTGAATCATAAAATGTTGATAAAAGATTTTGTACCGTGAAGCCGCTTCTTAATAAACCGTTTGTTACACTGACGGCAAACTCTCATATTTGAGCCATAGGTTATCTGACATGCGACAGTTAGAGACACATTGTCTCAAATGTGAGATAACTTATGGCGCACTAAAAAATAGTGGAAAATGGAAGATGGCGACATTCCAGGGTCTAAAAAAGTACACTGGAAAACCGAAAATTTGAATTCGCGGGCTCGAAAAAAGGTGCGGGAATTCAAATTCTGACCTTCTAAAGGCGATTTTCTGCTGTTTTAAGAAGGCTTTTAAGTAGGAATTCAAGTTCCAATACTTCTAAAGGCGGAAAAATGAAATTTGGGCTCAGAATTTGAATTGCCGCACCTTTTTCGCGCCTGCGAATTCAAATTTCGAGTATCCATTTTCGGTTTTCCAGTGTACATTTTTAGACCCTGGAAAGTAGCCATTTTCCGTTTTCCACTATTTTTTAGTGCGCCATTAGTTAGCTTACTCCAGTCCCCATTACAATCTCGAGAGATCGAGTATTATATAACGTGTATTTTTGAGAGAGTTTGGAGTAAGCTAACCTTTCGCTATGGTTGTCCAGTAAGACAACCTTTCTCTAAGAGAATTTGCCGTGAGTGTATACTTTATTTACATACATATGTACATTCTTCGCTCAATCCGCAAAAAAAACCGTCTCTACACCTCTCAATTCCTTTTTTTTTTCTAAATATAATAATGTGAAATGGAGATTCCATTTCGCGCTTAGATGTCTGTCAGTCTCTCCCTCCCTCTTCCTCTTCTGTTTACTTTCTCCCTCTCCATTTTCTACTTAGAAGGGTTCTCCATTCGTCCACAATAGTGAGCTCAAATGATGAAATAATTTGCCATCACATTATTAGCTAACGGATATATTAAAAAAAAATTACATTCAAAATGCATGCAAACCTATACTTGTACATCTATAAATATTATTAATTTAATGAATAGATCACAGGTGAATGACCTATTGTTAAACCAGTGGGTCTACTTACGATGCGGTTCTTTATCCGAAATATTGTATTAGCGATGTGTTAACTTGTGATGGCCGTGCCAAACGTGACATCATATAGGACAGAGTAGTTGAAATTTTTTGCAATTCTTGTCAAGCAAAAAAATTCCAGAATCATTCTTCGCATTTTGCGGTGTTTTTCACTTTTTTGCGGTGCGCACAAAAGACCGGGAAGGGAAAAAAGTCGAGAATAAAGGGAAAATGATTTTGCCATTTTTTTGCTTGACAAGAATTGCCAAAAATTTCAAATACTCTGTCCTATATTATGCCATTTCTTCGCTTCTTTTCTTTTCTTTTCTTTGTTCTCTTTTCTTTTCTTCTTTCCTTTTCTTTTCTTTCATTTCTTGAAGAACTCCATTACTGAGCGAAATCACTAATAATCATGGCAAAGACTTCACTTTTAATGTCCTATTCCGATGGAAGATTTTTTCACAACCAACAATGGTTTCCCCTATTGAACATACTATATGCAGGTCACCTATACTGGCCGTCAACAATTTAATAGCTATAATATGGAATGAAATAAACTATATGCACCTTAATTTTTATCACATCTGGTCTGAGATGTCTGGAGCTTTGCCAAGACCACCTGGGCTATCTTCTAACCCTCTTAATCTGGATGCTTCATTCAAGAACTTAATAATGAAGAAGAAGAGAGCATTATCTTCCTTACTCCGGAATCTCTTCGTCTACTTGATAGTAAGTTCCATATTTTTATTACCTCTCTCATTATATTCGTCTAATTCTACCACAATAAAATTGTTTTAATGCAATTATAAAAGCATCATTTTCATTTTTTTAGTCGTCCTTGTTACGGCAATGGGAACACAATTTATTAGGCAATTTATTAGGAATCAATTAATCATTTATTTAAAATCTTTTTATGAATTCAACTCTTACCCATTGCAGAGTCATAAGGATACCATCGCACAATATCGAAATGTGTTCAAGCATAGTGAGAACGAGCCCTTCTTGACTGCCTTCATCCATCAGAGGTTGATTTCGATTATGTTGATCTCGACGCTGGAACTCTCACGATCCATACCAACACGATCAATGTCTTATTCCGCTTCGAAAGCATTGAACTCCTGAAGGTAGTCTCTGAGCTCCGCAGAGCACAGAAGGAGCTACTGGAAAACTTCTTGACCGTTCGCCATAACTCCTTAGTCCTATTTCCTTTTTGTTCCAGTGTTTCCTATTTCCTATGTCCTCGTTTTACGTATTATATAATATTACAACGTATACTGTAGAAGCGTTTGAATGTTCACGGTAGTCTAATCTCCCTCCTCATACCACTCTACTCATCTATATATTTTTTCGTCGCTCTTTAAGTATCTAATCACAATTTAGACATAAACTTGTATTGATTAGAAGATAAAGTAATCAACAAGAGAAATTATTCGCATGAGGCATAAGTACAATAAAATCAAAATTCTCTAAGCATCATAGAAATAAAATATATTTTCTTGATTAGTTAAAATACAAAAATAAGGTTAATGTTGGCAAGGTTTACGGTAAGTCAATATGGTTTGGTGAATTGTGACTCGCGTCGCGGATGCGACACGTGCTCTACCAACCCTTACTGTTTAAAAGTTCAATCAGCCGCCATACCATTTCGTTTATTGTCACTGTGAAAGTTCGCCGAACTACAGAATTTGCAAAAGAACCAGTGCGAATGGGATTAGAACCCACTAAGAAATATTGCGAGACAAAGGAACTTGTCAATACACCATTGGGTAGATACATGGGATGCGATAGACGAACTGGACATACCGAGTGATAGGGAATAGGGGTGGATAGAGATGAGATAAAAGTTCCACGAACTTTTCATCCACGATGGGCTATTCTCAAAATGGGAGGTTAGAGAAAAAACGAGAGAGCATTTATAATTGAGAGTGCGCAGAGAAATTCAATTCTTCCCTGCTACTTAGAGAGGGGAAGATTTGGGAATCGCTCTCGTTGTCTAACTTTCTCTACTGATCTATCGCTCTCTCACTCGAAAAGTTCACTCTCTTTATGACACTAGCCCATACCCTCAAAAATGGATTGAACTTCCACCCGATTCCCATCATTTATAAGGGGAAAAGGGAGCGAACTTCTTGATCTCGCTCCCTTTTAGAAGGGAATTGGTACGGCGGCAGTACTCTTGAATTTGGTTTACTTTTATTCCTTACTGTAGGAAAAGTAAATCAGTAACTTAGCAACTTAGTAACAAGTAAACCCTAGTTGAATATACTATTTGCAGGTCACCTATACTGTTTATATTTCACTCGGAAATTATGCTCACAGAGCTCGAAGCTCTACTCAATTCACAATCTCTAGTTGAATAGAATGACGATGGGTCCTATCGACTCTAAGACTCCTCCGACTCCTCGATACTTACAATCATAATCATAATAATGAAATAATCATTGTTAATCATAATAATGAAATCGTGCGCACGACTTTTCTTTCATTTTCATTTTGAAAATCATTTCGCACGAATGCACATTTGCGGATCCCTACTATCGAGCCCATCTCGCCCCATCTCCTTGTTGGAACTCATACGATGGTAGGAGAACATGACTTTGAAGATGACCTGCTCGAACAGCTACTATACGGCAATTTCGGCAATTTTCCCCAAAAACACATTTAAATGATTTTTTGATCTTTTGAGACTTAATTCGAGCAATAAACATTATTGCACAAACTGAAACAACGATCAACAACAAAAAGGACTACGATTATCGTGATTAAAGATGGAGGCCCTCGAATGTCTATGCAAATATATAACATATCGGCTATTCAAGGGCTAAATGATATGCAAGAAATTAGAACTTCCATTCGTCCATCCCTTGGTGTAGTGGTAAAGGCGCTGTCTAGTAAGCGCAACGTCGTAGTTTCAAAACCTATTGCCGAACTTTCCTATTTTCAAAATTTCGCGCCTTTGCCTGTACATCAAGCATGATTCATTCACGATTCTAGCGATCAATAAGCTAAATTAGCATAAACTAATTTTCATAAGGTATGCAGAATAACTTTTGCTATCTTTCTGTCTTCACAGTTTGTTCACGAAAATATTGCCCGGATACCACCTTTAAACCCTCAACATATTGTTAAAATATACATTGCCGGATTTTAAAATATTGCCGAAATTGCCGGTTCGGCAAATACGGCAATGTAAAACCGGCAATTTCGGCAAACCGGCAACGCCTTGCCGCGCAGCCGACTGGACGTCTGATATACAGAAACCTCGACTTCCCGAAGATTCTCCAATCGAGGTGTCATCCTACTCATCTCTAGAAGAATACACGGAACGAGTTCAACTGATGTTACATCACGTACACGAGAAGATTTTGTATAGAGCGGAAAACCATTTGTGCCCTCTGGACGTAACTCGGTTAACAAGAAGAACCCAACGGAGATGAAACACCATTCTTTGTGCTTGCCTATTTTATGTTTTCTTATATATACATTATTCTATTTGTATTATTTTTTAGTATTATTATTCTATATTATTATGTAGAATACATTCGTGTTCTATTTAATATATCTATTTTATTCTGTATTTTTTCGCAATAAGGTGAATTATTTATTATTTGAAATTGTGATCATTACTGACTCATCTCACAAGGGAACTCTCTCAACTTAATGTGGCCAAATGACATGGGAATAATTTACCTGAATCAGTTTTCGATGCTGATTACGAATCCGTTATCAAACGTTGCCCAATCGAGCTGAGATTCGAGAAAATCGATCTTGAAATTCGCTAGTTTATTCGGAAATTGGTGAGACTTCCTATATAAACCATCCCAATGCGTTCATAAACCCATCCATCAATTATCCAAACACCTCCTGCTGTAATTTAGTGGATATTGCAGGTAAGTTGTGATTTTTCGAATCAAATAGTCGAATTTCAAGATCGATTTTCTCTAATCTCAGCTCGATTGGGCAACGTTTGTTAACGGATTCGTACTCAGCATCGAAAACTGATTCAGGTAAATTATTCCCATGTCATATGGCCACATTAAGTTGAGAGAGTTCCCTTGTCAACTCTGACATGATAAATTGAATTAAATTGGGTTTCGAATTCGGATTTTCTTCTTATTTTGAATGGTTAATCTATCAGATTGCTCTAGTGAAAAAAATAGAGGCAAAAGATTCCCACGTGTTCAAAATTTCGCGCCTTTGCATGTACATCAAGCAGGATTCATTCATGATTCTAGCGATCAATAAGCTAAATTAGCATAAACTAATTTATGTAAGGTATTCAAAATAACTTTGCTATCTTTCTGTCTTCACAGTTCGTTCACGAAAATATTGCTCGGACACCACCTTTAAAGATGGGGACACACGAAAAGAATGATTGGCTCCTGCCACGATGGGAATGAGCCCCCTCATACATATACTGTAAGTAAAAAGTGTGTTTATGTTCAGTTTGCGACCGGCACTCAACCTTTGACCTCTCATTATGCCCCTTCCCATCTCTCTTTCTCCATTCCCTGCACTATTGAACATCTTTCAATCGTGATTATGCCAATCAATACGCAGAACCATTATAAAAGAAATAGTATGTGGTGACTTATATGACTTTTGCTACCATCCTGTCTTCACAGTTTATTCACGAAAATATTCGTGGGACACCACCTTTAAATTGAGTTTCAAATTCGTAATAAATGTGATGCAATTGTGTTGCTTTATCGATGGGATGGATTTTTCAGGGTGGTCCTGGATGGGGAGATTCTTTCTGCGGACCATGCCGTCTCCCTGAAACCATTCACAACGGAATTGCTTGGCGGCTTCGTACTCATATTCAAAATAGAATGGATTATCAATTTATTTGAAAGAAATTACCCTATAATTCGTTCAAATATGCAATTAAATATGAATTAACTAGTAAGTGATTTTGGATTTTGAATTGTGGTGATATTTTTTTAAAAACAAGCGTCCAAAGAACTCTTGCTAAAATGAAGACATGGGCGGTTCGAGTGAGCCAAAACCAGTAGATGTCCACGGGAGCAACTCGTGACAAACTGCAATACGTATTAATGTAATTTATTACAATCTTTATCGATTTATTAAATGTCACTGGCCTAGCAGTGATCACCCGCAGGACTTCGTGGTGCCTTTAATAACTGGTTGTACCTTCACCTTCTTACCTTACAATGATAAGTTCGAAATTTTTTTTGATAGCAATTCTGTTTATTGTCAGCCCACTCAATTCTTGAAGTCTTGAATTCTGGAATTTTTGAAACACAGTAGCATTCATACCTTTTTGTTCAACAAACATTTTCAGAAGTTTAAACCGACCAATAATTGCCATAAACAGTCTCGAAAAAAATGCGTATGGTTTTTTAGTTTTCGCCTCTCTGTCGACGAAAACTTTAAAAAAGTGAAGCGCTTTTATATGCCGAACAATTCATATATTGACCGTTCGCACGATCGCAGTAAGATATTTTTGAAAATTTACAGTACCCATGATTTTCGGACCAGTGTGATTTGCCTTTTAATTTTTTCTCATTAATAAAAATTGTGTTTCATTTTCTTTAGTCATTAAACGAACCTTTTATCACGGAAACTCATGATTACGATTTTGAGAATACAATATGTATCAAAGCTGTGATCTAGATATCGCAGCATTTTCGTCGTTCTTCCTATTTTATTCGATATTTATTATTCACAGAATATTTGTTACTTTCTCTTGCTCTAGAATCGATAAATTATTATTATTATTATTAATATACGTACGCATAGGAAATAAATGATGCGCCCCGCAGCGGAGCATGTGTACAAAACACCACCGGGCAGTACAGTATATTGAACTCTATTAGATAACTACGTAATGCCATATTGTTACAGTTACTGAAACCTTCGTCAACGGTCTCTTTAACTGTCCAAGTCGTTAGAGAACAGAGAAATAGTGTGCACAATGAAGAGACTATTGAGAGAGGTTTCTCGCCCTATAACGAGAGTAGCAAAGGTGATAGTAATCGTATTTATATTCAGACTCATATAGTTACACGAGTTATATTATAAATGTTCATTTATTCATCATCACTTAAGGTAATTATTTCAATCTTCCTCTTCTTCATATCTTCTTCCGCATCATCATCATTTAATGTTATGGCGGTAATTTCTGCCGCTTTCTCCTTTTCCTAAAAAATAGTATTGTAAGTCAACCCAACCCAACCATGTTTTGTTCTTTCGTACGAAAAATGTCGCTGTGATCAAGTAATTGCAGTGCATACTACATTTCTTCATATTTGATTTCACGCTCAAATCTCTCTATTTTATCCGCATCATAAGTAAACTCTCTGTAAGAAGTGATAAATATTATTATTCCTGCCTCCGAAAGTAATCGGTGAGGTGTGTGGACTTTATTATGGTTATTTACATATCAACATGAGCTGCACCACCCTTCTCCCGTTTCCCCCTCTCGTTTTTACCCCAAAAAAAACTATCTTGTATTTGTTCTTTCGAATGTTGTTGCATCTTTTTGATGCATTGTGCGTATAAAATGTACTTGCATAAGAAAATTACACTGTGCTCTAAAGAACGGAAGTCGCTCAAAGGCTAGATCTCGCCCCGCCTCTCGATTGTCTCTCCGCTGCCTCTCCCTAACCCGGCTGACCTTTGCTGCGCGCTATTTACATATATAAAAGAGATCGGTCCCAGGTCTCAAAGCCGGCTTTTAGTCGGTATTTGACGGTTCTAAAACTCGAAAAATCATAACTTCTTTCAAAATAAGTCTGGAAAGCTGTTCGGCAACTCAAAAAATGTAGAAAAATATGACAAAAATCTTTTCTTTTGCATGTGTAATGCGTAAAACAAATAGAACAAAGTTGTGATTAAAAAACCTTTTTTTAAAATCACAAAAATAATTTTTTCGTATCTTAGATGCCAGAAAGCGCAGAATTTCTATGCAGACTATTAAAGATCAGAGAAGAGAGTTAATAAAAAAATGTAAAAAATAAAAAAAGGAATGGTGTTTTTTCAGAAAATGGCTCAGAATAGAACATCTATTGATTTTTTCATCAAAAATGTTGTATCTTCCCTCTTTCCATTGTTAAAGTCATGAAAATATTAAATTATCAGAAATTCGTCGAAATTTATTGAATAAAATTCTAAACAATATTGATTTTAGGATAAATAAATTGTTAGTTTTCTCTGCAGATTTCATAGTATGAAATGTTTATTTCCATTAACATTTTACAGATATAGAAACTGAGCGGTTCGTGCATTTTTCCACTTCTGTCATCAGTTTACATTTAATTTGTTTTAGTCGGTCCCCCGAATTGCAAAGTCTTCTCTCTTGTGTTTTCATCGAGTGGGGGGGGGCGAGTTCTTGTTTACGTGTTTGTTCTTTCCAGACGGCCTCTCGGGAGAAGAGAGGAGAGCAGAGGAGAGAGAGGAGAGTAGAGGGAGTCGTGAGACCGTGAGAAACAACTAAAATGTCCTTCTCACATGAACTACGTTAAATGCGGAGGTTGCATTGCTGAAAATGGAAATCACAAGTGGAACACTTGTAACTGAACATGAAAAAAAATCGATTATTAGTCGAATTGCTATGGATATTCTACGAAATAAGATGAATTAGTCTTGAATATATGGAATTGACTGATGACAGACGTGTAACTATGCACGAACTGCTCAGTTTCTATATCTGTAAAATGTTAATGGAAATATACATTTTATACTACGAAATCTGCAGAGATAACAATTTATTTATCCTAAAATCCATATTGTTTAGAATTTTATTCAATAAATTTCGAGGAATTACTGACTGATCCGCTAGAATAGAGGAAAATTGTTTTCAAAAATTTTCCAAATTTATTTTATTCTGAGCCATTTTTTGGAAAAAAAAACACCATACCTTTTTTTATTTTTTAATTTTTTTATTAACTAATCTTGCTCTGATCTTTCATAGTCTGCATAGAAATTCTGCGCTTTCTGGCATATAAGATACGAAAAAATGATTTTTGTGATTTAAAAAAAGGTTTTTTAATCACTTTTTTCTATTTGTTTGGCGCATTACACATGCAAAAGATAAGTTTTTTGTCATATTTTTCTACATTTTTTGAGTTGCCAAACAGCTTTCCAGACTAATTTTGAAAGAAGTTATGATTTTTCGAATTTTAGAACCGTAGAATACCGACTAAAAGCCGGCTTTGAGACCTGGGACCGGGATCAATAATTTTCTTGTCCCTTGGGTACTCACATATAAAAGTTTCATAGAAATCAAAAATACTTTTTCGAAAATTGTTCCGAGCCTCCCGCAGTCTCTCGTGATACCGCTCATATGCTGATAATCTCAAAGTCTACTCCTTTAAGAGACCGGCTCGGTAAGACTCGAGCATGGTCCGGACATTCGCGAGGACTTTTGATCTGGCCCTCAATACTTTCATCATAGACACATACCGGGGGGAGACCGATGAAAGTTATAGTGAAAATGCCCTTAGGCTCAAACCCGGCTCAAATAAGTCACATTAAGTAAAAAATTGAAAAATTCATATCGTTTCAATCGTGATAGCTAGGACTTTTATTTCTTTTTATTAATGAATAACATGTCATGCACTCTTACAAACACTGCTGAACATTAATGTCATGTCGTTCTGAATACGTTTTTTCGTGTCTGATTTTCAGATTTTTTCTCCTTTTATCCTCGTTAAAGAGAGATTGCAAGTAATGACATAGTACATATTGTAGCCCTGACGATTGTGTACATGGTGGTCACATTCCCTTGGTCAGCCAACATTTCGCAGGCATCGAGAATTGCAGCCGAATGTGAGAAATGTGTAAATTGCAAAAATCGAAAATTAATTTTCTTGAAATTCGAAAGAGTAAGAGATAGCTTTATTATGTCATTTTACTTGCAGTGATGCGCGTACATAGGAAAAATATACAAATAGACTCGGGCTACATTTTAAAAAAATTTAGAAAAATAATTATTTTATTTTTATTTTTTCAACTCTCACATTCAGTCGACCGTCAAGGTAAGTTGATTCATAGGGCGGATGGTGGTTGATGCATGTCCGTTTGCGAAAACAACTGCCTCGTGAGGAATCGTCGTTTCGCAGATCTCGAATTTATTTTTTAAATTAACAAACTTGAATATTTATATGTTTCTTTCATATAAATCGGTTGGAAGGTAGCGTATTGCATCCAAAGCTGTACCATTTTAATCAGTAGGAGTATACGCTATAGGACTACCGTCAACGTCAGGAATCGCGAACTGATTTTTTTTCAGTCGACTCATGATTTTCACCCATGACCCCGGGTTCATGGTTGAGAATGGCTGAGGTCGAAAAATTCATGACGACCCCAAACCAAATACTATGTGGCATTATATCAATAGTGAGCCAACATTTATTTTTCTGGGTACCGTGATCCGAACTACCGTAATCTAGCTACCGTATCCTATAATAATGTGGTGAAATTCTCGGAAAATTCTGATGTGAGCATTACGATTACGGTAATTCGAGTTACGTTATCAAGAAAAATAAAAGTTGACTCACTATTGATATAATGCCACATAGTATTTGGTCTGGGATCATCATGAATTTTTCGACCTCAGCCATTATCACCATGAACTCGGGGTCATGGTTGAAAATAATGGGTCGACTGAAAAAAAGATCAGTTCGCGATTCCTGACGATTATGGTATTCAAGTACAGTTCACTCCTACTGATAACAATGGTACAGCTTTGGTTGCCATACGCCACCTTCCAACCGTTTTATGTGAAAGAAACATAAAAATATTCAAGTTTGATAATTAAAAAAATAAATCCGTGATCTGCGAAACGACGATTCTTCACGTGGCAGTCGTTACTGCAAACACACATGCATCAGCCACCATCCGCCCTATGAATGAACTTGCCTTGACGGTCGACTGAATGCTTGAGGTGAAAAAATAAAAACAAAATAATTATTTTTCTCAATTTTTTAAAAAGGTAGTCTGAGTCTATCTGTATATTGTTCCTGTGTACACACATCACTACGAGTAAAATGACATAATAAAGCTACCTCTTACTCTTTCGAATTTCAAGAAAATTAATTTTCGATTTTTGCAATTTACACATTTCTCACATTCGGCTGCAATTCTCGATGCCTGCGAAATGTTGGCTGGCCAAGGGAATGTGACCACCATGTACACAATCGTCAGGGCTACAATATGTACTAAAAATCTGAAAATCAGACACGAAAAAACGTATTCAGAACGACATGACATTAATGTTCAGCAGTGTTTGTAAGAGTGCATGACATGTTATTCATTAATAAAAAGAAATAAAAGTCCTAGCTATCACGATTGAAACGATATGAATTTTTCAATTTTTTACTTAATGTGACTTATTTGAGCCGGGTTTGAGCCTAAGGGCATTTTCACTATAACTTTCATCGGTCTCCCCCCGGTATGTGTCTATGATGAAAGTATTGAGGGCCAGATCGAAAGTCCTCGCGAATGTCCGGCACGGGGTCAAAATGCTCGAGTCTTACCGAGCCGGTCTCTTAACAGCTGTGAAACTCTTCAAACCGCTCTTGACCGTATTCATGATTGGAGCTCCTTGTGGGGCCTTACAATGTCTAGTTCTAAATCAGCTATTATGTGCATGGGCACAAACCACCCTCACGTTGACTTCACTATTGGCAATAACCGCCTCCCAATAGTATCACAATTCAAAGATCTTGGAATTACTTACAACAATTCGCTTGATTTTAGTGAGCACATTGCTAATGGCGTTAAAATGTGATGGAAAAAAGACCTCGGCATAACGTTTGCTGCGGGTCTGAAAGGAATCGGAACTGAACCAAAATAAGGGAAATTAATATATGATATATTGCACAGCTGCTTGCGCAGGAACCAAAATTTTAGAAGACCCGCCCTCTGAACGGTAGGGTCTCTAAATCGGTCCTCCCCCAAAAAAAATATTTTATGCCCTGAGGCCAAATGACGAGCTATGACCAGCGTAATTTAAGGAAAAAACATTACTCGCCACTATCATCATTTCAGCGCTTAGAACGGGTCGATAGCACATCTAGAAGCTGAGTTATAAATTTTCGGGGTCAAAGTTGCGACCTGCTGAAGCTTGAAATCAGAGTCGGAGCCATTCCGGATTGTGTGACTGGGCAGCCCTAGTCTCATAATGTTTGAGAAGAACAGGATCTTTCACTAAATAAATGTAAATTTTCAAAAAAGTGTATTTCGATGGAGTCATCACTACGCATCAGTGAACTATTTTAATTATACCAGCACATCATGGTAATATTGCCTGATAAATTCTGTACATTGACTGAAAATATCAGCTTGATTGCTTTTCTGGATCAAAAGTAATAAAAAAATGAAAAAGTGTCCCATGACTTTTAGGCTACACTGTACCAATGTCCGTCCCCTACTCGAGTACTGTGGTGAACTTTGGTCTCCGTCGTCCTCGTTAATGCAACTGCATGTTGAATCTGTCCTTAAAAACTATTCCAGAATCGTTCTTCGTAGATGTGGTATTCCGTTTATCGACTATCCTCACAGGCTGTCCCTTCTCGACCTTCAATCCCTTTCCACCCGTAGAGACATCATTGATATGACCACAACTTTTAAGATCATTAACGGTTTTATCGATATCGATCCCCGAAAAACGTTCATTTTCTCCAATACACTCCATAGAAACCGTGGACACCCCCAAAAACTACTCTTTCATAGGATTTCCAGTCATAGATTTAGATGCTTCTTGTCTAATAGAGTTGTTAATAAATGGAATACTCTTGAACCATCTATTGTAAATTCGCCAAACTCCACAGTTTTCCGTAATAGTATGAAAGCTGTGATCTAGATATTGCAGCATTCTAGTCGTTCTTCCTATTTTATTCAATATTAATTATTTACAGAATATCGTTACTTTCTCTTGTTCAAGAATCGATAAACTATTATTATTATGTTTTATTTAAGTGTTCAAATGTTCTCTCATATTAATGTATCATAAAAAATAATGATATGTTTATTCACACTACATAGGAACACAAATTGAGTAATTCAAGAGGAATTCACCACAGGATTATATCTAGGTGAAAAGGCGAGAGCAATATCGTTAGCTTCCTGATAGGTAAAGGTGGGACGGTCTCTAATCTTTATGTCACCTCCTTGAAAAAATTGTGAAAGAGTTGTTTCAATTTTACTCATCGAGAGTCTATTAAAGAATGAAACATTGGATTGTTTCAGACTGTTAATGCACTTCGGTCCTTTGAACATATTATACTTTTGAGACTGTGGCTGCTCAAAGTATTCTCTGGAAAAAATTAAATTAAAAATATTTAATTAATTCTTTTGTTAACTGTTAATCAATAACCTAAAGTTCATTAAATAAAAAAGAGTTATTTACTTCAAATGATTATATATATCCTTTCGTTGTTCAGGAGATAATTCTGTCTTCTTGCCTGATTTCTAAAATGTTTGTATTTGGAAAAATCAAAATTATGTGAAAGAAAGACCTGGAAAGATTTCAATACTCCATTCTTTCTTCTTTTCTTAGCTTTCACTGCAACTTCTACTACATGGTCGAATTGTAATCGACAGTTAGGACACTTTGCTGCACCATACAGCAGATACAGTCTGTCCATGCAGTTTAGACAGAACACGCAATTCCGGCAGCACTTTGTGTTTAGAGTTACTAAGTTAAATGTTGGTACACCGTCACCTTAAATTATTATGTTAAAATTGTTCAATATCATCCGTTTAAGCTGTTCATTGTTTTTCAAAAATATTTAGAAACATATACCAAAGTCAGTGAGGCAAATGGTACATCCATTAGTCTTAAATTCTTCAAGATACATTACTTCGACCCCTATCACTTGAATAGATTCAGTGTGCCATAAAGCTTTGAAATCCATTGACATATTGGAATTGCGAGGGAACGTGGTAGTCTAAAATCTCGTGTAACGTGACATAAGAATATTTGTTGCACAATTGTTACCATTGGAGTAAGAGTTGCAAAATAGGTCTTAATGATTGGTTTGCAATTTGTCAGTTGATCTATGGGCTCCCACGTGCATGCATCAAGATCAAAACCCGTCCATTTAATCCTTAATATTTAAAGTTAAAGTGAAATTTTCATATTCATATAAACATTTCTACCATTTCTGGCACTTTGGGTTCTGGTAGGGCATGCCTAGAGGTGTGCAAAAATGGTCCTAACTCATTTCACCATTTTTATTTCATTTCGAAGAATAGCCATTTTATCTCAATTCTCTCGTGACGGGCGTGATATTACTTACTTGTATGAGTTCAATGAGCCATCAACATGAGATCGATGAGTCTTATCTCCATCCTTATTGTATTGAAGAATGAATTGAGTAGAGCTTGTATCTCTGTCAGCAAAGCTTTACGAGTGAATTACAAATTTCGAATATTTTAATCCATTCCATATTATAATCATTAAAGTCTTGACGGCCAGTATAGGTGACCTGAAAATAGTATTTTCAATAACCAAAAATATTGTCGGTTGTGAAAAATCATGAAACAGAATATGATGAGTAAAAGTGGACAAGGATTCTTTGACATAATCACTAGTTCGTTCGATCGGCATTTACAGTGGTGGCCAGAAGGAAAACATATTTTGGTTTTTTGAGGATAACTTTTTATGTAGTTAACCGATCACCTTGAAATTTTTATGTAGTGTGCTCAGACGTGTTTCACAATGTACACCGATGCATGGAGCCGGTTTTTCAATTTCAACGGCTTCCAAGCTACAGTATCCCAAAATGAAAGTATGGCTCATTTTGAGGAAGTTACTTCTCCTCTAATTTTTAAACGTATTCATGCGGTTTTTTTTTCGATTTTTTCTTCACGAATATATTTTTAAAAATCAATTAAACAAATTTATTGTCAATATTCAACACGTTAACAATTAAAATAATTGATTAAATCAATGTCAAAGCGGATAACTCAAGGGGGTGATATTTGGGCAAAAATTCAGGTGCAAATCAATTATTAAACGGATTAAATTAACAAATATTAATTTATTACTTAGTTTCCGTGCTTCTGACTGATCCAACGTCGTGCGGCGAGAAGGAGCGTACGATAGCCGTTGCGATCATGACTCCATTGATTCGCTGCAGAGGACATAGGCTGAGTTCCTGTGCACCATGACGCTTCTGCCATGGTGATTCACCGTGGGGACATGCTTCTGGCCATCATCTCGAGTCCCGACTGGTCTACGAACGTAAACCCGGCCGTCCGAGCCAAAGATTTTGAACTTGGACTGTTCCGATCAGACGACCTTTCGCTAGTCTGCGACTGTCTATTTGAAATGAGCCTTTAGCTACTTCAGACGATTCTTTCTGTTCTTAGGAGATATTATGGGCATCGTATTAAGAATTCTAGCGTTAAAACCAGCGTGTTTGGGTTGTCTACGGATGTTGTGAGTCTATGGAGGAGTGACACCGTATAGTGCCATTTCTTGCTGGTTGATTGTGGAGTTCGCCCGCGGGATCTCGCGCGATATGCTGATAATATTCCTGTCATCAAGGTGCTAGGTGATGCGTGAAATGCCAGGCAGTGATGGTTGATGGTTTTTCACGGATTTGGGGACCTTTTTAATGATACAGGAGATCGTTGACTGGTTTACACCAAGATGGATAGCAGGTTCGGATTGCTTCAGACCATTCAAACCGCCGCGGAAGATGACGCGCAGGACATCAGGGAAGATATATCACATTCCGTTCGGTATTACCATTATCAAAAAACAAAAATACAAGAAAATACATTTAAAAAATCATAATAAACAAGCAAAAATGATGAAAAAATGTTATCCTTTTGAAATTCTCAATATACCTACGATATGAATATTAATATCCAATAAATACAAACATTAACGATAAATGACTATATTAGCATGCGTAAATACTTTTTAAACGGTGAAAAAATTGTTCAAAACAACGAAAATAAGTCGCAACTTCAACCACTCAAAATGAGCCATACGGTCATTTTGGGATACTGTAGCCTGGAAGCCGTTGAAATTGAAAAACCGGCCCCATGTCTCGGTATACATTGTGAAACACGTCTGAGCACATTATATAAAAATTTCAAGGTGATCGGTTAACTACAAGAAAAGTTATTCTCAAAAAACCAAAATATGTTTTCCTTCTGGCCACCACTGTAGTTCTACTTATTTCCGTCAACTTTTTCATCCCTGACCCCCTGGAGAACCATTCTTTATTTTATTTATTTATTATTATTATTATTATTATTATTATTATTATTATTATTATTATCCATCGCATAAAGCGCAGAAATGAAGTATTGTGTCATGTTTGACACGCCCTGTCACAAGTTAGCACAGCGCTAAGAAAATATTTTGGATCATGAATCGTGTCAAATTATTGTTTTGGGCGCAGCTTTGAAGCCATTCTTTGCTTCCCTGGGGTATAAAATATTTCGTCATTTGTGCTTATTATTGGGGACAAATGAAGAACACTACTCAGTAGGAAGAAAGACGGTGAGAATAAATGGAAGACTGAGAGGAAGAGGTAGAGAGTGAAAGGATGAGGGAGAGGGATAAATCCTACCGCAACAGTGGTATCTTCATTTCGCATTATTTTATGTAAACGAAATCGAATGGAGCGGTGTCCATAAGGTAACAATTCGGAAGAGATTGAAAGGGAAAAAATTTTGAGCCCACGCTTAGTTGAAGTAAAAGCAGTGTAACAGGGAAGACGAGACGAAGCTCACTCGAGACTAATTTTATCATTATAGGAGGGGTTTATAATTGTATTATTAGAAGCAAGATGGAACATATTTCAAAAAAGGTAAGCACCAACTGAAACAATTTTTTAATAGAAAACAGAGCGTTTGCTATTTGTTTTTGCTAGGCGTCTTAAATTTGCGTGACCGCAACGCGTCGCTATAGTTCGCACTAGGGCTGATTTACGATTTTTAATATGTAGAAGAGTCTTAATAGTGCATAATAGGATTCGATTAAGGCAGGATAACATGTCATATTATAGGAATTTGATATTAAAAGAACATAAAAATGAAAATAGAGAAGAAGATTTCTAAAATTGGAAAGTGTTTAATTCTTTGTTATGGCGTTGCGCCACATAAGAGAAAAATAGATACAACACAGGAATCGATTCAGAATGGATTATGTATATTACGAAAAAAAAATATATAAATATTATAGGAATGTGATATTCAAAAGACATCATAATGATATTTTATGAGGTTGTGAAATTGGAGTTTTTTTCTTTTTCATACGAAAACAATACAAGATTCAGAAATTCTTGTTTTAATTCTTGCAACTTTAGAATTGTCTAATTTATGGACAATCTTGTACTTGATAGCGTATATTTAAATAATTCTTATTATTTAAAGAAGAAATGCGAGAGTGGAAGCAATTGCTGATGAAGTATTGAGCGAGAACTTCATGGGGGAACTCTATCTTTATAACCCAATCTCGTATTCGTCCTTAATATCGATATTCAGTTTAAGCTGCCACTACCCAACCGAAATCGCTTAAAGCGACGGAACTCCATCACTCCCTTATTGTTGTTTTTCTCATTATTCATGTTTTATCTGATGGATAAATAAATAAATAAGTAAATAAATTTCCTAAATCCTGTTTCCTGTTTCACTATTCAAAGGGGATCAAGTGTAGCGACTTTTATTCTGAAGAACGACTTCAATAGCCGTTAAGAAGAAGAAGAAGAATGAAATAGTAAGGAATAAGAATTAGTGCCTCTTGTATTGGATCTCATTGTCAGTACGCCCAGTAGTTTAGTGGCAATGTATCGTACTGTATTTTACTTAATAATAATAATAATATCTTTATTATGCTGGTATATAATGAACAATAATAAACGTAAGAATGCAGATTATATACTTAAACGAGATATGTCATTCGAATTAGTACTTGCGAGACAATTTTGAACTTTGATATGTGCCTTTCTTGTTGTATGTTCTTCGTTCTTTGTCTTTGTCTATATTCTTTGTTGTTTGCATAATTTACAAAATGATTTCATATCACAAAATGCAAAATTCGTGCGATGTCTCACATGATTCATATTTAATTGAATATTCATACAAATTATTGGATAATTTCTTATAAAGAAATTCCTAATTCATTTAATTTTGCATATAATGATAATGTTCATTGTTGAAAGTAAGTTATATTTGCATTGAATATGATTACAAGTCAAATCCAATGATATTTTCTCATATAAAAGCCATGCCAATCGGTTGACCTTCACATTTGTCGTCATGGCTGAGTCAGTACCTCCCGGAGACATCGCAACTCAACCCGGCAGCAAGATTGTCTTCAACGCTCCTTATGATGACAAGCACACCTACCACATTAAGGTAAGTCTTTAGGATTAGGGTTTAAGATCATAAAGTTCTTTACCAATCCTAATATACTCATCTTCAGGTAACCAACTCCTCTGCTCGCCGTATCGGATGGGCCTTCAAGACCACCAACATGAGAAGACTCGGCGTCGACCCCGGATCAGGAGTTCTCGACCCCAAGGAGAACGCCCTCATCGCCGTCTCCTGCGACGCCTTCGCTTACGGACAGGAGGTAAACTTTGATTACTGTAGTTTCTCACATTGGTTTCATTGGTTATAGTAGTTTTCCAAAGGGGTTTCATCGACTGTATACATACATTCCGTTCAGGACACCAACAACGACCGTATCACCATCGAGTGGACCAACACCCCTGATGGAGCCGCCAAGCAATTCCGTCGTGAATGGTTCCAGGGAGACGGTATGGTCCGCAGAAAGAACCTCCCCATCGAGTATAATCCTTAAAGATAGAGAATAAACGATATATTAAAATCTTCTCGTTTTACATTTATCACACAGTATTAAAGGTAGAGTCCAAGCAATATTTTCGTGAACAAACTGTAAAGACAGAAATATAACAAAAGTTATTCTACATACCATACATCTTTTTTTAAAAATAATCAAGATTGGTACCTTTTGGAAAATGAATCAAGTGAATAGGGACATGGTCTTAACTTACCATGGAGTTGTCAGTGATATATATCGCGAGAATCATCAGCATGAAAATCTTGCTGGAAATTCTTCTTGTCTACCTGCCAAGATCTTTTCTTTAATAGTTGACATAGACATTCACTATTTTGAATATAAAGTCGTTCGATATCAACTCTGTTTTCTGCTACACGATCATCGACTCTTGGAGATGAGTCACTTGCCTTACATTTTTTCGAGTTCATGTTGCTGTTCCAATTCGATTTTGGCTGGAGTGAATCATTTTTGAAGTTTAAAGTGCCCATCATTTTCGGACCAGTGTGATTGGCCTTTTAATTGATTTTTCTCATTAATAAAAATTTTGCTTCATTTTCTTTAGTCATTAAAAGAACTTTTTATCATGGATACTCATAATTAGACTTTGATAATCGAAAATACAAAGAAATACAGAAAGCAAACTTCCCTAAAGAAGGGGTAATAAAGTTCTTCAACATAGTGTATCGTGGAATCCATTTGCCCAACATACTCTGATTACCTATGCATACTCTACCTATGCATTTTTGGAGAGTGAGATTATCGATTATTTGGTAAAATCGATAAATACATTATGGTCGCATGCGAGATAAATAGTTACATCCCTTCACCCTTGATTCGATCTAGACTTTATCCTTTATTTTCATCTAATTCGTTCCCACCATAAAGAACGCGTGAGGCTGAATTCAACATTGGGGTAACAATTTGCCAGCGTAATGGAGGGTGGGACGATTTTCCTTGTAACTTTGCACACATGCATGTTGCCATTTGTAGCCAGTGTTCTTCCTCTGAAGTATGACATCTTTATATTTTATCAATTCTAACTATATTTCTTCCCCTTATTATTAAATGCAGTTTGTTTCGTGTGTGTGCATGAACAATTACTATCACGAGCAATATCTTTATTTATGATTCAACGTTTTTACGGAGTGGAATGGAAGTCCTGAAGATAATCACAGATCTTTCCAAGTCAAGAATTAAATTAATATTATTAATAGATGTACAAGAATAAGTATGCATGCACTTCAAATATAAATTTTTTGATTAAATAAGTTAACTAGCAATGTGCCCTATGGTGTTTGCCAACTCTCACCTTTACACATTGGTCAGTGCAACGTTCAAATTCTGTGGAATCCTTACATCTAGAATTTAAGATCAAAGATCAAAGATCAAAGATCAAAGGTCAAAGGAAACGGATCTTTTGAGAGAAAAAACCTACAGTTTCTTGCAATTGCCTCTGACATCCAAGGGATTAGATCCATAGCAAACGAGAGCGGTGATAATGAGGAGAAGGAGAAGAAGACGCATTTCTGAACGAAATAATGATGAAACAAAGAGATTGAAGGGTTATATAGAGCCTCATCAAAATATTGCAAACATGCGAAAAGCTAAATATAGGCAAATTGTGAATATAAGAATACTCGTGCAAATATCAGTTGCATATTTTTAAAACAAAGGAATTAATTGATCAAAATGCAAAATGAATATGATTTTCCATAAGATTTTTGTCTCTAGGATAATTTCACTCAAAGAAATTGCAAATTCCCTCAATTTTGAATATGATGATCGTGTTCATTGCCGAAATTTTAATTAAAATTATATTTTTATTAAATTTGTAAAAATTATTTTATTTAAAAATATCAAATTCCTGCAATATGATGCGTTATCCATTCTGAATCGTTTCCTATTATGCAACTATTAAGGCTCTTCTACATACTAAAAATAGTAAATCTGCCCTGGTGTATACTTTAGCGACGCGTCGCGGTCACTCAAATTTAAGACGCCATTTGACAACGAGACAAAAAGCCTGTTTTCTATTTAAATTTATTTTTTTATTTTATCTCATTATCTTTAATTGGTTCATTTAACACTTTAAAAAAATTATGCTTCATCTTGCTTATAATAATATAATGTGCCATTAACTAGACAAAAGAAGCGTGGGTCAAAAAGCTTTCCCGCACAATCTCTTCTAAATTGTTGCCTTAACTACATCCACTGCTCCTAACCCAGTCTCTGCATCGCTTCATTCCCCTTAGTTTACATCAAACAGTGTGAAATGAAGATACCATTGTTGCAGTAGGATTTCTCCCTCTTGCCCTCCCTCTCCCTCATCCTTTCGCTCTCTCACTCTCCCTTATCTTTTCTCCCTCTTCCCCTCCCTCTTCCTTTACTCTCTCCCTCTTCCCCTCTTTGTCTTCCATTTATTCTCTCCCTCTCCTTTTACTACCGGGTAGGGTTCTTCCTTTGTCCACAATAGTAAGCACAAATGACGAAATATTTTGGCGCCAATTTTATCACAGGGAAGCGAAGAATGGCAACGAAAAAAATGAAAAAGAAAAGAATACAATAATTTGGCACGATTCGTTATCCGAGATATTTTATTCGCGAAGTGTTAACCACAGCGTTCTCATGACTTTCAAAGCAAGAACGACCGCTCAACATACAAACTCTCTCGAATACAATGGTCTCTCCTTTGTCTTGCTTTCGAAGAAAAATGGCTTGGACCAGAATACTGTGGAACATGCTTTGGCCACACACTCTCGCTTTCACTGTCTACGAGAGAGTATTGCCAATGCAGAGCGTACAATTAGCTCGAGGTGTGGCGTTTAACATGTGATGGGCCTGTCGAACGTGACACAATATGTCATTTCTTGTTTCCACTTCTACTAATCATATTCTGTTTCATGTCTTTTCACAACCAACAATATATTTTCTATTGAAGAACTATTTTCAGGTCACCTATACTGGCCGTCAACAGTTTAATATTTATAATATGGAATAATATATACGCTAATTTTATATTCTATTCTGGAAAATATGGTGAGGTGAGCAATAATTTTTTTTACAATAATAATTCGTGGAGATTAGAACAGACATTTCCGTCTTCAGACATTTCCCGAAAAGTGGTTAAAGATACACCCCAACCTAATTTTACTCTGCACATTGGTAGTATTCTCTCGCAGACAACGAATGTCAGAGAGTGCGACCAGAGCGGAGAGTCTTAAATTAGCTTGGCGTGTGGCTTTAAATTTTCACATATTTCCTTTTTTGTAATTATTTAAAATAATATAAATCTATATATATATATATATATATATATATATATATATATATATATATACAGTCCCGCACGTTCGCGCTCCCTAAACGCGGGCCCCCGGGGCCCGCGGGGGCCCGCATCATGCCGCATCGGTGAATACAATTTTTTTAAACATTTCATTGGTTGTGATCGTTGCATCATCAGATAATATTAATATCACCGCAGAAACAACAATTTTTAGTTGAGTGTTGACAGTGTAATTGGCGAAGGAAAGGTTCGAGATTCTACCGTAATCTCGATGTTTCAAATTTGAATTTCCCACACTTCTCATTGACCCTGCGAAATCGATTGATTCACTAGCATCATTGAGAACGTTGTTTGCTAGTTTTCTCTCGTATTTTCTCGTGTGTTTTTTGATATAATTGCAATTCTTCCAACTATTTATTGATTTGCTGATCAAATTTGTTTTATACGATTAATAATGTCTCTAGTAAAGCGTGTTTTATGAGTAATTTCTAGGATGGAAAGTCTTGTTTCAATGTTATTTTCGATATTGTTATTAAAATGGCCAACTCTAAATCTACCCTTTTTTAGTTTATAATGTAAACATCGATTCAGGGTTCCAACTTTCCCTTGGTCGCGTCACTTCATGATCACGCCAAGCCCGAATCTTTCGTCAAGTTCTCCAATGACGACCACTACATAGCGTCCGGGTCCGCCGATAAGACTATCCGCATTGGATCGTGTAAGTTGTTTTGCTACTTCCGGTTTCCTATTCCTGATCTATATTTTAAAGTACAACACAATTAACGAGTGCGTGTTTGCGTTTCAACTAGGCGTATTGAGATAAACTCGCTTAGTGGTGTACATGTGTTCCAAAATAATGATTGCTATAACGATTTAATCACTCGTTTATTTACAGGACGGATGCGAAGCCATGGTGTGCCAATAGCGGCCACAAGTTAGGCATCTCCGACGTTGCATGGGGTACTAATGGATGTTTACTCTGTTCCGCCAGTTACGATACGACGCTCAAGGTACTGTGTGACATCTGTTCTGAAACATTCGTGATTAAGATAAACCTGCAAGTAGTCTGTTGAGTTATATCGATTGGTTATCACGAAATTGTCCAGGAAGTTATTCGGAGTACTGAAATGTGATCCGAAAGAATTAATAGCATTTGTCATTCCAATTCCTCTAGTTAATTTTATTTGTTAAATTTGAAATGATTTTATTAACCAATTAAGGATCATTTGATGAACAAGTTCGAATATTGGACGTGAAGACAGCAGCATGTGTCAAGAGTCTCCTCTCTCACTCCGATACCGTTTCTGCTGTTAAACTCGGTTAGTAGTCATTTTTATCATATTTAAATTAGTATTGGGACTAAAACTGCTATTTTACCATGCGTTACTGTAACATCTTGATATTGATTTAATGATTGACACGGTAGCATTCGTATCAAAGATATTGATTGACGCGATATTCTACATTGCCTATTAATGGTGAATAGCTTTTTGTATTTCGCGCCTGCCGTATCCTCACTACACCACGTCACCACAACTGTTGATTGTTGCAGATGATGACCATCCGTGTCTTTCATCAAATTCTCGCCCAATTGCAAGTACATACTACTCTGGAAAGTACACTCAATATGTTGGGGTTCAGTAAGGTACACTTTCTACTCAATAACGAGTTCTTTCACACTTATCAATAGATTATTAAAGTCACATATATGTGCAGAACTGTTCTCTCTGTTGTCTATTGATCGTTGATTATCAGGGCCTGAAAACGTACACTGGATACACGAGTAAGATGTACTGCATGTTCACCAACTTCTCGGTCAGGTACGGTAGCCATATTGATTACTGTAGATATAGGGATTACTGTAAGTATAGAGATTACTGTGTGTATAGAGATTACTGTAGGCATAGAGATTACTGTAGGTATATAGATTACTGTAGGCATAGAGATTACTGTAGGTAAATAGATTACTGTTGGCATAGGGATTTCTGTAGATATAGGGTTTACTGTAGTTCAGAGATGGGCGCGTGAAAACGAGTTCTTTTTTCAAACAGCCATGCCTTCCTTTGAGGGGCCTTGCATATAGCTTTGCCTCGCAAAAATTGGGAAATTTGCAGTCCAATCTGCAATAGAATGGCCATGCGCAACACCCTTGCCCTACAATTCTCCCGTTTGTGCACAGCCTTTCCCCCAATGTGCCCGCCTATGCTGTAGGTATAGGGATTACTGTAGGTATAGAGATTACTGTGGGCATATAGATTACTGTAGGTCTATAGATTACTGTAGTTATAGGGATTACTGTTGGTATAGAGATTACTGTAGGTATAGGGGTTACTGTATGTATAGAGATTACTGTAGATATAGAGTTTACTGTAGGTATAGGGATTATTGTTGCTTTAGCATAGGTGGGCGCGTCAAAACGAATTATTTTTGCACACAGCCTTGCCTCCCCTTGCGAATAGCTTTGCCCCCTGCCCTACAATTCTCCCGTTTGTGCACAGCCTTTCCCCCAATGTGCCCGCCTATGCTGTAGGTATAGGGATTAGGTGATATGACACGTGTGAGAAATGAGAATAGAAGTTCCACTTGAGAGACGAATTATGTGAAAGAGACAGAAGTGAGAAATGAGATAAGAAACGACCGAATCGGAGAGGGCATAATGTGAGGAATGATCTGAGAAATGCATAATTGAAAATGGAAGACGTGAGAAATGACATTTGAAATGAAAGCGTGGAAAGCGACATTTGGGAAAAATGCGATTAGAAAACGATGTTTGGGAAAACAATTAATTAGAAAAAGATGTTCAGGAAAAATCTTTTGTGAAATTACCGATGTAAATGAAATTATGGACATTTATCATCGACAACAACAATCTCAGGTATTTTTTTCACGGGGCCCACCCTGTTCAATCCCGTGGTGTCTGCTGCGGAGTACATTGCGGATTAGAACCTTTAGACGGGGTACCCGCGATCTGTGACCTCTAGACGTGGTGCCCCGCGAGGTGGAAGACGGCGTGCCCCGTGGGGCGCGAGGAACACCGTCCCTTCACCATGGTGCTCCTCGCGGTGTACTCCGCGAGATTTGGCCTCTCAACGGTGTGCCCCGCAAAAATACCGGAGATCTTAAACAAAAAAAATCAAAACTTGTTTCTCGTTGAGGTATTTCCTTGTTGTGAATTTCAGGATTAGGTGTTTCATCATCGGTATTTTCACAAATGATTTTTCTTGAAAATTGTTTTCTAATTAGAGTTTTCTGAAGTGATATTTCATAAAAAAAATTTCCTATCACATTTTTCCCAAATGTCGCTTTCCACTATTTCATTTTAATTGTGATATCTCACGTCTCCCAGATTCAATTAGACATTTCTCATGTCATTCTTCTTATTCGCACTCTCACAATCGGTCGATTCCATTCTAATTTCTCACACGTGTCATATCACCTAGGGATTACTGTGGGTATAGAGATTACTGTGGGCGTATAGATTACTGTAGGTCTATAGATTACTGTAGTTATAGGGGTTACTGTATGTATAGAGATTACTGTAGATATAGAGTTTACTGTAGGTATAGGGATCATTGTTGCTTTAGCATAGGTGGGCGCGTCAAAACGAATTATTTTTGCACACAGCCTTGCCTCCCCTTGCGAATAGCTTTGCCTCGCAAAAATTGGAAAATTTCCCGTCAAATCTGCAAAAATGGCCATGCGCATAGCCTTGCCTTACACTCCCCCCCCCCCCCCCCCCCCCCCCCCCCCCCCCCCCCGTTTGCGCACAGCCTTTCCCCCCAGCGTGCCCACCTATGTGCTTTAGGCATTTCTGTAGATATAGGGATTATTGTAGTTATAGGGATTACTGTAGGTATAGAGATTACTATAGGTATACAGGGTGCGTGAAAATTACGGGCACTCGATTGTATCAGATTGCTCAATAGCGTCTAATCAATATTTCGCAAAACCAATTACATTATTATGACGTGCGACCTTTCGTATAAAAACATTCGAGGTTTCAATCCGATTAGTCTAGTTAGTTAGCAATGGTGAAGGCAAATCCGATGAGATCTACTATCCTGACCCTCTATCGAGAAGGAATCCAGCCCGCCAACATCTTCTTTCGGCTCAACTTTCCCGGGAGAACCGTCTGCCACGCAAACCGACGGTATCAGGGACTCGGCACGGAAGGTGGCCGTCGAGGAAGAGGGACACCGGTGTCCGCAACTTCACCCCAGAACCGTGAGATAATTCGCCATAAGATCTACCGTAACCCCACGCGGTGCATGGCCGATATGGTTGAAAGCTCGATATCTTTGACTTCTTTATTCGTAATATCATCAAATATGGCCTGATGTAGCACCTATATAAGTACTGTAAACTGCTAGGTTTGAACGATCCTCAGATCAATCTGCGAAGAATGCGATGCCCTATCTTTCTCGACCGTTGTAACATTTACGAACATTTCAGCGCTCTCTTTATTGACGAATTTTTTTACCCTCGATTTTAATATCAATACTCTTAACGACATAATCATAGACCATGAGTCCAAGGAATCTACCAAACTAGGTGGCATCACCGGTCAACCTCGCATCCTGCCAATGTGATGGTGTAGGAGGCTCTCTTTCCACCAGATTGAAACCTCGAACAGTTTTATACGAAAGGTCAACCATCATGGAGATGCAACTGGTGTTGCGAAATATCGATTGGCTGCGATTGTGCAATCTGATGAAATTGAGTGCAAGTAATTATCACGCACCCAGTAGATATATCGATTACTGTAGGTATAGTGATTACTGTAGGTATAGGGATTACTGTAGGTATAGTGATTACTGTAGGTATAGGGATTACTGTATGTATAGTGATTACTGTAGGTATAGGGATTTCTGTAGATATATCGATTACTGTTGGTATAGGAATTACTGTATGTATTGGGATTTCTGTAGATATATCGATTTCTGTAGATATAGGGATTACTGTAGGTATCTAACGTTTGATTTTCAAATTAAAAATTAAAAGGCAAATATAATATCATCAAAATAATTAATATCATCTGCAGCGCTTTGATCTTTTCAAATAATAAAAAAATCTAGAAATGGTACATAGACTAAGCGGATCTCGCCCAAACTTCGTCCGTGGTGGCTTTTATTGAAGGCTAAATTATCAAATGTCTTATAAGAGGGGATTATTTAGCGTTGTTAATGTATAAGTCTGCATAGTAATTGGTTTAATATCGATTATTATATTTTTCGTTGAGATCTTTAAAATTCACTATTTCCAGATCGATCTGTTGTCTTCGATTCTCGAGACGACACCCGAAGCTATTGTAGAGAAGACAGACGGCTGGAATACGGTGAAGGTTGGTAAAGAATTATGAATTATGATAACGGATTATGACCATACGTGGGAAGCATTGCCACAAACGACAAGACCCACCCAGTTTTCGGACCCGACCCACCCGATTTAGCCAATTCACACAATTTTATTAAACTATCATATTAGGTTGATGCATAAGTTTCTTGACAACACTTTGTCCCTCGTATTTCTCTTGTTGCTTATCGCAGGGGCCTCTACTATCAATCAGTGATGGTCTATCAATATCCCAGGCCCTTCAAATGCGTGTGGGTACCTAGATTTTGGGTCAAAACGCGTGTGGTTAACCCGATTTTGAGATAAAAACGCATGTGGGTACCCCAAAATCGTGAAAATTTCAAGAAAATCGTCAATTTATGGTCCAATTTTGCGGGTGGGTACCCATGAAAGGCGAATTTTTGCGAGTGGGTCTATCCCATGGACCATGTCTGCTATCAATGCTCGAGGGACACATCCTCCCCCAGCCCAGTGTTGTTTTCGCGTTAGCCCATCTAGTCGTTCGACTGAGAATGCCTTATGTTTTCGTCCCCAACCGAATTTACCTACATGGATCGGAGGTTGATGCAGCTGGGTATTTTTAACCCTGTGGCGCCCATTCGACTGACTCGGTCATGCCACCACTGGGGATTAAAAGTGGATTCTCCGCGACAATGATGAGCATAGGTGCCAGTGGGTTGATGCAGATGAGGTGCCAGTAGACGAGCCTAAACCTGACCTTGACATCCACGAAAGTAATGCTTTCGGTTTGATGAAGCGTCAGAGGAATTTTGTATTGGAAGCTGGTACCCCAAGGGCAGACCCGGTCAAGTATATGTTACTCATTCTGAGAAAGTAGAAGGCCATACGCGGGCGACATTGTGTCCACGTATGTTGAAGGCACATCTCGAATCCACCCGTGTGAAACAAGCTGAAATCTATGTTCATCATGATAACGTCAGGCCACACCCTGCAAGATTGACCGAGGCTATCGGGCTATGGCTGGACCGTTCTACCACACCCACCGTATTCACCCGACCTTGACCCCTCCTTGACCATGTGTTTTCGGCCCTCTATCACTTCCTCAAAGGATCCAAATTCTTTGACCAAGCCAGTGTCAAGAAGGTGTTTACCAACATCTCCAAGTCCCAGCCCGGCTCTTTCTGGCATGACTGCATATGTGGGCGGCATTGTCGCTAGCGGCAAGACCCCGATTTTAGTTCTCAACCTACCCGATTTAGCCAAAACTCACTCAAAATGAAGAAAAAAGTGAGCCGGAAGCTCCTCAATAATATTTGAATGCTCCATTTTTTTGCGTCCGATCTACCCGATTAGAATTTCTTGTCATAAAGTTTGAACACTTATGATTATGTCTGATTAGTCTCTGTTCAAAAGCTGCGTAGAGAATGAAATGCTCTTCATTTCGACCTTTTCATCACCACATAAATGACAGAGTTCAATATCGAGGATAACTTTTAGGGCCCTATAGCGAGGATATCTTATTAATTGGTTGTCGATGTGATTATGGATACGGTAATTTCAGATGTACGAGATCTTGAGTGCGGACGGGGAGTACGTTCAATCGATAGTGAGAACGACGATGGATGATGTGGTGCGAGCAGTAGTATTCATGTGAGGGTTACGGTAGCCCAAGGTCCTTGTAGACTTTTCAGCTTTAAAATACCGTAGGAGTCGATTGTTATTGATTGATTGTTTGTATTTGCATTTTTACATTGGATAAACATTTGATAATTATGATTGTTGGCACGACAACCAAAAAAAGTTTGGTTGATATGATTTAATCATCAACCAAAAAAGAAGTTGATGTGATTTGAATAGTTTGATTAATATAATTTAATTACATTAGCAGCAATTATTCTGGCTTGCGCGTGCGGGGTTGTTTCCATATCTTGTGTTTGTCATGATTCGCATGTGTGTTTCAAAAGCGATAGAATTATTGTTGCAGTTTATTTATAGTACTCCCAAGTATAACATTAGTGAATCTAACGGAGGTGGACGGTACAATGAGACCTTTCTCAGATCTAGCACGTGAGATGGCAAACTGGACTAGGTTACAGTGGATTACGGTAGTTTACGATATTTCACAAGTTACGGTAGGTTACAGTAGTTCATAATCATATTCCGCATCCTTGGTGAACAATTTATGATGTTACCTTTATCGGTGGTACCATAATCTGTGATGTGCTATGTTGTGACAGTAATCTGAAGCAAGGGGTATGGGAGTAATGCGTATTTATTTATTTATGTATTATACACCACACAGGTTTTTCATCAAGTAAAAATGTTCGAGTGTAATGTGAACTTACCTTTTTAATCTTCACTTAACTTATTTTTCGAGAGCAAACCTTAATTTAACTTTGTTTAAAAACTGAGGAGAACTTATTCCTTACCACTTAACTTAAGGCTTAACTTAAACCTTAAGTTATAAATTAAGTAATGATGGCTGTATTTATGATGAGGTAATAACTTGGTGCGATTTGGAACCGACCAAGTCCCGCCCACAGCCACTCAGTTCAATCCTGCACAAAACCCGTCCGGGGTACGCCGAGCACTTTTATGACACTACATATACACTTTTGGCCGTTCTCCTATAAAAGGCGCTTTCGCTCTAGAAACGATTGATGCATGATTATCACATCGTATATGTAAAGGGAGTAGGGATTATTGAAATAAATTCATGGCCACGAAAAATGAGGACAATGAATGACAAAGTGAAAGTGCATTTTTGTTTTATTTCTAACGAATAAAATTACATTAATCTCTATCGTTGGCTCCTTTTACAAAACGTAATTAAATTATATTAATCAAATTATTGAAATCATATCAACCTCTTTTTTGGTTGTCGTGCGAACAATGATGATTATCAAAAGTTTATCCAATGTAAAAATGCAAAGACAAACAATCAATCAATAACAATCGACTCCTACGGTATCTTAAAGCTGAAAAATCTACATGGAACTTGGGCTACCGTAACCCGCACATGAACACTACTGCTCGCATCACATCATCCATCGTCGCTCTCACTATCGAGTGAACGTACTCCCCGTCCGCACTCAAGATCTCGTACATCTGAAATTACCGTATCCATAATCACACAACCAATTAATAAGATATCCGATAGGACCCTAAAAGTTATCCTCGATATAGAACTCTGTCATTTATGTGGTAATGAAAAGGGCAAAATGGAGAGCATTTCATTCTCTACGCAGCTTTTGAACAGAGACTTATCAGACCTAATCATACGTCCTCAATCTTTATGGCAATAAATTCTAATCGGGTAGATCGGACGCAAAAAAATGGAGCATTCAAATATTAGGTTGATGCATATGTTTCTTTACAAGATTAAGTACGAACACCACAAATTGTACAAGCGAAGGCTCAACTTAGAAGTATGCCCCTAGGCAGTGATGGTCTAGCGCCATTTATCGAGCAACTTGTAGATCCCGTCATGCGAGAAAGAGCCGGGCTGGGACTTGAAGAAGTTTAGAGATGGGCCTTCAACATACGTGGACACAAATAGGTCGAATAGCTAGATTATCGGTTTTCAAAATCCGGTCATATTTTTCTATTTTTGGCAAATTTGGCTCGAAATCCGGTCAAGTTTTTCGAATTTTGTGAAATTTGCTTTGTAACATAATTTGCGACCTATGAATGCCGCCCGCGTATGGCCTTCTACTTTCTCAGAATGAGTAACATATACTTGACCGGTTATGGTCTGCCCTTGGGGTACCAGCTTCCAATACAAAATTCCTCTGACGCTTCATCAAACCGAAAGCATTACTTTCGTGGATGTCAAGGTCAGGTTTAGGCTCGTCTACTGGCACCTCATCTGCATCAACCCACTGGCACCTATGCTCATCATTGTCGCGGAGAATCCACTTTTAATCCCCAGTGGTGGCATGACCGAGTCAGTCGAATGGGCGCCACAGGGTTAAAAATACCCAGCTGCATCAACCTCCGATCCATGTAGGTAAATTCGGTTGGGGACGAAAACATAAGGCATTCTCAGTCGAACGACTAGATGGGCTAACGCGAAAACAACACTGGGCTGGGGGAGGATGTGTCCCTCGAGCATTGATAGCAGACATGGTCCATGGGATAGACCCACTCGCAAAAATTCGCCTTTCATGGGTACCCACCCGCAAAATTGGACCATAAATTGACGATTTTCTTGAAATTTTCACGATTTTGGGGTACCCACATGCGTTTTTATCTCAAAATCGGGTTAACCACACGCGTTTTGACCCAAAATCTAGGTACCCACACGCATTTGAAGGGCCTGGGATATTGATAGACCATCACTGATTGATAGTAGAGGCCCCTGCGATAAGCAACAAGAGAAATACGAGGGACAAAGTGTTGTCAAGAAACTTATGCATCAACCTAATATGATAGTTTAATAAAATTGTGTGAATTTACATCGGTAATTTCACAAAAGTTTTTTCCTGAACATCTTTTTCTAATTAATTGTTTTCCCAAACATCGTTTTCTAATCGCATTTTTCCCAAATGTCGCTTTCCACGCTTTCATTTCAAATGTCATTTCTCACGTCTTCCATTTTCAATTATGCATTTCTCAGATCATTCCTCACATTATGCCCTCTCCGATTCGGTCGTTTCTTATCTCATTTCTCACTTCTGTCTCTTTCACATAATTCGTCTCTCAAGTGGAACTTCTATTCTCATTTCTCACACGTGTCATATCACCTAATCCCTATACCTACAGCATAGGCGGGCACATTGGGGGAAAGGCTGTGCACAAACGGGAGAATTGTAGGGCAGGGGGCAAAGCTATTCGCAAGGGGAGGCAAGGCTGTGTGCAAAAATAATTCGTTTTGACGCGCCCACCTATGCTAAAGCAACAATAATCCCTATACCTACAGTAAACTCTATATCTACAGTAATCTCTATACATACAGTAACCCCTATACCTACAGTAATCTCTATACCAACAGTAATCCCTATAACTACAGTAATCTATAGACCTACAGTAATCTATATGCCCACAGTAATCTCTATACCTACAGTAATCCCTATACCTACAGCATAGGCGGGCACATTGGGGGAAAGGCTGTGCACAAACGGGAGAATTGTAGGGCAAGGGTGTTGCGCATGGCCATTCTATTGCAGATTGGACTGCAAATTTCCCAATTTTTGCGAGGCAAAGCTATATGCAAGGCCCCTCAAAGGAAGGCATGGCTGTTTGAAAAAAGAACTCGTTTTCACGCGCCCATCTCTGAACTACAGTAAACCCTATATCTACAGAAATCCCTATGCCAACAGTAATCTATTTACCTACAGTAATCTCTATGCCTACAGTAATCTATATACCTACAGTAATCTCTATGCCTACAGTAATCTCTATACACACAGTAATCTCTATACTTACAGTAATCCCTATATCTACAGTAATCAATATGGCTACCGTACCTGACCGAGAAGTTGGTGAACATGCAGTACATCTTACTCGTGTATCCAGTGTACGTTTTCAGGCCCTGATAATCAACGATCAATAGACAACAGAGAGAACAGTTCTGCACATATATGTGACTTTAATAATCTATTGATAAGTGTGAAAGAACTCGTTATTGAGTAGAAAGTGTACCTTACTGAACCCCAACATATTGAGTGTACTTTCCAGAGTAGTATGTACTTGCAATTGGGCGAGAATTTGATGAAAGACACGGATGGTCATCATCTGCAACAATCAACAGTTGTGGTGACGTGGTGTAGTGAGGATACGGCAGGCGCGAAATACAAAAAGCTATTCACCATTAATAGGCAATGTAGAATATCGCGTCAATCAATATCTTTGATACGAATGCTACCGTGTCAATCATTAAATCAATATCAAGATGTTACAGTAACGCATGGTAAAATAGCAGTTTTAGTCCCAATACTAATTTAAATATGATAAAAATGACTACTAACCGAGTTTAACAGCAGAAACGGTATCGGAGTGAGAGAGGAGACTCTTGACACATGCTGCTGTCTTCACGTCCAATATTCGAACTTGTTCATCAAATGATCCTTAATTGGTTAATAAAATCATTTCAAATTTAACAAATAAAATTAACTAGAGGAATTGGAATGACAAATGCTATTAATTCTTTCGGATCACATTTCAGTACTCCGAATAACTTCCTGGACAATTTCGTGATAACCAATCGATATAACTCAACAGACTACTTGCAGGTTTATCTTAATCACGAATGTTTCAGAACAGATGTCACACAGTACCTTGAGCGTCGTATCGTAACTGGCGGAACAGAGTAAACATCCATTAGTACCCCATGCAACGTCGGAGATGCCTAACTTGTGGCCGCTATTGGCACACCATGGCTTCGCATCCGTCCTGTAAATAAACGAGTGATTAAATCGTTATAGCAATCATTATTTTGGAACACATGTACACCACTAAGCGAGTTTATCTCAATACGCCTAGTTGAAACGCAAACACGCACTCGTTAATTGTGTTGTACTTTAAAATATAGATCAGGAATAGGAAACCGGAAGTAGCAAAACAACTTACACGATCCAATGCGGATAGTCTTATCGGCGGACCCGGACGCTATGTAGTGGTCGTCATTGGAGAACTTGACGAAAGATTCGGGCTTGGCGTGATCATGAAGTGACGCGACCAAGGGAAAGTTGGAACCCTGAATCGATGTTTACATTATAAACTAAAAAAGGGTAGATTTAGAGTTGGCCATTTTAATAACAATATCGAAAATAACATTGAAACAAGACTTTCCATCCTAGAAATTACTCATAAAACACGCTTTACTAGAGACATTATTAATCGTATAAAACAAATTTGATCAGCAAATCAATAAATAGTTGGAAGAATTGCAATTATATCAAAAAACACACGAGAAAATACGAGAGAAAACTAGCAAACAACGTTCTCAATGATGCTAGTGAATCAATCGATTTCGCAGGGTCAATGAGAAGTGTGGGAAATTCAAATTTGAAACATCGAGATTACGGTAGAATCTCGAACCTTTCCTTCGCCAATTACACTGTCAACACTCAACTAAAAATTGTTGTTTCTGCGGTGATATTAATATTATCTGATGATGCAACGATCACAACCAATGAAATGTTTAAAAAAATTGTATTCACCGATGCGGCATGATGCGGGCCCCCGCGGGCCCCGGGGGCCCGCGTTTAGGGAGCGCGAACGTGCGGGACTGTATATATATATATATAGATTTTATTTGAGTATAAAATATGCTACAAACTGCTTCAGAAACCGTATTCAAGCTTTGGGGACAGAGAGAGATGGTTCAGTTTCGGGTCTAAAGTGCGTCACTCACACATAATGAGAGGTGGAGTGGATGACCTTCGGAATCTTAGGTAATAATAGTAATAGTAATATTAATAATAGTAATATCAATAATAATTTATCATTTCTTAAATATTGAGCGTATAAAAATCGCTTATTTTATTTGTACGACAGCGTCCGCAATAACTCTTTCCTGTTTTGAATAGAATCTCTTTTAAATATCAAGCGCGGCGAAGGTCAGACACGTAAGTGAGAGTAAGTGGAGAGGTAATCGAGAGTTACTCTGACATTTCCAAACTAGTAGTTTACTTACGTGACGTCACAGACTAGTAGTTTACTGTTAGTTTACTACAAGTGAAAGAACATTTGACGAAAAGCATTACCGAATTATACACCACTTCTAGTATACTTACGTTTAACTATCCGTAGACTTTCACGTCTACGGCTAGTGGGAAATATAAGTAAACTACTAGTTAATACCAGAGTATGCGAGAGAGTGCAGGCGCGAATTTATTTATATTTCGGTTCTATTTCTATTTTGCAGGCAGATACATGTCGTTACTTGTTTGTTGTCGGGAGATTGTCCATCGTCATCAAATAAGTGTTGTTCCCTGACTTTTGCAAATCCCCGACCTTGAAATCATTACCCCTGCGTGAAAGTTGTGCAACGACGGACTATATCGTGGAGGCCGAATGTACTATCAGAAAAGGTCCATTCATTCAATCCTAATCTTATTTTCATGTATTACCAACATGTGGTACATTAACGTCTATTTGTTCTGAGATAAAAGAAGTGATCACTTTATCGTTTGCATTATGCACAAGTAAAATTGATAACAAAATCAATAAACCAGTTAGTCTTGTCAGATGTTTTGTTTGCTTATCTTTCGTTCCTTCGTCTGCGTGCCAGTCGTATCTCTCGACGTCATCTTATCTTAACTGAAATAAGATTTTAGTTAGAACATAAAATAAAAAAAAATTAACGTTGACAAGGTATACGGTAGGTCTTTACGTTTTGGCGATTTGTCAATGGCGTTGCGTACGCGTCACGCTCGTTACCATTCTTTTTCTTAGCCAGACGAATGCTATAGTGCCGTTAATCTGGCTAGTCAATTAACAATTTGTATTGCCTCCTTCAGTCCTTTATTCCTTAGTGATTCAACCATAACGTAGTAATAACTTAGTAACTTAGTAACTTAGTAGACTAAATAACCCTAGTCATTTTCCTATACTCTGGTATTTTGCCACTTAAAGTCTACTTAAACTACGTCACAGACTTTAAGTAGACTTTAAGTAAACTTAAAGTGAAACGTAAGTCTACTTAAAGTGAAACGTAAGTCTACTTAAAGTGGTGTGCATACTGTAATGCAAAGTGCATTATGGTGTAAGTAGACTTAAAGTCTGGTCAGTTCACGATAAGTGGTCTGGTACCGTATACTCTCATTGCGTTTTGCAACAGGAACGGCGGGAAATTGGTTAAATGAGTTGTTCGCGTGTTTTTTTCTGGCTGTACTACGTTGTGATGTGTAGATGTGCTGCGCAATATCCATATGAACTTGTTTATGGCTTATTTTTGTATCTGAAAGTTTGAATTTGTACCAAAATATATGCGAAATTTGTATCCTTCGTTTTAAGCTGCTTTCACTCACACTTCTCTAGTATTTTTGTGTCCTTATCTCGCGTAATCGATTTAATGACAATCTTTTTCACACAAGTATCACTCAGTTGGTCGTTTCTGGGTGAACGTATGACGTCTGGTCGATTGCGTGAGTTCTTTCCTTGTTTATATTTATTGCTTTACCTTTCGTTGATTTCAAATCTAGCAAACACTTCGTTGATTACTGATAACTCGCAATGTTATTTACAGCTGACTTGAATTCTGCTGAACTGTTGCTGGAGTCGAGCAGGCGTGGAGTCCGGATGGAAGATGGAAGAGTAAGCAATTTTTATGTATTTAAACTTTTTTCTTCTTTTCTTTTGCTGTACTATTGGCGCGTCTTATTGGCTATCACGTTTTGCACGATATTGATACTTTAATATTCTTATTCTCTCGCATGTGAATTATAATCAAATCAATGTATACCGTATCTCTTCTTAGACTGTGACACGGTCTGCAATAATGTTTGTGTGTGCTAATGTGATTTTGAAAGGCTGAGATCTTGATGAGCATACAATAGAGCGATGTAATGCGCCGATTACATCAATATTATTCAAGAGTTATTATTATTCATTGCTTAAAATATAATAGACCAATTTGTTAATGAAACATGTTACGTACAGGGAGCGAAGACATTCCCTGGAGTAAGTGAAGAGCGGATGGCGAATGAATTGAGGACGCGGCATGTGGGAAATGAGCAGAACAGCCAGAAGAAAGGTATGGAACCAGTTAAAAGTATACTGTAGACCATAATTAGGGCTTTTCGAAAATTGTGTAGAATGCCCCCTGTAAAAAATGACATTTGCATGAAATTTGTGAAAAACAATTTAAGGCCCCTTGTAAAATTAACCATTTTTAGTTCGAATGGAGAATCGTGCTCCATGTACCTTGTCCATGCATTTCACATACTTATCGATTAACATGGTCATATGTCGAATAGCTACGTTACAGAGTTGCAACTTGTGGTCAGGCTTCGTGTTTGCAACGCACTTTTCAACCTATAAATATAGTTGTTTATGCAACTGCGCAGTAGGTATCACATGGCTATGACAATCTATTGAACAGCATTTTGAACATTTCTTGGATTCCGAAACCTAGTAGTTTGCAGTTTATCACATGGCCATGTCATCCTAGGGCACAGCGTTTTGAGTTTGTCTTCGATTCCGAAGGCTACAGTAGTTTATATACAATATATACAATAGTTTATGCAACACCGCAGTACGTATCATACGAATGTGCAACATAGGCATTGTCACTGTGTATGAATGTGCCTACGGTTCAAAATGCTACAGTAACCTTGGTATTCCGTTCAGGAGATCGCCACCACGCAGAGACCGCCGCTTACAAAGACGATCGCCACCCCGGTGAGTTAACTAATTAGCAATAATATCATTATAATATTTAACACGACGGTGATGCGTGGGTAATGAAAATGGCAGAAGGAGAAGATGTTTGACTCGCAATTAATATCTCTTGTTCTCTGTACTCTTGTTATTGTTTTGCATACATATGCTGTTTTGTCAGTGATAGAACATCACTTATTTTATAATATTTAATTAATTAAATGGTACATTTAAATCATATAATAATAATTAAATTATTGATTCCAGTCGTGCCCGCTGAGACTTACCACCGCCACGTTCTAGAGATGACAGGAGAAGAGATGGATCCAGTCGAGGAGGAGGAGTAGGAGGAGATAGGGATAGGAGGGATCGATCCAGAGATAGGTATACTGTACTTTTTGAATATTGATTTTGCATTTATTTCATACATGGGCGCCAACATGGGGATGTCCCCTAAAAAATTAGGGCTTTTCGAAAATTTTTGGAACCCCCCCCCCTGTAAAATTTGACATTTTTCGTTCGGATGCCACCTGTACAATCGAGCTACACGTACCCCGCTCATGTATTCTGTAGACTGATGCATGGATCTCTGTAAGATTACTATAGGATCGTAGCCCAAATTTTTTGTAATACCGTAATCATGATCAATCCAAATTATCATTATGCGTTGATTATGTTAATGCGTAGTACATTTGGAGACGGTTATGTGTCCGTCAAATAAATTTAAGGAGTGTGTTGGTTTCCAAGTGGAAATATTTGATTAACAATTGGAATACGGTAAGAAGTTTCCGTAGTCAGCGATCAATAATGGTTGATCAACGGAGCCTTCTTCTGTAATTTCTACCCATCGCTGTTTTCCACTCGCGACCCAATACATTCCAAATTTTTAACTTGGTTTAATGTTACCGTAATTTTTAACTAAATTAATACTTTTCTTCCAGAACGGTTACGCCTAGCGATTCACTTGATGTGATTGAGCACAAGGATCATCATCATCCGGGTACTCTTGCTTGATATTATTCTTAAATTGAAAAAAACTTAAATTGAATATTAAAATAAACTTTGAAAAAAAATCCATATTTATCACAGTTTTACGCTTTTCATGCCCGTCTACAATATGTATTCATTTAAAACACATAATAGTTTTTCAGACACGAAGACAAGGATTCCCTTCAGGACGAGGCTCACTTGAGTGAGCTCTCTACCGTAATAAGCGACTCGATGAACGCCGCTTCACCAGAATTTTTGTAATTGTACTTTATCTTGAGTCATTACTGTACTATTTCGAATTGTCAATATATGTATCGATTGTATGTATGCCCCTTAAAACTGCCCATAACTCACCATTGCTCTTTATTCATGTAAACACGAGTTGAAAAACTGCCGAAGATATGTATTCTTTTTCATTATTTCTATGTTTTCTTCATTGTTTCGATTAAGTGTCAGTAAATTTTCTGCGAATTGTTAGATTATCAAAATTGTTAATTTAAAATTGTTACATTAAATGAACAATTGTTGATCGTTTAATTGTTGAAAGTATATTGCTGGCAAACATACGAGTTGTGATCTTTTTTAAACCAAGATGGTGTGTGAGTAATAATAGTGGGATGTCTGTGACAAGGGATTCGAGAAAGGACATGTGTCATTCGTCTCCAGAATTCATAATGGGCAATTCAAACACCAGCTAAAGTTAATTTTCTAGATATGAAAATTAATGAAAATAAAAACTTTGTAACACCGTGATTAACAAATTATCAAAGGAATATATAAATTGTTTATCATTGTTTGATATTACAAGAGAACTGTAATATTATCCTGGAAAAAAGAAACTAGGGACGCCTTGCGAATGCTTGTCCAATTTAGCGCGTAATAAAAGAATTTCGAAAATCCCGTAGATACCAATGGAACAATTCTTGTTGGCATTGTGTTACCAGAAGTTGATTTATTAATATTCTTCACATATTATCGACTAAGAAATATATAAACAATGAAATTAAATTCAGTTCGCGATTCAGAAATTTGACGAAATTCATTACAGTATACCACACCACTTAAAGTATACTTACGTCTCACTTTAAGTAGACTTACGCACCACTTTAAGTAGACTTACGTTTCACTTTAAGTTTACTTAAAGTCTACTTAAAGTGGGAAAGTTTAAGTAGACTTTAAGTGGCAAAATACCAGAGTAAATGAATGCAAAAATGCAAGTACATTTTATATGGACGATATGAAACTAACAGTCCATTCAAAGTGGCGAGGAGTCGTCCTCTATATTTGCTTTGAGATAGCTGCACAGAGAGTAAACTTACCCAAATATGGAGTAATCGTTACCCAACAACGTGTATCGGGGCATTCGCTTGCCCATATTTGGGGTATTCTTATCACCCATGCATTTTGGAGAGAAAAATTACCAATTATTTTGTTAAATTGGCAAGTATGTACTGTACAGTTTTCATATGGCCTATATCTTACCGCTTGCTTCAATTGCTCTTTACATCAAATTGTTATTAGATGGAAAACGAAAAGGTAATGGAGAGTGTTACGATGTCGAACAATAGAGATAACAATCCCAATACTAATGGAGTTAGCATTCAATTTTCATCCTTAACGTACTTTCCACGTTTTTTTTTTCATTTTAGACCAAGTATGCGGATGATCGCGGAGAAGTTTGTAGAAGAATTGTTTGTAAGACTCAAATCGATGCTCTTTGTCGCATGTGTCTAAGATCGACCGTACAGATTGGAATCACAACGAATGTATTCTTCGTACCTGTCCCAAATGCAGGGCGAACCATCACCGTTCGCTCTGTACAAAATTGTTTTTTTTTTGTTTTTTTTGTTGTAAGACCTTTACTATCATGAATCAATATCTTTCTACTCTTCATCTTTGCCCACAATCTTACCCTTTGCAAACTCCGCCCACTTGCTTCTGGTTAGTCAACTTTTTCTTTTCTTACTTGTGTCGATGGCTCTTCTTGTTGAGTTCAACATTTGTTGACAATGAGTTCTCTTTATGTAGTACTTGTATCTTATCCGTGTTAAACTGTAGATAAAGTCCTGTTGAACATTCATTGGATTCTATTGCTAACACTCTCAACCATTGTCCGTGAAATACTTAATACCGTATTCTACTTCGTATCCTCTCGTATCACTCTTTCCTCCACTCTATTCAAATTCAGTCGTCCCCTCACCAATCCCTCGTGGCAAACTACATTGATACTTTGAACTTCGCTCAAAAACGTGAGGTCACAACGTAGGCGGAGGCGTTTGCCGATAATCCTCTCTCTACGCTTGTGACGTCACGTTTGCCGGCAAACGGTTTGTCAACGTTCATGTATACGGACCCTGAGGCCGTATCCATGAACGTCGGCAAACGGTTTGCCGGCAAACGTGACGTCACAAGCGTAGGGGGAGGATCTCTGGCAAACGCCTCCGCCTACGGTTGTGACGTCACATTTGCCGGCAAACCGTTTGCCGACATTCATGGATACCTATACTGATGTCGATACTGAAAGTCGATTTCGAACTAGTCGATATCGATATCGATAATTATTTAATTTCATTATCAATTTTAAAAGAGAATCCCGTGGAAAGTAGAGTATCCAGTAAGATTTTCATTTCGATTCTCGTGATATATCAAACATGCAATTAATTACTTAATAGCTTTATTGCTTAACTGATTAAGAAGTTGTATAATTCCATAATTGCTATTCCAAAAGTTGCAAAAGTCGAGTTGCCAAAAGGTGCACTGCTTATTGAAAAATTACAGATCGTTCGCACCGAATGTGTAACAAATGTACTAGTATACTATTATGCTTTATCTCGATGGGATTTTCAAGGGTTGTACTCGATGGGGAGGTTCTTTCTGCGGACCATGCCGTCTCCCTGGAACCATTCACGACGGAATTGCTTGGCGGCTCCATCAGGGGTGTTGGTCCACTCGATGGTGATACGGTCGTTGTTGGTGTCCTGAACGGAATGTATGATTACAGTTTTGGGGTGAAAACGCTGCGGAAAACTAAAATAACCAAAATTATCGTACCTCCTGTCCGTAAGCGAAGGCGTCACAGGAGACGGCGATGAGGGCGTTCTCCTTGGGGTCGAGAACTCCTGATCCGGGGTCGACGCCGAGTCTCTTCATGTTGGTGGTCTTGAAGGCCCATCCGATACGACGAGCAGAGGAGTTGGTTACCTGAAGATGAGTATATTAGGGCTGTTAAAGAACTTTAAGATC
Source organism: Parapristionchus giblindavisi (assembly GCA_943737045.1). NCBI lineage: Eukaryota > Metazoa > Nematoda > Chromadorea > Rhabditida > Diplogasteridae > Parapristionchus > Parapristionchus giblindavisi. The sequence continues at coordinate 488,643 of CALSFV010000039.1, forward strand.
TAAAAACCCTAATCCTAAAGACTAACCTTGATGTGGTAGGTGTGCTTGTCATCATAAGGAGCGTTGAAGACAATCTTGCTGCCGGGTTGAGTGGCGATATCTCCGGGAGGTACTGACTCAGCCATGACGACAAATGTGAAGGTCAACCGATTGGCATGGCTTTTATATGAGAAAATATCATTGGATTTGACTTGTAATCATATTCAATGCAAATATAACTTTCTTTCAACAATGAACATTATCATCATATTCAAAATTAAATGAATTAGGAATTTCTTTATATGAAATTATCCAATAATTTGTATGAATATTCAATTTAATATAAATTATGTGAGACATCTCACGAATTTGCATGTTGCGATGTGAAATCATCAAAATTCATCCCAATCTCAGGTATTTCAAAACTAGCAGACTATTTAAATTACATCACTGACTAGAAGTTTACTGCTAGTTTACTACAAGTGAAAACACATTTGACGAAATGCATGCATTATAGTATCATGCACCACTTGCAGTAAACTTGCGTTTTACTAGCCGTAGACCTGCAAGTATACGGCTAGTAAGAATGATAAGTAAACAACTAGTTTGAAAATACCAGAGATCCTCGACTAGGCTCGTTCTAGAAGACATTACAAATTCAGCTTCGATTCATCCACCATCGAGACCTAGAGAACCTCGAGACTGAAGTTAACCGTGAGATCCTGCAGACGACTCGCCCTTGGATTTGGCCAATTTTCAGGTTACATTGAATACTCCCAGTCTAAGTCGGCATCCCAAAGAGCTCTACTACTTGATCTCAAGTCGTGATCATGTTGAGAAAGGATTCTCCATAATTTTCCACATCTTCGGCAAGAGGAATATGAGATGGACGGTGAAAACGCTCCAAGCACTTCACCGTACGCATCAACATGGCGAACAACATAGTGAAAAAAACTAGTGTTTATTCATCGAATGGCACCAGAAACACAAATATGTGAATATTTGAAATGGCTGGTCGTAGACAGATTTTCGCACAGTTGCTGCTTTAAAGGCACACCAAGAGCTAATTTTACTCTCCACTCTGTCAATGCTCTCTCGCACACAAAGAAAGCGATAAAGCATTACCGAAGCGGAGACTTTCGAATTAGCTCGGGCTTTAATAATAAACTAGGAGCGCGAATATATAGAAAAATATTTCTTAGACATCACATCTTATAAGGTAAAGGATTGTTTTGTGATTGAGAGTTTGAAGATTTGTGAGATGCCTCACATAATTCACATTTAATTGAATATTCAATGAATTATAGGGTAATTTCTTTCAAAGACATTGCAAGTTCATTTGATTTTGAATATTATGATAATGTTCATTGTTGAAATTAAGTTATATTTGCATTACAAGTCAATTCAAATGATATTGTCTCATATAAAAGCCATGCCAATCGGTCGACCTTCACATTTGCCGTCATGGCTCAGTCAGTACCTCCCGGAGATATCGCCACTCAACCCGGCAGCAAGATTGTCTTCAACGCTCCTTATGATGACAAGCACACCTACCACATCAAGGTAAGTCTTTAGGATGAGGGATTTAAGATCATAAAGTTCTTTACCAACCCTAATATACTCATCTTCAGGTAACCAACTCCTCTGCTCGTCGTATCGGATGGGCCTTCAAGACCACCAACATGAAGAGACTCGGCGTCGACCCCGGATCAGGAGTTCTCGACCCCAAGGAGAACGCCCTCATCGCCGTCTCCTGTGACGCCTTCGCTTACGGACAGGAGGTTCGAAAACTTCGGTTACTGTAGTTTTCATCGAGAAACTGCAATCATGAATTTCGTTCAGGACACCAACAACGACCGTATCACCATCGAGTGGACCAACACCCCTGATGGAGCCGCAAAGCAATTCCGTCGTGAATGGTTCCAGGGAGACGGTATGGTCCGCAGAAAGAACCTCCCCATCGAGTATAACCCTTAAACATGAAGAATAAACGCTATATTAGAATCTTCTCGTTTTACATTATCACACGCATTATCGATGCCTAGTTGCCTAGTTTCTCTCTAGAGATAAAGTGATATTAAATATAGTAATATATTTGTAGCATATGCAGTTCGTATATTTCTACGATAGATTACTTTTCAACATCCAAGATGGGTTCATTTTGGACAATGAATCAAGTGTATCGTGTTTCAACTTATCATGGAGTTAACACGAGAATGAATATCTTACTTGAAATTCTAAGTTACCTGCTTCTGTTGATTTTTTATTGCGTGACTATGACTCAATGACTTGAAGTGAAAGTTCACATCTCAAAATTTATATTTATTGTGCATGCAATCCTACTATACATCCACAATTTTATTTATTCGTTTAATGCTTCATTTACCATTCTCATTATATTATTGCCGTCATGGTGATAGTTGTGACCCCACGATTTTTCATCATACAATATCAAGTTAATAATTACTAAAACTTGAAAAAAGTGATAGGAAAGCACGGATTTAATATAGCTTGCAAATATTATTAAAATTTACTAATTATGTGCTTCTTGGTGTTTCGGCCGCTACGTATACTCTGGTATTTTGAAACTTAAAGTCTACTTAAACTCCGCACTTTAAGTAGACATTAAGTAAACTTAAAGTAAAACGCAAGTCTACTTAAAGTGGTGTGGTATACTGTAATGCATTTCGTCAAATGTTCTTTCACTTTAAGTTTACTTAAAGTCTACTTAAAGTCTGTGACGTAATTTAAGTAGACTTTAAGTTTCAAAATACCAGAGTAGGCACCAGAAAGCTATATCACGTATATACGATTCAAAATATGATAAATAACACAATTGCATTTAAAAATCACCCTATCTATGCACCTCATTGTCAGTGAAATGGGTGAAACTACGTGCCTTTATAAATGAATAATTATCATGATTACAAATTATTAGCAATTATTCATAAATTCATAAATGAATAATCATAAATGAATAATTGCACGCATTTCGAAGAGTTCTGCTGTGTTCTCGTTCATTACATTTTCATCAAAAGTTTAGCTGAGAGGCGGTCGACCCAAATCTCACCTCTTCCCTACTAACAATGATCAATCTCATCGCAACTTCCACTGTTCTCATCATTACCCTTATCCATATCGCTCTAGGAAGTGGTGGAAAGAAGGTTTGATCTTTGATCTCTAATCCTTGATCTTTGATCTTTAATAGTTTAAAATAAATTGTTGATCTTTGAACTCTAATCCTTGATCTTTGATCTCTAATATTTTAAAATAAATTGCTGATCTTTGATCTCTAATCACTATTCTTCTATCCCTGCTTCAGGAGCCGGCTCCTGGCTTCGCTTTCCGTTCTGGCACCACAATGGGAGGAGATACAGTTGGGACTAAGTCTGCAAGTGGAAAGGTTGCCAAGGAGGAAAAGAAGAGTGCAGTCGACGACCGAGTTGGGACCGAAAGAGGTATGTTCGACCGAGCTTTCAGTGATGAATTTTTTTAATTTTGTATAACACATTTAAAATTGGGAATATGCTCTAGGTCCTTAGGGTGGCACTACTTCAGAACACCGAATCCGTCCGAAAAGGGTAGGTAGTTAAAAGAAACACGTAGAAAAGAGCTTTTTGTGCGACTTTTATGCTATACTTTTGGTCTGGTCCGGTATTATGAAGTAGGGGCATCCTCCAGTAATTTTTCTACCAATTTTCGGATTTCATCAATCAAATATTTTTGCCTCCAAAATTGCTCTCTATTTTTCCATTATAGAGAGCGATCGCGCGAGGCGCCGTCAAGAAGGCCAGCGCGTATCCTACATTTGATGATGTGTCCAGCGACTGGGAAGATGTAAGGAATCATAAAGATCAATGATCAAAGATCATAGATCAATCATTTCAGAAAGATGGAAAAATGAATGGAGATAGGAAGGAGGAGAAGAAGAAGGAGAAGAAATGAAGTGGAGTTGTAAAGGGAGACTGGGCCGGGAACGGAAAGACGAGGAATAAACATCGTTCCCAATTATGTTTTGTTTGTGCTGAGATCAAAGATCACGATTGAATTATTCAGACATTGCATCATTTATATCGCAAAATAGTCAAAAACATACTACAAATGGTCAAAAACATGTAGTACACGGTAAAAGCGAGATGACAAAATACAGGGTATGTCAAAATTATCCGGAATGATTTCATTATTATGATTCCCAGAGCCCCACATAATCGTCAAGTCTTCTAGTAATGGGAACCTTTAGTAGCCTGCGATCAGTCATTCTCAAGTGTACAGTAAGAGTGACATCGTTCATCGGTTCGGCGTTTATGACTCTGGTCTATCCGATAAAAGGTACCAAGATCTTGGTTCTGGCGAGGATCATTCGGGCGGATAACCGTTCTCAGTTTCCGCCGCCACGAACCGAAAGCGCATCCGAAAAAAAGTGCTTCTAAACCGCACGCTGAGCAGCCAGACCACGCAGACCACGCAGTCCATACATATAGTATTTTCTACATAATCCACTTTTGACGTTTATATGTAATAAAATAATATCTGTATATACTGTAAATAATAAGTTTATAATAACGGTATATACTGTAAATCATAACTTTATATGTAATAAAATAATAACTGTCCTTTATTTAAGCGGCTGAGATATATGAAAAAATAGAGAACAAGATCAAAGTATAAAGAACAATAATGGATGTATTGTAACAATGATAATTGAGATAATAAATGAGATAATTGTAACCAATTGAACCACTAGAATGTGCATAATTGTTCCTGAAAAAAATATTAGTAAAACAAATTTATTTTTCAAAAAAAGTCTGTGGGGCGGCACGGGGAGGACACAAAATTTCAAAATAATCCTAGACCGTTCATATTTGGTGGTTAGAGTCCCTAGTGGAGGGACACGATTTTTGATCTACCAAAAATGTCTACCAAAAATTACAATTATGAGTAAAATAAACCAAACTCACTCTAGTCACTCTAATAGCAGCGTCGATCGAATCAATGATTGCATTAGCAGATTGAACGAATGTATCGCTCAATTCATAAACTGTCGATTTCAGTTCGTTAGCTTCCTAAATCAGGGTATTCTCAATATTTAAAATGAGCATGTCAGTTACATACTTCCAGTGTGAGAATAGCATCTGCAGCAGTCAAAAGTTGCTCACGAAGTTGCACATTCGACATTTTCTGAACCTCGCATAATTGTGAAATTACCCGTTTTCATTAAGAAAAAAAACCGTTCGAAGTTCCTTTTGTAAATCATTCAATAGTTTATACTTAGAGAATATCTCCTCTTTTTTCGATTCCATTTCTTCTTTCTTCATTCTAACATATTCTTTTGATTTAGTACGGAGCTGAGTAAATACAGGTTTCATAGTCGATTTTTGGTGATATTTAAGACAAAAGTCTTTCTTGTATTGTCCTTATCTTTAATTATGTGCGAATTTGAAATTACAAATAATTTAGTTGTACCTGTTGATTATATTTCACAGTTGAACGGCCAATATGAGGTTTTTCAAAAGAGCAACTGCCACAAATAGGTGTATCGTACTGAAATAATTTACCCTTGTTCCAAGTGGCGCACCCCGAGCTAATTTGAAACTATCCGCTCTGGCCATGCTCTCTCGCTTTTTTGTATCCGATACTGCGTTGCCTGAGCGGAGAGTAAAATTAGCTCGGAGTGTTCATTTAAAAGATATTTAAATGTATATTACCCGTTCTTACCTCTGTACAATTGAGCTCAGTGCAAATTCTAATCTGAGAATTCGGAACATTCTGGAAATTTAAAACTTTCAATTGAAAAGAGAAGAAAAGTTGCACACCTCTTTACAATGAAAACATTCAGAAAAGGTACCATACTTGGACTCAGCACTCTTCAGTTCAGCAAGTTCTGTAAACAAACTTTTGACATGCATATTTTTAAAGGCGCACAGCGATTGATTTAAAACTCTCCTATCTGACAATACTCTCTCGCTTTCTTAGTTAGTGAGAGAGTGTGGCCAGAGTGGAGGAGAGTAAAATCAGCTTGGGTGTGCTCCATGGAGAGTAAAATTAACTCACTGAGCGCAAGGCGGCTGATTACGAAAAATTGCCCATCAACAATTTTACTTATTCTTCGGCAATTAGGACAACAGTAGCTAAAAATCAATATTTTTTAACTGAGAATTTGATTTATGAAACATACCAATCATCTTTATTGACTGCTTCAATGCATTTCTTGCAGAATGTATGGCCGCAATGAAGAGTGTGAGGAACTCGGATATTTGCATCTTAAAAAATCAAAATAATCGATAATAAATAAGTAGTTGAGCAATTTAATTTTTGAGTCCAATGGAGGACAAACTAACCAAACTGCTCCGCACATATTTCACAGCATTGGAGGTCTTCGAGTTCGGAGTACAGAGAACTTTCGTTTTCTTCTCTTATCACAAGTTCTTCTATATTCAGCAAGAATTCTTCATTCTCCTTTTCCTTATCTTCTAGTTTTCTTTCTAGTTCATTTCTATTATTTTCTTCGATTTCTAGTTTCTTTTCAAGCAAATTTTTAGTCTTCAAAAGTTCTTCTTTCTCTTTTTGCCCACTTTCGACTTTTCTTTCGAGTTCTTCTATTCTCTTCTTATTCATATCAAATTTATTCTTATTAGCTTGTTTCTGAAAATATAACATGGGAAAAAGCAATAAGAGAGAGAAAGATTGAACTTACAATATACTTCTCTGGTAGATGAGCAGTGAGTAGATGAACTGGTGGTTTGTTCCAATCTGTCTCTACATTTACCATTCCATTCTCATCAATTCCAGCAATATCCGACTTCTTTTCCAAACTTTAATAAATTTCTTTTATTCGTTATCCCATCAAATATATATATATATATATATATATATATATATATATATATATATATATATATATATATAATAATAATAATAATAATAATAATAATAGGGTGATGTGTATAAGGAAAAATTGATAGATGGATTTCGTCGCACAAGGCGATTTCGGTTTTGGCACGGCGGCAATTTTCAATGGGAAGGGTTTCAGGTACGGATTCGAGATACTTTAGCGATAATATTCTTTCCACTTACTTTGTCTTTATAATTTCATAATGTAGATTATGCATATTCACTGATATTAAATTTCCTCCAGGATTTAAATAAATTATCCAATTACTGAATATCACTGATCTATTCCAAATCTGAAATCATTCAAATGTAAATCGATAAATAACTGGACCATACGCCTGGTATTCCATTTTTCTCCAAATATTCGTCTGAATCTGATTGATATCGACGAATGGAGGAAGAATTTTCATGATTTGTTATACCGAATAAAAAGTTTCTAGAAATTGATTTAGAGTAATTTGATAATAAAGGATTTTTCGTTCAAATCTTACTTACTCATGCACAAGAATTCGATAATATTTCTTTAGTTCATCAATCGAAACATTAAATTTTATTCCAATATTAGATCGATAATCCTCATTTATTGGTATAGCAAATGAAACATTTGGATTATCTCTTTCAATGAAATAATGTAGACAATTCTCTTTGAAAAGAACTTTTTTTTGTTTTTGAATCTGCAAAAAATATTAAATTAACAATTTCAGTTTATAATTATAAAATTAATTGCTTTTACCGTTAGAAATTCTGTGATTACGATTCGACCACTTATTAGTTCAGCTTTTTTTATTATATTGTTCTGAATATTGATTTTATTGTATGTTTTATCTCGAAATTCACCTTTCCGAAGTAGAACGAATTACCCACAACTCCAAATGAGGCACTAAATGCTTGTTGTGGTTTTGTATGTTTATTTCTAAATTCAAATTTTTTACATTAAAATATTCACAAAACTATTTTAATCTCATTTTGATCTTCAATAATATAGAGAGGAAGAGAGTGAGGGAGAGCGGGAGAGCGGGAGAGAGATTAAATTTTTAACTCTGTGTGTTTAATTCTTAATTCAATATTTTTACATTGAAAAACTAATAAAAGTAAATTAATTTCATTATTATTTTCATATTGCAGAAAAGAGCGACGAACCCTTTCACTATTATAAGGAGTGTAGGACAGTTAATAGAAGAAATATGAAGAAATTCATCTGAAATATTCATTTCAATAACCCTCTTACAAATCCTCTCATACTGTGAGAGAGTTGGAATAAATCTCCTTTTTTATCAATCGAATATTGTTGACGCTGCTTAAACTCCATGATTCAACTGAAATTTAAAAATTGACATAAAACAATTATCTAAATAAGAACAAGAATGTGTTTTTAAAATCCAAGACTGGATAAGTAAAAGTTTGTGATCGATAGAGTCAAAGACCTTACGGAAATCAAAGTAAAAAGTTTAAAAAGACTTATGGGCAGTGACTAGAGCAAGATAACATGAATGTTTTTTCAGCTAATGACAATTTATCTATATTAAAGAAATTCAGATTGAATCATTGAGAAATACAATGATATAAGAAATTCGTATTTTTTTAAAAAAAACTTTGACACGGTCGGGATTAGAGAGACGAAATTGTGAAAATAATAGCCTTTTGTAGGCAAAATACATTGAAATTTCGCAGGATAATCATGAGTAATGTATAAATGTGATGCTGCAACCTTGCCTATTACAATTACAATTATAATAATATTACTGGAGTCGATTGCAGTGGATTTTACAAGAGAAACATACAATACAGGAAAGCTAGGAAAGGGATAAAATGCTAAAAGAAGTCAAATATTACGGGGAGGGCGCATATTTAAAATTTAGCCAAAAGCCGAACAAATTACAGTTTGCTTTCATCGACAGTGCTCTCTCACTTTTACGTGTTGTCTTTATTTTTCGCTCTACCTTTTTCTCGGTTACACCATGGCTGATCGTGTGGGGGAACCTTATGGAAAGGGGACTTCGATTTATTTTAAGTATTTATATCTGATTTACATGCATAAGCACCAACGACACATGAAAAAATGAAAAATATTATAGTAAAAGGGTGATAATAATGGCATCGCTGTTTAGAAGAAAGAAATGAAAAGAGTGAGAGGTGATAAGGAGGCGGGAGGGGCACGACGGATCACTATAGTAACTAAGACCAGAGAGGAGTAAATTCATATTGCTAAGCTTAAGAATCGCAGTATTTCGAGGGGGAGGGGTGAAATGGATCAAATATTATATGAATCTTGTTTACGAGAATAATTATAGATAATCGTCGCGGTGAATAATACTTATATAGTGATTATTATTCAAAGGGAGCGTTACCTCACTCAATGGTCTCTTCGACGCACAATGCTCTCTCTGTGTTAGAGAACAGGGAAATAGTATGCACAATGAAGGGACTATTGAGAGAGGGAACGATCCCTTCCAATGTACCTTACACTGAAGGCAAACTCTCTCATATTTGAGCCATAGGTTATCTAAGACGCTACAATTAGAGAAACGTTCTCACATATGTCAGATAGCTTAGATAGCTTACTATGAGACCGTTTGTGTAAGAGTCGGGCAAATCTGGGAGAGGGTTGGCACAGGCCAAAAATTTTGATACCCTCAAAACTTGTGTATAGGGGTTATCGACCATGCTGATGATGATAGGCATAGTCATTTTGGCTCCAGTGGTCCCGCAACGCCTGGGCGGGATAACGGTAAGATCACGTTTTCAGGCCATTCTCGGTCCATGGTACAGCTAGAGGTATGAAAATTGGGCTCCTGGGACAGAATTCGATGGCGATGATGGCTGTCTACATCATTAGTTTTGAAAATTTTTCAAAAGGTCGACTAGTGGAAATTTTCATGGAGACGTTTGCGCCCAAGATGAGTATGACAGTTCGAACCGGCGTGACGAGAGGATCACAACGATGTATTATGAGCCCATATCTCCATTGCCATCTCAATATTGCCTCGATATAGTGATCTGCAAAATCACGAGGAGTTGTCTGCGTCTCTCTATTCCGCGCGCTCTCTCGGCACTCTCTTATTTCGCCGCGCTCTCTCGAGAGTGCGAGAGAGCGCGCGGAATTGAGAGTGTCCTCTTGTTTACCTCTTTCGCATATCACTATTTCGAGGCAATATTGAGATGGCAATGGAGATATGGGCTCATAATACATCGTTGTGATCCTCTCGTCACGCCGGTTCGAACTGTCATACTCGTCTGGGGCGCAAACGTCTCCATCAAAATTTCCACTAGTCGACCTTTTGGAAAATTTTCGAAACTAATGAAGTAGACAGCCATCATCGCCATCGAATTCTGTCCCAGGAGCCCAATTTTCATACCTCTAGCTGTACCATGGACCGAGAATGTCCTGAAAAAGTGATCTTACCGTAATCCCGCTCAGGCGTTGCGGGACCACTGGAGCCAAAATGACTATGCCTATCTTCATCAGCATGGTCGATAACCCCTATACACAAGTTTTGAGGGTATCAAAATTTTTGGCCTGTGCCAACCCTTGTTCGACTCTTACACAAACGGCCTCTTATACAAAAAGAACATATGAGTGTGTAAAAAGTGTCAATGTCTTATCATATTTTTTAAATTTATTTTTGAACATAACAAGGAAAATAATAATATATTGGAGGATACAAAGAGAATAAAATTGTCCGAGGTCGGTCATCGCTTTGACCATAATGAGAGAGACGGAAGCCGAAATTGTCCATGACTGTGAACAAATATAAAAAAAGAAATGATAAGGAGACTATAAGCAAAACAAACGCGGTCCGATGTTTCGGCCCTCGGTTCTAGACACCGGAACCGCCCCATGTGGGCAAGGGTTAGGAAACAATTTTCTTTGAACAATTTGGCATTATTTCTTCTCATCCCTTTTTGAAATCTGAAAATAGATTCAATTTATACCCTTAGATGTGTTAATTATGTAGTCTCGAAAAGTATCGGAAATAAAATAAAAAAGAGACAAGAGAGTGTAAAACGAGGAGAGCTTTCTCTGTAAACCATTTTTTTTCGTAACTTTGGAACAGAGAATAACTTACTCTGACTAGTAGTTTATTAAATTTCTATTGTAATTCTTTCATTTCCAGCTTGATTTTGAAAATAAAAACGGAAAAGATAAGCAAAGGGGAGAGGGAGAGAGAATGAGAGAGATTAAACTTACAATATACTTCTCCGGAAGTTGAGCAGTGAGTATATTGACTGGTGATTCGTGATAGTACGTCTGTACATTCACCATTCCATTCTCATCAATTCCAATAATATTCGAATATTTTTCCAAACTTGAATAACTTCCTTTAATTTATATCATTCCAATTATTTCAACTTACTTTGTATTTATAATTTCATATGATAGATTGTACATATTCACTGATATTAAATCTCCTTCAGGATTTAAATAAAAGATCCAATTATTGAATATCACAGATCGAATGTAAATCTATTATCAATCTAATGTAAATTGATCGAATAACTCGAATAACTTGGAGTGCCTTACGTAGTAGTAAAAACAAAAATTCGGCTCAAAGAATAATCGTTATGTTTCATTCACATTTACGATTTTTGATCTTGACTTTTGATCTTTGGTCTTTACAGTAGAGCGTACGTCAACGTTACTCTACGAAGTGCTAATCGATGTGCTGGTGGTTAGTGTGATGCTAATCTTCGTGTGTTTACCGTATACCTCAATTCATCCACATCCTCACAACCACCTTGCAATTTTATTCTACAAATTGTATTATAGATTACATCGTGTTTTATCCGTTATTTCCATTTTTCATTGTAAATATTTTTATATCATTTTTATATCAATTTATGAAAGAAAAGCCTTTAAATTCCATGTTTGACTATTTTAAAGTTTTAAAATTGTTTATAAATAGCTTGCATAAATATATTTATCCACACCGTCGTTGTTCTCAAATATGCTAGTGATAATGAAAGTAATATATAAATTTGTAAATTGGCAAACGAAATTAGCTAAAGTATATGCTACATTGTTGTAGAACGTTCAAACGGGCGATTTATGAGGTCCGAAAAAAAAGACAAACCAAACTTAATCTGACCCTACGAACCGGGATACGGTAGTTTACGATATGCCATAATCATATTCGCGAACACAGTGCTTATTCCCGCGATAATTACTAAATCTGACCCAGCGGAATCAATCTGACCCACTGGACTGGGTTACTGTAGGTTACGGTAGGTCGGATATGGTAGATTATGGTGGGTGAACTTATGAGTTAACTTGGTAGTTGTTGGAACCGGCTGAGCTCTGCCCAACGTCCGGTAGTTTAGTTGTACATCGAACCCGTCTGGTGTACGCCGAACTCTCCAATACTACTATATAAGCCCCATTGACTATATAGGGGGAAGATGAAAGTTCGAAGATAAGTTCGCATCTTTCTTCGCAAGTTTAGTGCGAAGTTTTCGGGCAACCTGCGAACTTTCCTTCGAAGTTTCTCGCAAACTTTGATAGATTGCATGGACCCCTGAACGCAGAAGTATTCTATCGATCAACCCCCTTTCACTCCCTTCCTTCCTCGCGCTCTCTCTGATCTACCTACTATCTCGCTTGGGCTCTCTCTCTAAACATGGAAACACATTGTGGCTGTGGCTGGCTACTCTCGTACCATATTTATATGGACAATATTAGAGATCCGCAAGTCGTTCAGAAATAATTTTTCAATAATTAATGAATGAGAAATCGCGCGCACGGTTTTAATAGCGAGTTGTTGGCACACCCTTGTTATAGTCCGTATAAAATGTACTCGTATAATTGTATAACTATCGATCATATCCCCACTATTTCCTCCCTTCCTTCTTCGCTCTCTCTGATCTACCTACCAGGGGTGTGCGGCAACCACTTTCTTTCGGCAATCGGCAAAATTGTCGGCAACCGGAAAATAAAAAATTCGGCAATTACCGGCAATTTCGGCAATTTTGAACTTAACTATTTAAAATGAGCCAACGATAATTTTTATGAAGTACTTATCAAAAATCGTTACCAAACGAAACCAATGGCAATAAAAATTGCAGCAACGAATGAAATATCAATATTTTTTCGTTACTTATGTACAAATAAGTGGAATATTCTGTTGAGTGATATTTGGAAAGATTATTTCTGCATTGTTGAGAAAGATTCCCGCCGTCCCGAATAGTCTTTCTGCTTTCGCAGATCCGGATGGGCAAATTAGATACTTCGTGGTTACTCGTGAGATAAGCGGGTGTTATTCCTTCGTAACATTACTAGTCTAATGAGAGAATGGATCAATCTCCGTGTCTAGTGTAGTGGCCAGAAATCTTTCGACTTCCTGGAGAAAACACAGAAGCTAACGAAATGACATTATCAAAACGACACGGTTATTCGTTTTGGTATACCGTATACATTAAATTTCTAAGATATTGCACACAAAAATTGTGCTTATCTGACTTTTTTTAATCATTTTTTGCTAGAATTTTTTTTCGGCAATTTTTCATAATTGGTTGCTGTTGCCGGCAATCAATTTCGGCAATCAAAAGTCGGCAATTTCGCCAATTCCGGCAAGCGGCAACCCAGTTGCCGCACAGCCCTGCGACCTACTATCTCATTATGCTCTCTCTCTAAACCTAGAAACACATTGTGGCTGTGGCTACTCTCGTAGCAAATAAACAAGTGTATTTTATACTGTAAATAGGGTAATTCACGTCTCCGTATCGTAATGATCACAGATCCGGAATTTTAGTTGATCTGTAAAAAAATGTAAAAATGTACCGTAATGGAAATGATCAGAAGATAATCCCTAATATTCATTGTAGAAATCGATTCGATGCAAATCCTCTTTGTTTTGATATTGAACAAACGATTTTGTAGGTTTATTTATCTGTTTGTTTATATAAAAGGACAAATGAGCGTGTAGAAGTGCCAATGTCTTATCTTTTTAAAATTTATTTTTGAATATAACAAGAAAATAATAATATATTGGTGGATATCAAGATATTTAATAGAGATTAATTGTCCCAGTAATTATCCTAGGTCGGTCATCGATTTGACCACAAGGGTTTACAATTTTCTGAGCACAATTAGGAATTATTTCTTCTCATCCCATTTTGAAATCTAAAAATAGATCTAATTTACAGTCCCGCACGATCGCCCTGTTGAGAGGCGGGCCGCCGCGACAAGAATCTTGTCGCCTCATGACGCATCTTTCTTAAAGAATTTTAAAACATTTCATTATTTGTGATCATGGCATCATCAGATAAGATTAAGATCACCGTTGAAACGAATAAAATTGGTAAACTCTGGACAGAGTAATTGAAGGATCATGACGAGGGTGACGGTTGTCTCCCTCTTATACAAGAAAGGAGAACCATCTGATGTCGGAAACTTCCGCCCCATCTCTCTCCTTACAGTCACTCTTAAGACGATGACGAGATGTATCTTGAAACGATTCGAGGCAGCACTAGAGGAGACAGAATCATCAACCCAAACCGGTTTCCGGAGCGGGCACAGCACGCTCGACAACCTACACGCCATTAAGCAAGTAGCAGAAAGAACCTTCGAGTACGGAATTCCCCTCTACCTCGCTTTTGTAGACTTCAAGAAGGCCTTTGATAGTGTGGAATGGAGTGCAGTTTGGCAGTCGTTATGGATAGCTGGATGTCACCCAACCCTCGTCCATCTTCTTCGTTATGGATAGCTGGATGTCACCCAACCCTCGTCCATCTTCTTCGTTATGGATAGCTGGATGTCACCCAACCCTCGTCCATCTTCTTCGTTATGGATAGCTGGATGTCACCCAACCCTCGTCCATCTTCTTCGTTATGGATAGCTGGATGTCACCCAACCCTCGTCCATCTTCTTCGTTATGGATAGCTGGATGTCACCCAACCCTCGTCCATCTTCTTCGTTATGGATAGCTGGATGTCACCCAACCCTCGTCCATCTTCTTCGTTATGGATAGCTGGATGATGTCCACCCTCGTCCATCTTCTTCGTTATGGATAGCTGGATGTCACCCAACCCTCGTCCATCTTCTTCGTTATGGATAGCTGGATGTCACCCAACCCTCGTCCATCTTCTTCGTTATGGATAGCTGGATGTCACCCAACCCTCGTCCATCTTCTTCGTTATGGATAGCTGGATGTCACCCAACCCTCGTCCATCTTCTTCGTTATGGATAGCTGGATGTCACCCAACCCTCGTCCATCTTCTTCGTTATGGATAGCTGGATGTCACCCAACCCTCGTCCATCTTCTTCGTTATGGATAGCTGGATGTCACCCAACCCTCGTCCATCTTCTTCGTTATGGATAGCTGGATGTCACCCAACCCTCGTCCATCTTCTTCGCCGCATCTACGAGTCATCGTCAACCCTCATCCGAGTCAATGAAGATTTGGTTCCAGTCACCGTTCGAAGAGGAGTCCGCCAAGGCGATACTCTATCTCCTCGCCTCTTCAACGTGGTTCTTCGTTCGGCTATGGATGACATCGACTGGGGAAGCGACGGGATCCGGATCGATGGGAGACACCTCACACATCTCGAGTATGCCGATGATGTCGCTCTTATCGCGAAGTCTCGACCGGAATTAGAGCGAATGTTGAAGAAACTGATGGAAGCTTGCAGTAGAGTTGGACTAGAAGTTAACGCATCTAAGACCAATCTGCTCACTTCATGCATCAATACCCGAGCCCCAATCGTCATCGGAAATCTGACGTTCAAATTCACCGAATCTGCCACCTATCTTGGAGGAAGAATCTCCCTTCCCCTTGATCACACGGATGAAATCGAACACCGGATCAGACTCGGCTGGTTTGCATTTAGTAAGCTTTCCAGTCTCCTCTCATCTCGCCTTTTGCCCATGAAGATTAAAAGACGACTCTTCGAGAGCTGCATCACCTCTACCGTACTCTACGGCAGCGAGGTATGGGCCTTACGATCGAGTGACAAGGAACGACTGAGTGTGACCCAGAGAAAGATGGAGAGGAAGATAGTAGGAGTAACCCTAAGGGAGCGATGGAGAAATGAGCGGATACGAGAGATTACCAAGCTACGCGATTGGGTCCAAGAAGGATTGAAACGCAAGGCACGCTGGGCACTCAAAGTGCGGGATATGGACACGGAACATTGGGGTCGTGCGACAACACTATGGACGCCCTACAACTGGACACGCCCCCCGGGAAAGCCACGAGTTCGATGGAGAGACGATCTGAAGCGAGCCATCGGCGTTAATTGGTGGAATGCAACCCGTGCTGAATACCAGCGACTCATCCCCATCTGAGCATTAATGCCTGACATGATAAAGAAATTGAAATTGAATTGAAAATTGACGAGGGTGCTACCGTAGTCCCTTCAAATTTAAATTTACCGCACTTTTCATTGACCCTGCGAAATCGATTTTCTAACGCACGTGTTTTAGAACTTTCTATTCTCTTATTTCACAAAATACATGAGAAAATACAACAGAGAATCCGCCAAAACGTTCTATTTTTTCGCAGGGTCAATGAAAAGTGCGGGAAATTCAAATTTGAAAGGATTACGGTAGCACCATCGTCGTGATCCTTCAATAACTCTGTCCAGAGTTTACCAAGTTTATTCGTTTCAACGGTGATCTTAATGTTATCTGATGATGCAATGATCACAACTAATGAAATGTTTTAAAATTCTTTAAGAAAGATGCGACATGAGGCGACAATAATAATAATACATTTATCTTCTCTATACGGATCAAAAACGAGACGATATATTATGGTATATGTACTGATTGAAAACAACAAAGAAGGGACAAACTGCAAAGTACTTAATCACAGTTTTTAGAGTATTTCAAAAGATAGAAGAATTGGCAAGAATTGGCACTTTATGATGTATGATAAATAAATAAATAAATAAATAAATAAATTCCACTCGTGAACCATTCACAGGATTCTTGTCGCGGCGGCCCGCCTTTAGACAGGGCGGTCGTGCGGGACTGTATATCCCTATTATCAAGATGTGAAAATATCTAGATATGTGCATAAGCCGCGATAAGAAAAAGAGGCGAGAGAGTGTGTAAAACGAGGAGAATTCACCCTGTTTGTCATTTCTTTTCGTAACTTTTGAACGGAGAAATTACTCTGACGAGAAGTTTATTATATTTATGTTGTAATTCTTTCATTTCCATTTCCATTATTGCATTTCTCTTCTCTAGTTCTTCTTCTTTCTTCTCCTTATCTTCTAGTCTTCTTTCTAGTTCTTCTTCTTTCTTCTTCTGATCTTCTAGTCTCCTTTCAAGTTCATTTCGGCTCTTGTATTCGTTTTCTTCTCTTATCACAAGTTCTTCTATATTCAGCAAGAATTCTTCATTCTCCTTTTCCTTATCTTCTAGTTTTCTTTCTAGTTCATTTCTATTATTTTCTTCGATTTCTAGTTTCTTTTCAAGCAAATTTTTAGTCTTCAAAAGTTCTTCTTTCTCTTTTTGCCCACTTTCGACTTTTCTTTCGAGTTCTTCAATTCTCTTCTTATTCGTATCAAATTTATTCTTATTAGCTTGGTTCTGAAAATATAACATGGGAAAAAGCAAGAAGAGAGAGAAAGATAGAACTTACAATATACTTCTCTGGCAGTTGAGCAGTGAGTAGACGAACTGATGGTTTGTTCCAATCTGTCTCTACATTCACCATTCCATTCTCAACAATTCCAGCAAGATCCGACTTCTTTCCCAAACTTGAATAATTTTCTTTAGCTTCATATCAATCTAATTATTTCCACTTACTTTGTCTTAATAATTTCATAATGTAGATTATGCATATTCACTGATATTAAATTTCCTCCAGGATTTAAATAAATTATCCAATTACTGAATATCACTGATCTATTCCAAATCTGAAATCATTCTAATGTAAATCGATAGAATAACTGGACCATACGCCTGGTATTCCATTTTTCTCCAAATATTCGTCTGAATCTGATTGATATCGACGAATTGAGAACGAATTTTCATGATTTGTTATACCGAATAAGAAGTTTCTGGAAAATGATTTAGAGTAATTTGTTAATAAAGAATTTTTAGTTCCAATCGTACTTACTGATGTACATGAGTTCGAAAATATTTCTTTAGTTCATCAATCGAAATATTAAATTTAATTCCATTTTTAGATCGATAATCCTCGTTTATTGGAATGGCAAACGAAACATTAGGATTACTATCTCTTTCAATGAAATAATGTAGACAATGCCGTTTGAAAAGAACTTTTATTCGGTTTTCAATCTGCAAAAAATATTAAATTAACAATTTCAGTTTAATATTATAAAATTAATTGCTTTTACCGTTAGAAATTCTGTAATTACGATTTCATCATTTATTAGTTCAGCTTTCTTTATTATGTTGTTCTGAATATTGATTTTATTGTTTTTGTGTTATCTCGAAATTCACCTTTTCGAAGAAGAACGAATTACCCACAACTCCCAATGGAGCACTAAATGCTTGTTGTAGCTTTGTACGTATACTTCTAAATTCAAATTTTTTACATTAAAATATTCTCAAAATTATTTTAATTTCATTTTGATCTTCAATAATATAAAGAGGAAGAGAGAGAGGGAGAGAGCGAGAAAGGGAGAGAAGGAGAGTGATAGAGAGGGAGAGAGGAAGAAAGGGGAAGAGATAGGGAGGGAGGGGGAGAGAGGGAGAGAGAGAGGGATTCGGAGACAGGGAGAGATATTGAATTTTAAACTCTGTATATTTAATTCTTAATTCAATATTTTTACATTGAAATATTGATCGTATAAAAATCACCTGTTTTGTTTGTAGAAGAGATTTTTTTGTTTTGCATGGTTCAGAAACAATGTCGATTACTTTTATATCAAATAGCGCGCGGCCAGCCGGGTTAGGTGAGAGGCAGCGGAGAGAAAATCGAGAGGCGGGGCGAGATCTAGCCTTTGATCGACTTCCGTTCTTTAGAGCATAGTGTCATTTTCTTATGCAAATACATTTTATACGCACAATAAAAGCAAATTAATTTCATTATTATTTTCGTACCGCAGAAAAGAGCGACGAACCGTTTCATCAATATAAGGAGTGAAGGACAGTTAATAGAATAAATTTGAAGAAATTCATCTGAAATATTCATTTCAATAACCCTCTTACAAATCCTCTCATACTGTGAGAGAGTTGGAATAAATCTCCTTTTTGATCAATCGAATATTGTTGACGCTGCTTAAACTCCATGATTCAACTGAAATTTAAAAATTGACATAAAACAATTATCTAAATAAGAACAAGAATATGTTTTTAAAATCCAAGACTGGATAAGTAAAAGTTTGTGATCGATAGCGTCAAAGACCTTACGGAGGTCAAAGTAAAAAGTTTAAAAAGACTTATGGGCAGTGACTAGAGCAAGATAACATGAATGTTTTTTCCAGCTAATGACAATGGATCAAGAAATTGAGATTGAAAGGGGTCAGAAAGATAATAATCATTGAGAAATACAATGAAATAAGAAATTAGTATTTTTTCAAAAATCTTTGACGCAGTCGAGATTAGAGAGACGAAATTGTGAAAATAATAGCCTTTTGTAGGCAAAATAAATTGAAATTTCGCTGGGTAATCATGAGTAATGTATAAATGTGATGCTGCAACCTTGCCTATTACAATTACAATTATTATAATATAACTGGAGTCCATTGGAATGGAATTTACAAGAGAAACATACAATACAGGAAAGCTAGGAAAGGGATAAAATGCTAAAAGAAGTCAAATATTACGGGGAGGGCGCATATTTAAAATTTAGCCAAAAGCCGAACAAATTACAGTTTGCTTTCATCGACAGTGCTCTCTCACTTTTACGTGTTGTCTTTATTTTTCGCTCTACCTTTTTCTCGGTTACACCATGGCTGATCGTGTGGGGGAACCTTATGGAAAGGGGACTTCGATTTATTTTAAAGGGAGCGTAACCTCACTCAATGGCCTCTTCATTGCGCACACTCTTTCTCTGTTCTCTAACAACGAGAGAGCATTGCGCGTCGAAGAGACAATTGAGTGTGGTTACGCTCCCTTTAAGTATTTATATCTGATTTACATGCATAAGCAACCAACGACACATGAAAAAATGAAAAATATTATAGTAAAAGGGTGATAATAATGGCATCGTTGTTTAGAAGAAAGAAATGAAAAGAGTGAGAGGTGATAAGGAGGCGGGAGGGGCACGACGGATCACTATAGTAACTAAGACCAGAGAGGAGTAAATTCATATTGCTAAGCTTAAGAATCGCAGTATTTCCAATGGGAGGGGTGAAATGGATCAAATATTACATGAATCTTGTTTACGAGAATAATTATAGATAATCGTCGCGGTGAATAATACTTATATAGTGATTATTATTCAAAGGGAGCGTTACCTCACTCAATGGTCTCTTCGACGCACAATGATCTCTCTGTGTTAGAGCACAGGGAAATAGTATGCACAATGAAGGGACTATTGAGAGAGGGAACGATCCCTTCCAATGTACCTTACACTGACGGCAAACTCTCTCATATTTGAGCCATAGGTTATCTAAGACGCTACAATTAGAGAAACGTTCTCACATATGTCAGATAGCTTAGATAGCTTACTATGAGACCGTTTGTGTAAGAGTCGGGCAAATCTGGGAGAGGGTTGGCACAGGCCAAAAATTTTGATACCCTCAAAACTTGTGTATAGGGGTTATCGACCATGCTGATGAAGATAGGCATAGTCATTTTGGCTCCAGTGGTCCCGCAACGCCTGGGCGGGATTACGGTAAGATCACTTTTTCAGGACATTCTCGGTCCATGGAAGTGCTAGAGGTATGAAAATTGGGCTCCTGGGACAGAATTCGATGGCGATGATGGCTGTCTACTTCATTTGTTTTGAAAATTTTCCAAAAGGTCACAACTGGAAATTTTGATGGAGACGTTTGCGCCCCAGACGAGTATGACAGTTCGAACCGGCGTGACGAGAGGATCACAACGATGTATTATAAGCCCATATCTCCATTGCCATCTCAATATTGCCTCGATATAGTGATCTGCAAAATGACGAGGAGTTGTCTGCGTCTCTCTATTCCGCGCGCTCTCTCGGCACTCTCTTATTTCGCCGCGCTCTCTCGAGAGTGCGAGAGAGCGCGCGGAATTGAGAGAGTCCTCTTGTTTACCTCTTTCGCATACGGGACCACTGGAGCCAAAATGACTATGCCTATCTTCATCAGCATGGTCGATAACCCCTATACACAAGTTTTGAGGGTATCAAAATTTTTGGCCTGTGCCAACCCTTGTTCGACTCTTACACAAACGGCCTCTTATACAAAAAGAACATATGAGTGTGTAAAAAGTGTCAATGTCTTATCATATTTTTTAAATTTATTTTTGAACATAACAAGGAAAATAATAATATATTGGAGGATACAAAGAGAATAAAATTGTCCGAGGTCGGTCATCGCTTTGACCATAATGAGAGAGACGGATGCCGAAATTGTCCATGACTGTGAACAAATATAAAAAAAGAAATGATAAGGAGACTATAAGCAAAACAAACGCGGTCCGATGTTTCGGCCCTCGGTTCTAGACACCGGAACCGCCCCATGTGGGCAAGGGTTAGGAAACAATTTTCTTTGAACAATTTGGCATTATTTCTTCTCATCCCTTTTTGAAATCTGAAAATAGATTCAATTTATACCCTTAGATGTGTTAATTATGTAGTCTCGAAAAGTATCGGAAATAAAATAAAAAAGAGACAAGAGAGTGTAAAACGAGGAGAGCTTTCTCTGTAAACCATTTTTTTTTCGTAACTTTGGAACAGAGAATAACTTACTCTGACTAGTAGTTTATTAAATTTCTATTGTAATTCTTTCATTTCCAGCTTGATTTTGAAAATAAAAACGGAAAAGATAAGCAAAGGGGAGAGGGAGAGAGAATGAGAGAGATTAAACTTACAATATACTTCTCCGGAAGTTGAGCAGTGAGTATATTGACTGGTGATTCGTGATAGTACGTCTGTACATTCACCATTCCATTCTCATCAATTCCAATAATATTCGAATATTTTTCCAAACTTGAATAACTTCCTTTAATTTATATCATTCCAATTATTTCAACTTACTTTGTATTTATAATTTCATATGATAGATTGTACATATTCACTGATATTAAATCTCCTTTTAAATAAAAGATCCAATTATTGAATATCACAGATCGAATGTAAATCTATTATCAATCTAATGTAAATTGATCGAATAACTCGAATAACCCTTGGTAATTCTTTGTTCTCCAAATATTCTTCTGAATCTGATTGATATCTACGAATAGAGGAAGAATTTGAATAATTTGTTATGCGGAATAAGTAGTTCCTGGAAATTCATTTATTGATAGAGTAATTTGTTATAAAAGAGATATTGTTAAAATCTTACTTACTCATGTACTTGAATTTCATCATATTCCTTTAATTTATCAATCGAAAGATAAAATTTAATTTCATTTTTAGTTCGATAATCCTTATTTATGGGAATGGCAAATGAAACATTTGGATTATTCTCTCTTTCAATGAAATAATGGAGACAATTCCAATCAAAATGAACTTTTATTCCTTTTTCAATCTGTAAAAAATTTTTAATTTATCAATTTTAGTTTCTACTTATAAAATTATATGTTTTTTACCGTTACTACTTCTGTGATTATAAGTTTATCATTTCTTAGTTCTGCTTTCTTTATTATTGTGTCCTGAATATTGTTTTTGTTTTTGAACATTTCGATATCGAAATTAACCTTTTCGAAGAAGAACCAATTACCCACAACTCCTAATGGAGAGTCATAATCAAATTCATCCTCTGTACGATTATTTCTAAATTTAATATTTTAACATTAAACATTTATAAAATTAATTTAAATTCCGTTTGATTTTCTACAATATCGCGAGAGAGGGAGAAGGGGGGAGAGGGAGGAGAGAACGAGAGAGGAGAGTTAAAATTACTCTCTAGGTTATTCTTTAAGTTCAATATTATTGCTTTGAAATAGTAGTAAAAGAAATTTAATTTACGTATTAGGTTGTAACATAAGTTCCTTTGAATTTGACCATGATGTGTTTACACTTTTGTTTCTCGTTTCGTTTTGAACGGAGCTCTCTGCACTGGTGCATATAACTAACTAGTGTTCCCCTCTACACAACCCACAGAACCATCGATTGAGACTTCTATTTAATGATTAGTATGCGCCTTTTTGCATAAATTGAAAATCAAGTTCTAAAGTTCAATTTGTTCCTGGGTCACTCTCGCATGAATTTAACCAAAATCAATCACCAACTAGGTTGGAGTACCACACATATGTGCACTCCACCCACACGCTGACTAATTGCTTTCATAAATTTAAAATCGGAAATTATATTTTGAAAAAGAGGAATGGTCACGGCGGTATGGTACCGTCATTTGAGATGCGCTTTTCGTCTTAAAGGAGAGCGACCAATATGATACCCCTCCTTGAATATCAGCCACACTTGGATCATCCACATCCACTATTTCGCTAGAAATAAGTAAGCTTGAAAAACTCAAAAAGTTGTGAATACGAATCGTGGTCATTTGACGCGAATTTGAACAAAATCGCTGTACGGGACCTCTTCCTCTTTAATTTTTCTTAAAAGAACAAGCGCCTGAGTTGACAATCTTGTAACTTGATTCAAGAGATGGGTCATTCGCAATAATAGTGCGCATATTAGAAAGTGAATTTGAAAAGGAGAGAAACTAGAATCGATCACTAAGCCTGAAAACATCAGAAAACGGAGATGCTCTATGTTCAAAGAAGTTGGAAAGGAGTCAGTGAATTGCTTGCGTCTAGTTGAGGTCACTGTTATAATCGAGGACCTCTATTGTAAGTAATTTCAAGATTTGAAGCCATAGCTATTATCGCCGCGTCCACAGCGGTGTCCAATGTTTTTTTCGTCACGGCTCCGCTCGCACTGACAAAGTAATATCCGTTATATAAAGACAGTCAAATTTTTCTGGCATATATTTTCTGTCCCTCCTTACTCTCCGTGCCTTACTCTCTCGGGTTGCGCCTTTAGTTAAAGCCTCCCACTTACTTTAGTAAAAGAAAAGTTTAAAAACAAAGAAGATGTCGAAACGCGGTTGGCCTCACAGATTGCACATTAACCCAATTCCTACCAAAAGTGAAGAGCCCACGGTGTGGCTGGATTATAGCAGGGACCCATCGGCTGCAACAGCAAACATATCCATCCCCAGTGTCGTCGATAAAGAAAGATAATTTTATTTGAATGTTCACCTCAAAATTCAAAGGAACTTATGTTACAACCTAATAAGATTTTCAAATCGCAGAAAAGAACAACTAACCCTTTCATCCATGTAATCAATGTAGGATTGTGATAATCACGAACAACAAATTCATCTGAAATATTCATTACAATAACCTTCTTAAGAAGTCTCTCGTACTGTGAGAGATTTGGTAGAAACGTCCTTCTCTGTTAATCGAATATTCCTGACGTTTCTTAAATTCCATAATTCAACTGAAATTTATAATTAAAATAACACTAATTATAGAAATATGAGCAACATGACGAAATAATTTAAAAGGAAAGAAAAGAAGAACACACACACACACTCTCTCTCCATCTCTCTCGCAATTACAATTACAAAATATATCTTACTACAGGTCTTTGGAATGGGTTTCACATGAACTTTCTTCCATATTTATATATATTTGAGTCATCAAAACTATGTTGTAAATATATATTGGATAGGGGTGAGAAAAATAAGAAAATGAAGGTGGGGACAATCTACTCTTACAAAGATTATATTCTTTAAATTAAATGAATAATAATATACTTTATTGAAATGAATATTAGTAAGGAAAGGAGGAGAATAAAAGATAATAAAGATAAGAAATGGGTAATAGAATGATGTGACTATTGATTGATAAGTCAAAACGATAAACATAGATGATATTTCAAAAGAATTCAAAGTGATTTTCATGCTGTTATCAAAGAGGTGAGGAATGTTATAAATGAAAGATTTGAATATTGTTTTCGAGTAGAACAATTTCACATTGATTTTCAATTCAAATATGTTGAGTACTACACTGAAAATTCCTTTAGCAACATGTTGTCTAACTGGACTACCATAGGCTACATTACTCCAAACTCCCCACGATGGCGTGTTGGAAAATAGTCTGCTTTGTCCATGTGACCCATTGTCCACAATTCCCTCCCTCGTGTATTCCATCTACAGAACCCAGTTGAATCCCCTCCCCGAAAGTGTTTGTAACGTTGTATTTCCTTCTTCATGCACATTGGACAGAGCTCTCTGAGCTCTCATTGCCCATTGCTCTCACGGAGCTCTCATTGCTTGGGTTATTCTCTTTTTTCTTGTATTGACCGCATAAAATACACTTGTTTAATTGGTGCGAGAGTAGCCAGTAACAGCCACAAAGTGTATATTTAGAGAGAGAAGACAAGTGAGATAGAAGGTAGATCAGAGGAAGAGAGGAAAAAGTGGGGAGTTAATCGATAGTTCTTTCTCTGTTTAGCAGCCAGTAGCAAAGCAATTACGCAAGCACATTTTATACGGACGATAATGGATTATTTTTTTACTATTAGTGATGAACGCTGGAAATTAACATCGGGTGGGTGGGACGAAAGAATTTCATGTTTGAGTGAATTTTGGCTAAATCATTGTCATTTTGAGCGAATTTTTCGTAGATCTAGTGGGTCTGGGTAAAAACCGGCTGGGTTCTTGCAGCTACCCGGAATGCCGACCACCGATGATTGTGATCGAAAAAATAGAGAAAAACATGAAAAAAGTATTTCCCTGTATATTGTATGATTTTTGGCATTTTTCTCGAATTTCTTGAAATCAAAAATCGAGAAATTCTCGTTTCTTTTTTTCCCTCCAAATTAAAAAAATATCAACATAGAATGCGGATTCAAGAAATGCTATTGCCATATCAAGCGGTTATCTTATCTTATCTGTATCTACTACTTATCTATAACTTATCTAGAATCTAATACTTTATCTGTTATCTTTTTACGTATCTATCTCAACCATTTCATCCCTGATCCCCTCGGAGCATCACTAAATGCCCATAACACTGTCAAATCGTAACTATTTTCATTTCACCTGCCGTATTCGGTCGTACATAAATACGATTCGCCTTGGCGACGGACATCCTTCACAAGACTATCTAACAGATATTCCCGATCCCCATCCCCGATGCGTTCATTTGAAGGAATAAAATATTATTATTATTATTATTATTATTAATATTATTAATATAAATGTCCAGACTGGCTCCTTTTATAAAGAGTCCCTCCCCTTGTAAGAATCTATAGACAATATATTGATGGAGATCATTGAGTGAAATCTTTTGAAGGAGAGATTTTTTAGAGTGTTGATTTTTTAAGAAAGTAAACTTTTTTCATGGTTGACGTTCGCTCTGATTTTCAAATTGAAGAATAAACTATGAATGATCTGAGCAAAAATGTAATTTTTTCTTAATAACCACTACTCTTGAATTATCCATTAAATTTTTTTTAACAGAACACTGAATTTTCAAAATAACTACTTGGGATAATTCACATTTCCGTATCGTCGGAGCAGAAGAAAAGGGTGGCCCTCGACAAGATGGAGCGACCTCTTTCGGAAGACAGTTGGATGTAACTTCCTAAGCGAAGCGAAGAGCAGGAATTGGATCGCTATGCATAACAGAGCCTTCGACCTAACGAACTCTTGATAAATGTGTTTCAAATGAAGTGAAATGAAATAGAAACGATCAGAAGATAATCCATATTAGTCATGGTAGAAATGGCAAATTCTGTTTGTTTTCATATCGAACAAACGGCTTAGTAAATTTATTTATCTTTCGAGATTATTTTATTTAATTGCGAGGCACAATCGTTTGGAATGGAGAAATTTCATGACAACCCAGCTACGAAACACCCATTAGCTGATAAAGTTGGTCGATGTCAAAAATTTATCTATTTATTTATATAAAAGAGATAATTGAGTGTACAAAGTGCCAATGTCTTATCTTATTTTATTTATTTTTGAATATAACAAGAAAAATCATAGAATGGAGTGTACAAAGATAATAAAATAGTTCGAGTAATTATCCTAGGTCTATTATAAATTTGACCACAAGGATTCGGAAACAATTTTCTTTGCACAAGTAGGAATTATTTCTTCTCATCCCTTTTTGAAATCTGAAAAAAAAATTCAATTTAAATGCCTGTTATCTAGATGATTTTGTATGATAAATAAATAAATAATTGATTAAACTTACAAAATACTTCTCTGGCAGTTGATCTGTGAGGAGATGAACTGGTGATTCGTTATAGCTTGTCTGTACATTCATCATTCCATTCTCATTAACTCCAACAATATCCGAATTCATTCCCAAACTTGAAAATTTCATTTAACTTTATATCAGTATTTCGACTTACTTTGTCTTTATATTTTCATATGATAGATCATACATATTCACAGATATTAGGCTTCCTTCAAGATTTGAATAAAAGATCCAATTACTGAATATCGCGAATCGAGAGTGAATCTGAAATCATTATAATGTAAATCGATCGAATAACTAAAACATACGGCTGGTAATTCTTTTTTCTCCAAATATTCTTCTGAATCTGAGTGATATCGACGAATGGACGAAGAATTTTCATTTCTAGTTATACCAAATAAGAAGTTTCTGGAAATTCATTTAGAGTATTTCATTTAGAGTTTGTTAAAAAGGAAATATAGTTCAAATCTTGCTTACTCATGTACAAGTAATTGATCATATTCCCTTAATTCATCAATCGAAACATTAAATTTAGTTCCATTTTTAGATCGATAATCCTCATTTATTGGAATAGCAAATGACAAATTTGGATTATTATCTCTTTCAATGAAATAATGGAGACACTGCCATTTGAAAATAACTTTTACTTCATTTTCAATCTGTAAAAAATATTAGGTTAACAATTTCAGTTTCTACATATAAAATTATTTCTTTTTACCGTTACAACTTCCGTGAATATTAATCTATCCTTTATTAGTTCTGCTTTCTTTATTATGTTGTTCTGAATATTGATTTTATTTTACTTTTTCGTCTTGAAATTAACCTTTTCGAAGAAGAACGAATTGCCCACAACGCCGAACCGTTTGTCATATTGAAATCTCTGCTCTGTTCGATCATTTCTAAATTCACTATTGTTCATATTTAAATATTTATAAAACTATTGAAAATATTAAAATGATGATTTTTGTTCAAATCGCATTAAGGAACTACAAACCCTGTTAGAGTTGTAACGAGACCTGGAATGCAATAATTACTAGCACGATGAACAAATTCATCTGAAATATTCATTACAATAAACGGATTGTGCGGTGTTATGCGGTGTTCCACTTTCAAAAAGTGCACACGCCGTAACCTCCGCCGTTACTAAGACGTTACGGCGAAGGATAACGCGTGCGCACGCTTTGAAAATGTAACACCGCATTACGAATCCTCTCATACTGTGAGAGATTTGGAAGAAAAATCCTTCTTTATCAATCGAATATTCCTCGCGTTTCTTAAATTCCATAATCAGCTGAAATCATACAAACTAATTATAGGAAT
Source organism: Parapristionchus giblindavisi (assembly GCA_943737045.1). Lineage (NCBI taxonomy): Eukaryota > Metazoa > Nematoda > Chromadorea > Rhabditida > Diplogasteridae > Parapristionchus > Parapristionchus giblindavisi. Next base: position 517,108 of record CALSFV010000039.1, read on the forward strand.
AAGAACAACAAGACGAAATTAAAGTAAAAGTAATGAGAGAATGTTTTTGAAGTAGGTTGTATTCTAAGAGAAATTATTCAATGAAGTTAGATTCAAAACTATGTAAAAGAACAATCACTCTCTCCTCTCTTTTTCTCTCTCTGTCTCTCTCTCTATCTATCGGTTTTTGGCTATCATTAACCCGAATATGGGCAAATCATGTACACAAGTATGGAAAGTAGGGAAATGTGTAGTCCATATATGTGTAAGTTTGCTCTCTGTGTGAATTTTAGTAAGGAAAGGAGGAGAATAAGAGATAGTAAAGATAAGAAATGAGTCATGGCATGATGTGAGTATTGATTGACAAGTCAAAACGACAAACAGAGTGTTGTCATTACCTATCATCACTCCCCACACGATGCGCACCGAAACCATTTATTGCGTGCATTCGTGGTGTGGTGAGTGAGGTGTATTTTGCTAAAACTGTTTCACGGATGTGCTAAAGCCGGAAACTGATTTCTTCTATTTTCATGTAGAATAACATTCATTCCGCGATATATTTCATGTAAAATAACAATATTATTATCACGAAAGGTGTCATTATTTTCTACTATCTATCTGCGCAAATTCGTAGATGTTACATAGTAAAATATCCAACAGAAAGCACTTATTGAAAGAAAAGTGAACAAATCGAAAGAGAAGAGTTATCGAATTTGTATTAAAAACAAACGAACAATATAAAAGGAACAAATGAGTGCGTAAAAGTACTATCACAGGAAAATAATAATAATTTATCTAAGCCCGAGGCGCAACAGCAGTTAAGTGAACAATATTGGTGAAGAAATGATTGACGGATTCATTGGGAATGTGATAATTCGACGATATTAGGGCGGGCATCCAATCGACGCTTAAATAATCGAATATCAGAGTTGTTCGAATAATGAGCACAGTGACGAAATTCCATGTATCTATGCTTCTAGAGGCACATGTGGTATGGGTGGTAGTTATCTCATAAGACAGAATCATACGATATGGATGAGATTTACGACAGTATTGCAAACAACGAATAGCAAAAAGACTAGTTTTGAGTCAAACAAATTTAGCTTATGTGTTCATAAGTCACGAAAAGAAAAGAGAAGAGGCGAGAGAGTGTGCAAAACGATGAGAGTTTTCTCTGTTTATCATTTCTTTTCGAAACTTTTGAAAAAAAAACTTACTCTGACTAGTAGTTTATTATATTTCTGTTGTAATTCTTTCATTTCCAGCTTGATTCTGAAAAGAAAAAACGGAAAAGATACGAAAAGGGAGAGAGAAGGGGGAGAGAGATTGAATTTACAATATACTTCTCTGGCAGTTGAGCAGTGAGTAGATGAACTGGTGAGATGGGGTATGTCTGTACATTGACCATTCCATAATCATCAATTCCAACGATAATCGAACCAATTTCCAAACTTGAAAAATTTCCTTTAACTTCATATCTTTCTAATTTTCCCACATACTTTGTCTTCGTAGTTTCGTATGATAGATTATACATATTCACCGATATTAAATTTCCTTCCGGATTTAAATAAAATATCCAATTACTGAATATCACAAATCTATAGCATATCTGAAATCATTCTAATGTAAATCGATCGAATAACTGAGACATATGTACGTCTGGTAATTCTTTTTCCTCCAAAAAGTTTTCTGAATCTGATTGATATCGACGAATGGAGGAATTATTTATACCGAATAAGAAGTTACTGGAAATTTATTTAGAGCAATTTGTTAATGTAGGATTTTTAGTTCAAGTCTTACTTACTCATGTACAAGAATTCGACGATATTTCATTAGTTCACCAATCGAAACATTAAACTTAATTCCCTTTTTAGATCGACAATCCTCATTTATTGGAATAGCAAAAGAAGCATTTGGATTATTTTCTCTTTCAATGATATAATGGAGACAATTCCGTTTGAAAAGAACTTTTATTGTATTTTCAATCTGTAAATAATATTAATTTAACAAATTCAGTTTCGAATTATAAAATTATTTGTTTTTACCATTACTGATTCTGTGATTACGATTTCATTATTTATTAGTTCTGCTTTCTTTATCATTTTGTCCTGAATTTTAATTTTAATTTGATTTTTTGTTGAATTTTTCAATCTCTAATGTGGTGTAAAAATCTTGGAAATGTAGATGGAAAAGTGAAAAGTAGTATTAATTCTGTGATTGTAAAAGTAGTTGGAAAAGTAGCTATCCAACACTCGCGCAAAGGGTTTCTATTGTAAAAGTTTGTCAAATACGAAGCTATGCTACTTTTCCAACTACTTTTACAATCATAAAATTAACACTAATTTTCACTTTTACATCTATTTTTCCAAGATTTTAACACCACATTTACTTATAAGTTAACCTTTTTGCAGAAAAACGAATTACGCACTACACCGAATGTGGTGTCATAATCCAATTGCTGCTCTGAACGATTATGTCTAAATTTAAAATTTTTACCTTGAAACATTTATAAAATAAATTTCATTTCTGTTCGATTTTCAATATAATCGCGAGAGAGAGAGAGAGATGGAAAGTGGGAGAGAGGGAGAGGTAGAGAGGTAGAGAGGGAGAGAGGGAGCGAGAGGTAGAGAGGTAGAGAGGGAGGGAGAGAGGGAGGGAGGGAGAGAGGGATAGAGGGAGAGAGGGAGGGAGGGAGAGAGGGAGAAAGTGGAAGAGGAAAGAGGGAGAGAGTAGGTTTATTTCTAAATTCAATATTATTACATTGAAATACAAGTAAAAAAAGGGAGCGTTACCTCTCTCAATGCCTCTTCATTGCGCACACTATTTTCCTGTTCTCTAACAACGAGAGAGCATTGCGCGTCGAAGAGATCAATGATAGAGGTTTCGCTCCCTGTAATTTCATTATGATTTTCAAATCGCAGAAAAGAACAACAAACCCTTTCATCCATGTAACGGCGCTTGGATCAAAAGAACGATGAAGAAATTCATCTGAAATATTCATATACAATAAACCTCTTACGAATATTTTCATACTGTGAGAGATTTGGAAGAACCATCCTTCTCTATCAATCGAATATTCCTCACGTTTCTCAAATTCCATAATTCAACTGAAATCGTAAAATTATCACTAAATTAATTATAGAAGGATTATGATTAATGCGAATTTCAGTGATATAAGAAATTAGTATTTCTTCAAAAATCTTTGACGCAGTCGGGATAAGACTGATTGGGCTATAGTATTACTGGAGGTTTTCGGAATCGGGTTTTCGGAATTAATTTTCGATTGAACTGCACAATCGCCCCGAGTTGCCCGAGTTGTGATAGTTGGCAAGCGGTTTGCTCGTATTCAGACATATGCCAGCCTGCATATGTGCAAATCGCTGCTTTTTAGGCTACCATTTGCCCGAATAGGCGCAAATCATGTACACAGGTACGGAAAGTTGGTAAATGCGTAGTCCATATACATATGGGTAAGTTTGCTCTCTGCGTAAATGTCGGTAAGGAAATGAGGAGAATAAAAGATAGTAAAGGTGAGGAATGAGTCATAGCATTGATTGACAACTAAAAACGACAAACAGAGTGATCACTCCCTAAATAGAGGACGAATCGGTATTGCGCTCTATCGCACTTTTTCTATATTACGGTATGAATGAGCTCATACGTTGCTATGCTAATGGCTAGTGTGTCAAAGCGCGCATTCTTCACTCTCTCCTTTCATCAACGTAATGGCGCGTATGTATCTTCTCTTTACTATTCATTGCTCGTTATTCTCCACGCCTATCGTTTATTCCTCATTTGTCTATGACCAAGCAAACTCTATCAAACATTTTTGATCGTCAGTCAGTTTATAAATTGCTGGCTTATTAAAAAACGGGTCACTTCCATTTCTCCGTAGGCATCCACGCTTCATCCCTTTTATTGTCTATCCACCTGTATTTTCGTTATTATTGTTGTGTATACCTTTTGTGTGTCTCGTTTCCTTTCCCCTTTCATTTTCTTCATTATTCTTTTAATTAAAAAAATTGAGTCGCGAATGAAAGATGCACAAAGGAGTATATCGTCTAACAATAAGATGCCCTTCTAGCTATTCATCGACTCGTCACTCATCAAGTTTGTATCCCCCATATTTGTAATTTCTCATATCTTTAGGTCATTGTATTACTGTTAGACGATAAATATGAGTTTAATAGGAAATCGTATCGATTAGATTCATACTTACAGAATAGGCCACACACTCACCTGAAGTTCCAAGAGACTTTATACAGAGAATATATTAAATTCAAATACATTTGCATTGAATTCATATAAAAATGCAGAATAAATAGTACATAATGCAATGAAGAATTCAGAACAGAATAAGAATTCGAAGTAAGAATTCATACTGTTATCCAAGAGTTGAGGAAGGTTATAAATGAAAGATTTGAATATTGATTTTGAGCGAAACAATTTACTTTAATCAAATTAATTTTTTCGATAATTACAATTCAAACAGGTTGAGCACTGCACTGATGGAAAATTCTTTTACAATTAGTAGTAGGTTGTCTAATTGAAGTACCTTAGAGAAAGGTTAGCTTATTCCAAATTCTCTAAACTAATCACGCTGATAGTAACGGGAACTAGAGTAAGCTAACTATTCCTGCCTGATCTATGTTTCTATCAGTGGTCTGGCAGTGATCAGTAGAGTTGGCAATTCGGACGTTGCGGGCCCGCAAAGAAATTGGCTTTTCATTGCTAGTGATTGCGGGCCCGCAATGCGGTGTGAAATCATTTCGTCCCGCAATTTCGAATGGTGCGGTGTAAAATCATTGTGGGCCCGCAATGGCATTGCGGGCCCGTAAAGTCATTTTCCTCTCCTCTTCCTTCTCTCTTCATTCTCTCGGAGAGGAAAAGGACTTTGCGGGCCCGCAATGATTTTACACCGCACCATTCGAGTTTGCGGGCCCGCAATGAATTACACCGCTCTGCGGGCCCGCAATGAATAGTGCGTCATTGCCAACTCTAGTGATCAGTGATCACTGATATGTCTTCGTGTGCCTTGAATAACTGATATTGACCGTATAAAATACGCGAGAGTAGCCAGCCTCAGCCACAATGTGTTTCTATGTTTAGAGAGAGAGAGAGCACAAGTGAGATGAACGTAGATCAGAGGGATCGAGGAAGGGAGGGAGGAAAAGTGGAGGTTCTTTCTCTGTTTCGCAGCCAGTAGCAAGGCAATTACACAAGTACATTTTATACGGACTATAGTACCTTTTCCTTTACCCCCTTTCAAACATTTCATTCCTTCCACAGTATGTGAATAAAGCGGACAGTACTCTTTATCAAAAATTTAAATATAGCAATGGAGTGGGATATGTAAGAGTTGAATTGATAATATGTATATAGAGAAGAAAGTTGTCCGACTATGATATGAGCAATGACGATATGCCCATTTAAGGACAATCTATCTGTAGAATAATTATTTCTTCTCAGCATGATCACTGTCCCATGTTGAAACATGAAAGTAGATTCAATGAATATTCATATAAACTAATTTAATATCTTACTTTGAATAGAAGTTTACTATGTTTTAATTTCAAATCTTTCATTTCCTCTTCCATTTTTTCAATTCCCTTCTCTAGTTCTTCTTTATTCCTCACTAATAATTCTTCTTTCTTCTTCTGATCTTCTAGTCTTCTTACCAGTTCTGCTTCTTTCCTATTCTTATCTTTCAGTCTTTTTTCTAGGTCATTTCTGCTCTTTTCTTGGATAGCTAATATCACTTCAAGAACATTTTTAGCATTAAAAAGTTCTTCTTTCTCTTTTTGCCCAGTTTCGACCTTTCTTTCGAGTTCTTCAATTCTCTTCTCCTTCATTTCGACCAATTTACGCATGTTAGCTTGTTTCTGAAAATATAACGTGGAAAATAAAAGCAAGAAGAGATGGAGAGATAGAGAGGAGAAATAGAAAGTTTTAGAGGGACCAATAATTTGGTCGAACATTTTAGCGAGCCGAAAATTTTGCTACAAGACATGCCCCACTTAAATGTTGAGCCACTAATTTGGAGTTGCCCCTAAATTTGGTTCGAAATGGGGATGTTATTTTGTCCGAAATTATTGGCTCAACTTTAGAGTAAATGTATGGCCAAGGACCAAATTATTGACCCAGTAAAATTGCGTAGCTTACAATATATTTCTCTGGCAGTTGAGCAGTGTATAGATGAACTGGTGGGCAGTTCCACGCTTTTTGTACGTTCACGAATCCATAATCATCAATTCCAACAATATGCGAGCACTCTGGCAAACTATAATAGTTTCCTTTAAAATTATTCTAATGCGGTGTTACATTTTCAAAACGTGCGCACGCAATAACCCCCGCCTAACGTCTACGTCGTTACGGCGGAGGTTTTTTTTTTAAATGTAACACCACATTATTCTTTTCACTTACTTTGTCTTCATGATTTCAAGTGAAAGGTCATTCATATTCACTGATATTAAATTTTCTTCACTTATATAAAATATCCAATTATTGAATAGCACTGTTCGCTGGGGGCATAAAATGTCAGGCTTATTAGTCTGAAATCATTCTAATCTAAATCGATCGATTAATTGAATCATACAAATGGTAATCCTTTTCTCTCCAAATAGTCTTCTGAGTTTGATTGAAATCGACGAATGGAGAAAGAATTTCTATGATCAGTTATACCGAGTAAGACGTTACTAGAAATTCATTCATTTATCTTTCCTTATGCGGTACGTTTAACAAAAAAAAACGAAATTTGATTGGATGGACCAGAAATTAAAGGGAGCGTTACCTCACTCAATGGTCTCTTCATTGCGCACACTATTTTTCTGTTCTCTAACAACGAGAGAGCATTGCGCGTCGAAGAGACCATTGAGTGAGGTTACGCTCCCTTTAAAGGCAGCTGGCATCCAAAAATTTCGATTCGAAATAGTTAAAATAGTTGATCTCATGTTGATAAGCTTAAAGAACTATTCAGAAATATGTATTTGAAAGCTTGAAAAGATGCTCTGGTAAGAAGTTGGATTACTGTAGCCTGCTCCACACCACGGGCGAGGTTTGCGAACTACAGTACTCTAACTCCATCGAAATGCTCAAAAAAGCCCATTATTGAGTTTTATTCTTCATAATTCCCCAGTGCGGATAGAATTATCATCAAAATATTCAATTTCAAGTCGTATCCAAAGAGTTGGTGTGGCAATTAGGAAAAGGCTCCCTCTATCTGGAGCAGACTGTAGTTTTTTAACTGCGCCGTTCTCCTTACCAGAGAATTCTTATGATATAAGATATATATATATATTTCGAAACAGAATTTCAAGCTCTTTTATATGAGATCAAATTGTTTTTCGTTTCCCGGTCCCTTTAAGTAATAAGGAAGTCTTATCACGCGTGTCGCGTAAGGTTCGAATAAACAGTGGCACATTGAAAAAATCGAAAATGAGCAGAGGTCATTTTTTGGTAGTCTATATGGTCCCTAACAACGTACCGTCGAGCTTTTTTGCATATCTTCATTTTCAACGTCGGCAGACGTCGTCAAACTTTTTGGACGCCGAAAATTGCCGACTTTGGAGCTCTGTAGCTCTTCAGGATGTAGTTTTGGTATCAAACTGTCAACAGAAGAATTCTTCGGAATATCAAGGAGAATGCGCTTGCATCATTGCCATATCGATATTTTAATTAGTTTTTTCGTAAATCGATTTTATTGATTATTGTTCTTAAAAATATAGAAGCCGAAACTTTGCAATAGCTCAATAGATAGAGCTCGACGAGAGGAATTCAATGGTATGCTGACGGTTACTGTATGTGGTTGTCTTCGGAAGTTATGATCATTTCAATATTTTCATTGAAAGCGATCACACTAGTGGAGAGTGACGCAGCCAGTGATCTACCCACTCTTCTGCCTCGTGCAATGACTTCGATCATTGAAGTTAGTTTTACTGTTATTCTGGTGCATCTCCTAGTTATTTTTTATAATTTAATATAATATTCATTTCTAAAAAATATCGAAAATTAGAGAAAACGGCTAACATTAATGGAGTCAGTTCATGCCGACTCTTGCAGATCGATAGGCGATTTTGAGTGGATCATTTTGCATCGACAAACTGTAGGGAAGGAAAGACGAATGAGTCCTTCCTCACAGTCTGTGCGATTTTGGTACGGTTTTCCGTTTTAAAGATGGAGACCCTCGAGTTTTTTCGTAACAAGACTGTTCGGGTAGAATGGTAGAGATTTATCACACTAACCGAACAAAATTTTTCATATTGCGTGATTATATATTTGAAGCTTGTTATGCGCATTGAAAGTACAACTTTTCAGGCAAGTAGAGGTTGTCTATCCGATTTGCACACTTGACTCTCTCACTTTCCCATAGTCACTTACGCTAATTTCCATACAATATTAACATTCTATCCCATGTAAATCGTTGCGGGAGTCAGTCATGCCAACTCAAGGGTCCCCTTCTTTAACGCCATTTTCCGTTTTTTTGTAGGATTATTCTTTTTGGATCACTGATGACTCACTCTTGCTATTATCGTCTCACTATTGATTGATTTCTTTGATGGTTGAAAGTACGGGGAGTGGCCTACATAGCAATATTCAGCATGGTCGACTTAGTAAGAATTAACTTTTAAAAGTTTCCATTGATCTCATTCACATGCTTCAATCAAGGGAGCAGTTAATATCTCTCTTCATTGATGAAATCCAACCTCACGTCGTTCTCTTCGGCTGAATTCAGTTATCGATCTTATCAATGTTCGACGACGAAGATGTCATCGAAGACGAGTAAGAAGAGCACTGGGACGAGGTCGAGTGTTCGATCGGCCAGTGGAATGACTCGGAAGAGAAGAGTTGCGGAGGAGTCCGAGGACTCTGTGCTGGGCGATGACGTCTTCGAGGAGGGATATGCTGAGGAGGATGAGGACGAGGTAAATTCTAGGACAACATGAAAACGACTTCTTTAGGATGGTATTTTATTCTCGACGAAAGACTGTTATAAAATATTCCTGTGAATATAAGGCCTCTTTGTTGTGTTGTTTGCATTCATGATGATTGATATTAATCGATTTTTTTTAGAAATGAATATTCGAAAATAATGAAAAATAACTAGTAGATGCACACAAGAATAACAGTAAAACTAGCTTCAATGATCGAAGTCATTGCACGAGGCAGAAGAGTGGGTAGATCACTGGCTGCGTCACTCTCCACTAGTGTGATCGCTTTCAATGAAAATATTGAAATGATCATAACTTCCGAAGACAACCACATACAGTAACCGTCAGCATACCATTGAATTCCTCTCGTCGAGCTCTATCTATTGAGCTATTGAAAAGTTTCGGCTTCTATATTTTTAAGAACAATAATCAATAAAATCGATTTACGAAAAAACTAATTAAAATATCGATATGGCAATGATGCAAGCGCATTCTCCTTGATATTCCGAAGAATTCTTCTGTTGACAGTTTGATACCAAAACTACATCCTGAAGAGCTACAGAGCTCCAAAGTCGGCAATTTTCGGCGTCCAAAAAGTTTGACGACGTCTGCCGACGTTGAAAATGAAGATATGCAAAACAGCTCGACGGTACGTTGTTAGGGACCATATGGACTACCAAAAAATGCAATAATATATGGGGGTCAAAAAATGTGCCAACCACCCCCGGATTTTATTCGATTCTTCGGTGACACGCGTGTTATGCATCGTTACACTTTCCTTACGTGCCTCCGCCGTAACGACGGAGACGTTACGTTGGACGTTAGGCGGTGTTACATTTTCACATTTTCAAAACGGGCGCACGTCCACGTCCGCCTGTCTAATTCATTTTTTTCGGGAAAAAGTCAAAAAATGGGATTTCTCTTAAAGGGGCTGACACCTTTATCAACGGTCTCTTCAATGCTGTATTTTGCAAGATTCATCGATTGGACCGAGCTGCTGGTTTCCATAGTAAAATTTTCAATAAATTTTCGCCCGCGAAATTCGAGAAGATCTACTTTTACACATTTGACTTTGAGAGAAATTCCATTTTTGAAAATTTCTGAAACTTTTTCATGAAAATGAATTAGACAGGCTTCTGCCTTTTCTCTCTGCGGTTCGGTCGGTTGGACTATTCTCTCTCCACTCTCGACTACACTCGCCTATTCCATCAAGAGAAGAGGACCAACAGTTGAGTCCCCTCCTAGTAGACCTTGGAAAGTCAGGAGCGGTACTTCCATCTTGTCAAGCAGGCCGATCGGACGAGCAACGTCAAGTTTTTGTGGGTTATTCGACTATTCTAATCAAGTTTAATAAGCTGACGTTTTCTTGAATGGAGATGAATTCTCTCGGAGACGAAAGGATAGATCTTGTGGATAAGAAGATTCCCCCTGTTTTGGCCCCCTCTGCATTTAATGTGCTGATAGGATAAATATGTATGTATGTATGCTTGCCATCAAATTCTGCCGCGATGATCTTATTGTTAGTCTACCATTTTTAGCACCATCACGTGACGAGAAATGACTATAAACTCGATTTCTACGCTACGTCGTCTGGCCTAAACGGTGGCACGGTGGCTCTAGGTTCGAAATAAACATGCCCATCGTCATCAGCACCCTTGTGAACCCCCATCCACAAAATTTGATTTTTTGGCTGTGCTGGCACTTAGTCGAGTCTTACGCAAATGGCCTCTAATAGTTCAAATCTTTCTTACTCTTGTACATGAATTTGATCATATTCCTCTAATTCATCGATCAAAACATTGAATTTAATTCCGTAATTCGATCGATAATCTTCAATTATAGGAATAGCAAAAGAAGAATATGGACTATTATATCTTTTTATGAAATAATGGAGACTATTCCTTTTGAAAAGAACTTTTATTCCTTTTTCAATCTGCAAAAAAAAATTAACAAATTAATTTTTTAATTATAGAATTATTTGCTTTTACCGTTAGAAATTGCGTGACAACGATATCCTCATTTTTTGGTTCTACTTTCTTTATTATGTTGTCCTGAATATTGATTTTATTATACTTTTCAATCTCGAAATTAACCTCTTCGAAGAAGAACGAATTACCCACTACTCCTAATGGGGTACCAGTTGCAAATTTTCCATATATGCGATTATTTCTAAATTCAATATTTTTACATTGAAATATTTATAAAATTAAATTTATTTCGGTTTGATTTGCAATAAAAGAGGAAGAGTGGGAGAGAGGGAGAGAGAAAGAAAGAAAAATATATATTAAAATTGTTTCTCTGTACGTTTATTTCTAAATTCAATATATTTACTTTAAAATATAAGTAAACAAATTAATATTCAATAGTATTTTTTTCTGTAATCGCAGAATAGAACAACTAACCCTTTCATCCAGTAAATAGGGCCAGCAATGGAAGCGTTAAAACCATGAACAAATTCATCTGAAATATTCATTACAATAAACTTCTTAAGAATTCGCTCATACTGTGAGAGATTTGGTAGAAACGTCCGCCTGTCTCACTCGTATATTCTTCACGTTGCTTAAACTCCATAATTCAGCTGAAATTATAAAATTTTAAAAAAAACTAATTGACTCAAAGGAAGCTAAAATTGGCGATTTTTTTAAAACGAATTAACGAATTTTTTTTAATCAACCCACACTATTTCGAGAATTGACCTAATATATAAAAATTAACGGCGAGGGTATCGAAAATGTATGATCAAAGTAGTCGCCATCATTGTCGATGGTTTTCTGGCGCAAAGTGGACAGCGGTTTGATTCGCTCCTCGAAACACGCGATTTGGAGGCGAAGTAGGAGTCAAAATTAAATTGAAAGGGGGAACGAATATAATCATCGAGAAATTCAGGAATAGGGCACGTAGGAGTTAGTGGGGGTAATATGGAAAAATTGGGTAATATTATTACTGGAATTCATTGGAATGGATATGACAAGAGCTTTCTTCCATATTTCAGGTATTTGAGTTCTCAAAAGTATGTTGTTAAATATTTTGGATGTGGGAGTAAGAAATAAGAGAAAGAAGGAGGGGACAATCCACTCTTACAAAGGTTATATTATTTACAAATAAATAAATAATAAAATACTTTATATTTAGATGATCGGTCACAATTTTCGATTGAAATGAATGTTAGTAATGAAAGGAGGAGAATAAAAGATAATAAAGATAAGAAATGAGTAATAGAATGATGTGACTATTGATTGATAAGTCAAAATGACAAATAGAGATTATATTTCAAAAGAATTGAAAGTGATTCATGCTGTTATCAACGAAATGAAAAAGGTTATAAATGAAAGATTTGAATATTATTTTCGAGTGTAACAACAGTTTTTTAACAGTTTTTTAACAGTTTAATGACCTTTATCAAGCACAAAACCATTGGGGAGGGGAGTTCGAGTGTAACAATGTACATTAAAGATGGAGACCCTCGAATTTTATCGTTGCAATATTGCACAGGTAGAATGATAGAGATTCATCACATGAACCGTAAGATATATTTGATATTGCTTGATGATATGTTTAAAGCCTGTTATGCGTATTGAAAGTACAACTTTTAAGGAAAGTAAAAGGTGACATCCCATTGTTCCTCACGTTATACCCCGTATTAATCGTTGCGGGAGTCAGTCATGCAAACTCAAGCGTCTCATTTTTAATCACATTGATTTTCTCGACAGTTTCAGTTTAAATATGATGAGTACAACACTGACAGCGATGTCATCGCTCGATACTTCGTTAGCAATTTGTTGATGCAAGGCACGCCACTCTAGTTTCCATATCTAGTGTTACCTCTGGTGTTTCAAAACTAGTAGTTTACTTACTATTCCCACTTGAAGTAGACTTGTAAGTCTACTTCTAGTTTTAGACGTAAGTTTACTGCAAATGGTGTATACTACTGCAATGCATTTCGTCAAATATTCTATCACTTTTAGCAAACTTGCAGTAAGCTTCTAGTCAGTGACGTCATTTAAGTAGACTGCTAGTTTGGAAATACCAGGGTACCATACACCATATTAAGTTCAAATAGAGGTGTATTAAAATAAAAAAATAAATAAAAAAATGTTCTCAGTTCGAATATTCGCTCCTTGAAAGTATGAAAACGACACAACGTTTCACAACAGAGGTATCGATTGAGTAATTGATTTTTCGATTGTTTTTTGTCATGTAAGAAGCAAAGCATCAAATGTGGCTCTCGTTTCTTCGCAATAAGTGCTTTTTCGAATGCTTTATGAGTTAGTCAGAAGCGCCTTCTGAATCGTAAAATGCTTTTAATAACTCCAGAATGTATGGTCTCTGTGTTTCCCTGTTCTCTTCTGTTCTGTTACAGTTTAACGCTATTTCACCAATCTCTCTACTATCTCTACCATCTCTTTTCTAGAATAGATTATGTTTCGCAAAAATCATATAAAAGCACCTGGATCCTATGGAGTAACATAGCCATGAAGATATTCCTTCTTCTTGTGTCCATCGCTGCCTATATTCACATTGGTAAGTCTCAAAAATGTCTACCGCCTTAAAAAGTTGATGATAATTTTTCAGGGATATCTCAATGTCCTGAGCTAACCAAACCTTTGGAATCTGACTTGCCATCAGGTTTCGCATTTACTAATGGAACGATTGATTGGAAATCTTTTCTGTTAGTATGTCGTACAGAAAAGGAACCTAGTGGTCGTGTTTTCTGGGTGAGATTTATCATTATTTAACAGTTGAAAGTAACCTTGAACACGATAGCTTACACGAGCATTTTTTTATGATTGTATGATGTGGTTGCATAACGGTCGATGGGGAATGCTTGTGCAAAGAAAATGAAGGGATTATTTTAATATTTCATAAGAAGAAACGTATGATTTAAAAGTGTATTTGATACGCTCAATAATAAAATTCTTACTTAAAAATATTCACAAAGATATTATCGACTTGAAATCTTAAAAAAATGAAACACGAACAAATATGGTAAAATGCAATTTTATCACTTCTTATTGTTAGTAAGAGTTCTTTCTCATTGGTGGTGACTTGAGCACGCGATAAAGTAGGTCCTAAGAAGAGTTAGGCCTTCCGAACTGAATTGGCGTGGAATTATCACTGGCTTGGCAGTGATCACCCGAAGGACTTCTCGTGCCTTGAATAACGGGTTGCACCTTTATCGTTTCGCAAATTGTAAGACCGATATTTTCTTTTAAAGGGACAGTACCCCTATACTTTTCGGTGTTTGAATTCCCGCAATTGTTCCCCAACGCGTTAGCTCTACAACAGATATAAGAAATAATGACAAAAATTATTAGCAGGGGTGAGGACTTGAACCAGCTCGATCATTACTTCAACCAAACACTTAAGTCATGATGGGATATGTATATGGCGATTTGCATACATATAGCAAGCTAAATTATCCGTATGACATGCAAAACTAGTTTGCAAAATTACTTTTCAATGAATTTCAGGCAACACATCGTATGTTGTGGTAGAGTTATCGTTGTGAGATGTCAATTTTAGATTCGCGGGAATTCAAAACTGATTTTCCGGACTTTGCTTTTTTTCAAGAGGGATACTCTCCCTTATACTCTCTCTCCCTATAAATTCATTATTTCAGGTGAGTTCGGAGACCGGAATTCGTGGTTCTCTTTGGGAGAATTTATTTTGCGACAAATTTTCAAAAAGGTACAGAATGGTGCATAATTTTCAAAGACTCCTTTTCGAAGCTGCGATTCCTGCCTATCACCACGATGGACGAAAACTTGAAAACTAAATGAAAACTAACAAGGAAAACTATAAGGAAAGCTCCCCCCCCAAGCACTGTCCATATTATACAGTCCCGCAGAATCGCCGCCTTAACAGGCGTCACGCCACGTCACGCTGCGTGACGCCTGGATCGCCATGCTGTTTTCTGCTCAACTTTAAGTGTTTTACGTGTCTCAAATACGTTTTTGATAAGTTTTTGGTCATATGCATATAATGCACATGAGAAAAGAATAGAAAATTATTTTAAAATTAATGAAAATTAATTTTTAAAATATATAGTGGTGTCGTGTAATACCGAAATTCTCAAATATCGATTGGGAAAATGAAGAAATACAGTAGTACACCACAAAACGGTATTGCCGTGCCATATTTTAAAAATTAATTTTCATTAATTTTAAAATAATTTTCTATTCTTTTCTCATGTGCATTATATGCATATGACCGAATAGCTTATCAAAAACGTCAGTCAGTCCAGTCCCGCAGAATCGCCGCCTTAACAGGTGATCGCCATTGTCGCCATGCTTTATGTACTCTGCTGGAAGTGTTTTAGGTATATCAAATACGTTTTTGATAAGTTTTTGGTCATATGCATATAATGCTCATGAGAAAAGAATAGAATTTTTTTTTAATTAATGAAAATCAATTTTCAAAATATGGCACAGTAATTCCGTTTTTTGGTGTAATACCGTAATTCTTCATTTTCCTCTCGAGATTTTTTTTTGATTTTCATTAATTTTAAAAAAAATTCTATTCTTCTCTCATGTGCATTATATGCATATGACCAAATAGTTTATCAAAAACGTATTTGAGACACCTAAAACACTTCCAGCAGAGCACATAAGACCATGGCAATAATGGCGGCAACCGTGACGCGGGGATCTGTTAAGGCGGCGATTATGCGGGACTGTACAAGGATTTGTTCTCCCATTCCGGAGGAATATTCTCTAGTAATAAGTAAACTGGGATCAATACACTATTAATGATTAACGAAATTTTCGTATTTCTCCTTCGTCAATGCAATTGTAACATTTCAGTTGGATGTCTAACATTGGATATCTACTTAATAAGGATGATAAGGTTAACTTGTGGTCATCGTACATCGAAAAATCATTGCATCATGACTGAACCATTCTGAAATATACTGGAAATTCAACGGCTATTACGGCCGAATGAGGCATTTTGTTCTTATTCTTTCTCTTCATATTTTTTTTTGTTTTCCTGTAATCTGGATGGTCCACGAGAATTATGTTAAAATATTGCGAAACTTAGGCTGAAAAATAATTCGATGGAAACACAGAACCGAAGGCCAAACCGGGGAATAGTCGATCGGTATTTGTGGACATCGGAACGATTTATTCATTTTATGAATCATCATGCTTTTATGGAAACGCAATAATTCGGCCTGATTTTTTTCGGACAACTAGATTAGAGAAAAATATAAACTATGAAAAAAATAAGAACAAAAATACCTCATTCGGGCATAATCGCCGTTAATTGGTCTGATTATGAGAGATTCAAAATGGTTCAAATGAATCATGAATCATAGGTGGGCACGCTGGGGAAAAGGTTGTGCGCAAACCGGTGAATTGTAAGGCAAGGCTATGCGCATGTTTTTTTTACTCAATTGACTGGAAATTTTCAATTTTTTTTACGAGTCAAAGCCATGCGCAAGCCCCCCCCCCCCCCCCCCAGGGGAAGGCAAGGTCATGTGCAAAAAGAATTCGTTTTCACGCGCCCACCTATGATCATGATCCAATGAATTGTCGATGTATATTCTCGAGAGCCCATGAATGTTTTTTTTTTCAGATAGGGTGCGCTAAGCCAGTGGACGACAAGAATAGTAAGTCTTTTCAATCTTTGAGATTACATTAGTCATCTATTCCTGTAAGCTCTCACTCACAAGGGAATGGTTTCTTTGATGCATGAAATTACGCCTAGTGACCTACATAGCGATAATCAGCATGGTCGACTTAGTAAAAATCAACTTTCAAAAGCTGCGGTTGATCGATTTTGAATTTTGAAAAAAACCCGCCGCATGTCCGCCGCAAGATCAAACAACGATCATTCACCCTACCATTGGGGAAGGGCAAACAATCATTTCCATATATATAATAATAATATACTTTATGCGGTGCGAAAGTAAAGTATAATTTCTGATCAAATATTTGATAGTGGAGTACGCATAAATACGATGCTACGACTTGGGTAGCAAAGATGAAAATTACAAATAAAAAGAAATTCCTACAACGATGGTAATGAAGCGATGGATTTTCGGAAAGATTTTACAGAAGGACATATTATAATATTATTATTAAGCTGATTCCAAGAGTTGACTACACGATTAGAAATGAAATTGGCAAAGCGAGTGGATTTAAAAATATGTTTTCTATAAATGAAATTGTTTCTACGAGAATGTCTTGTATTAAGGGAGGGTAGGAAGAAGAGGGGATTGTCGAGCTCGATGAGTCCGTGTGTCACTTTGTAGGCAAAGCACAAGTCTGCAAGAGCACGTCGATTCTGAAGAGGCTCTAAATTCAGATAAATTAATCGATTAGAATAAGATGTATAAGGAAGTTTGCACTTGGCAAAAATACGACGAGTATACACTTTTTGAACATTTTCAATGACTTTTATCAGCTGTTCCTCATGGGGAAGCGTGGGATTTCATTTCCAACCGAGCTGTGGTATGGTGGTAAGTGCCCGAGGTTTTCACTTTTTGCCCACGAGTTCGATACCCTCGAGGACATTTTATGTCGGCTAATTAATTTAACAAAGAACACTAATGTTTCAATGGAAACCAAGTCCAAAATTTCTATTTCTATTTTTTTGCTGTCTTTGTTTGTAATGACTGTGTTTATTTCTGGAATTTTATATGAGGCCATTTGCGTAAGTATAGATAAAGTGCCGGCACAGTCAAAAAATAAATTATGGGGATCGGGGGTTTCAAGGGTGCTGATTACGATGGTCATGTTAATTTTTCACCTAGAGCCACCGTTGAGGCCAGACGGCGTCGTGTTGAAATCGCCTTTTCAATCTTTTCTGCTCTACCGATGGTATACATAGATCGGACCGTAATGGCTTCAGGATCCCATACAAAAAATTTCAGCCAATTTGCGGAAGATTTTTTCAAGAAAATCAACTTTTATTTAGTGTACTCATTTTGTCCGTTGAAGTAGAGGCAAGAAGCGAGAGAGTGTGGTGGTGCGAGAGAGCAGAGAGACACAATCCCGACCACTTCCCTTCCTTCCTATTCTGGTCGCCTCACCTTTTTCTTTGGGATCCTGAAGCCATTACGGTCCGATCTATGTATCTCGCAAAAAACACATTTTTTCTTTCAGAGAAATTCAAATTTTGAAAATTTCGGAAAATTTTTCATGAAAAATTAATTAGACAGGCGTGATCGTCATCAAATTCTGCCCCTTGGGGCATAGTCTGCAAATTTTAGCACCATCGGTTGAGGAGAAAAGACTGAAAACGCGATTTCAACACGACGTCGTCTGGCCTCAACGGAGGCTTTAGGTGAAAAATGAACATGCTCATCGTCATCAGCATCCTTGATAACCCCGATCCCCAAAATTTAATTTTTTGACTATGCCAAATTTTACATATTTTAGTCGACTCTTACGCAAACGGCCTCATATGAAATATGAAATATGAAAATTTATATGAAATCAAACAACACCAACTTTGTGTAGGTGCATACTTTGCAAGCTGTTGTATTGTAGTTTTTTTTTTAAATCGGAAATGAAATCCCACACTTCCGCCTATGAAAATGATTGTTTGCCCTTCCTCAATGGTAGGTGAATGATCGTTGTTTGATCGTGCGGCGGACATGCGACAGGTTTTTTTCAAAATTCAAAATCGATCAACCGCAGCTTTTGAAAGTTGATTCTTACTACATAAGTCGACCATGCTGATCATCGCTATGTAGGTCACTAACCGTAATTTCAAGTATCAAAGAAAGCATTCCCTAGTCAGTGGTTCTCACCCGCTCAGTTCTCATCAGATAGCCTCCGGTTATCATCCAATTGGTTGCTATTCAACGGTTCTCATTCGACCGTTTGTAGTGCCAATGTTATTAATGAAATATATGCCAAAATTCGTTCGAAATTTACACTCTGGCAATTTTGAAATAAAGCTAAAATATTTCGAGACTTACTCTCGGATTACAAATTTTATTTTTTACGACCCGTTAGTGCCGAAATGGGCATTGTCGAATTCTCCACCCCCATCCCTTTTCCCTCCCATTCAGTTGGTCTCATGGCGCACTAAAAAATAGTGGAAAACGGAAAATGGCGACTTTCCGGGGTCTAAAAAAGTACACTGGAAAACCGAAAATGGAAACTCGAAATTTGAATTCGCGGGCGCGAATAAGGCGCGGGAATTCAAATTCTGACTTTCTAGCTGCGAATTCAAATTTTCGAGTTTCCAGGTGCTTTTTTAGACCATGGAAAGTCGCATTTTCCGTTTTCCACTATTTTTTAGTGCGCCATCAGTTAGAGCAACGATGAATGCGTTCAATATCCGTCATGTATGTAAGGGTGGAAATTATTTCAAATTCATATGCGAATTATGGTGCTGTTTTTTTTTTTCAGTTTGCCTGTTCCAGCATAAAGTCGATGAAGGAGCGTTTAGGATCACAATTGCAATGAACTCTAGCATCACGTGCAATCATGGCCAGCAATTAAAAGGAAAAGCAGTCGATGGCAAATCTTATGAGGGAAAGTCATTAATATGCAACGACAAAAAAGAGATTTATATCGATAATCACTTTTTGGGCACATTTCCAGAATCGCAACGTGCTACTATATCATGTGAAGGTTAGTTGATGAACCAAATGGTAGGAATGTTCTCTGGGGAAAAAGTCTTCGGTCAAGCGATTTCGCTGTTTGAGATTTGACTGAATGTGTTTTTTTTCACAGCCCCTGCGCCTCGAAAACTATTATTAGAATAACTACATTGTGAAAAAATATATAAAAAATACAGTTAAACATATAGTGTACCAGTTACAGTGTGCATCTTTTAAAGCGATACCCCAAGCTAATTAGGAATCTCCGCTCTGGCCACACTCTCTCGCTTTCTTTGTCTACGAGAGAGTATTGCCAATGTGGAGAGTAAAAATAGCTTGAGTGTGCCTTTAAGCATTCAAAATAAAAACACTTTTTCAGGCGATCCCCTGAAATCAACAACGATCGAACCACAACCAGAATGTTAAAATTACAACTCATTTACTCATCGATAAAATATTCAATCATTTTTTCATTTGATTTTACTTCGAGCACAGATGTTGAAAGAATATACACGACGAACTGATGATTAGAAGAAAGAATAGAACGTCATTGATCTATGAAGGACCCCCTGCCATGACTCACCGCACCAATGTGCGAATGTGATAAAGATTATTATTATTATTATTATTTTCATTTGACAATAGACACGGAAAAAGGCGTTGTGGATTATACAATATTTCAAAATGAATACTTACATAGAAGAAAAACATAATCCGATGGTTAGGCACCGACGACATGTAATTAAACCAATCTATAATCTCACTAAAATCGACCATCGAATTTGCATATATCATATAGGCTTGCGGTTGACCATGGCACTATAGCTGAAGGCTTGAAATGCCTCATGAAGATAAAGGTTCTCTGTCGATTCGTACCTCATGAAATGACCGAGATAGTCTCAGCTAGATCACCAAATCGATGATTGCTAGATATGTATATCCTGCTCACCCTCCAAATCCACCAAACGTTGGCGTTATATTGTTCATCATTGTGTAGCATGCGTATGTGTACCCTTACAGGTACTGTTGAGGTACTGTTTTCTTCGAGAAACCAACGAGTGAAAAAGTTATCAAGGCTTTCCCTGCACGTGATATTATAAAAAAAAACAAAAGAAAGTCTACGTGCTGGACGGACATAAGGATATGAGCATTTAAGATTATCCTTCACTCTAATTTATTATGATTATTTCAGAACAGTGCTTTAGAAAAGACATTCTGAAACAATTCTAGTAGGCGACTGTTAGTCACTGCAATCACCATCTACAGTTGTCTCTAACGACAGTAGTATCAATCTACCGTAGTGTATAACTACCGTAGCCTCCAACTACCGTAGTCTCAAACTACAGTAGTCATCTTATTATTGATCGTTCAAAGTACCGTACTGTACTCATTCCAAAAGCTGGATAAAGGTGGAAAGAATATCTGTCAAGGATACGGTAATGGTCTTTATTGATTTATTGATTTCCATAAATGAAATTGTAAAATGAAGGAGCGAAGACGAGACAAAAGATAGTGTATAACATCCCCTCATCTGCTGACAAGGGAATGGTCTCAGCTCGCGGAAAGCAAACTGGATGAAATTTTGCACAGGCATTGCTGAACGCATTGTAAGATCACTTAGTCTATACTTACGCAAATGTAGTCTAAAAATCCTGGCGTGCAATGACACCAATGATCTTACAACACGTTCAGCTATGCCTATGCAAAATTTCATAAAGTTTGCTTTCCGCGAGCTAAGACCATTCCCTTGTGAGCATAAGAAACGATCGCCTATAAATTCAATTCCAATGAATACATTAAAACTTGATAAATCAGTAGTTCGCAATAAAAAGTGATCTCATACATATTATTCAATATGCATCTTTGATCCATATTCATTCTCTAGTTATATGGGTAGCTGATGTATGAAATTCGATTTCAATATCATTCCAAGTTTCTTTTTGTTTACAAGAGTTTCATTGCAAGTTCGTTGTGTCCTGTCTCGTTGTGTTGTACTGTTCTGTATCTACCTTGTTATAAGTATAGAAACAATAATAATATAACTCTTGTAAGAAAAAAGTATTTATGCGGATCAGTTATGGAGAACAATCGTCTTTGTATCGTATCCCATCAGACTTCAAATATAATAATGGAAATTATCGATTTTCTGGTACGATCAATAATGTATCTTTACTGTTTACTTGGATGTGTTTGACATTTTTTCGATATAAATGATATGTACAGTGTCGGAATAATCCAATCAATCGATCGACCAATGGAATAATGGAATAATGAAAGGATGTACTAATGCATCGTTACATTTGCCTTACTCCAGACTTTCCGCGCAACACGCGCGCGGGGTAGTGACAAGTCGCGCGGAAAGTCTGGAGTACGTGCCTACGCCGTAACCTCGGGGGGCGATCGATTTGCCAACGATCGTTTTCACAACGGATCATAAATCGCTTGGGGGTGGCGTATAGCAACCAAAGTTGCATCGTTGTTATTAGTGGGAGTATACGGCAGGGCTGGGAATTTCTGTTTCTGATTTTTCTGTTTTTTTCTGTTTTCTGGTCATTTTGGAGGGCAGAAAACTTTCTGACCAGAAACAGAAAATATATTTTTAAAACAGAAAATTTTCAGAAAATATTATTTGTTGAAATAGTTCTAAAGAATAAGAAAAAAACTCATTTAGTGTTGCATTTATGAAGTGTTTTTTTTCAAATACCGTACACAGAGAGAGTAAATTGACCCAATTATGGCATTAGATTTCAAATCTTTCCTTACTAGTGTGCCCGATTTACCCACATTCTGGCAAATGGTAGTTAACCAGCTATTTGTCACATACATGCAAGAATTTGCCAGAATAATGGAAAATCGTTCGCAAACTATCCCTACTCGTACAAATTTAATCTCTGTGTATATAAGGCCGAAAAGTTGGAGAAAAATCGGACTTTGGTATTAGATTTAGGTGTTGGATTTAGTCAAATGAAATCGGTATCGTTTCGATCCTATAGTGTTACAATTTGGTGTTTCGCTGGCGCCTAAATAAAAATTTATGCAAAATTGGTTTTGCAACCAAACTAATAAAAACATTAAGAAAATAAAGCAAATCAATGATTTTATGACATTTTCTGTTTTTTTCTGAATTTTCTGTTTTTTCTGCTTTTTGAAAACAGAAATTTCTGTTTTCTGATTTCAGAAAAAAATAATTTTCTGTCCCAGCCCTGGTATACGGAATTGCGCCGAACTACCGTAATCTAGCTACCGTACCCTACAATATTATAGCGAAATTCACGGCAAATCACTGTTTGATTACGGTAGTACGGGTTACGGTATCCAGAAAGATAAAAGTTAGCTCGCTATTGATATACTGGCAACTTGTATTTGGTCTCGGAGTATCATGAATTTTTCGACTTAAAAAAAAAGTCAGTTCGCGATTCCTGACGGTTACGGTAGCACAATACCGTATACTCCCCCTAATAACAACGATGCAACTTTGGTTGCTATACGCCACCCCCCAACCGATTTATGATCCGTTGTGAAAACGATCGTTGGCAAATAGATCGCCCCCGTAACCTCCGCCATACGACGGAGACTAATGTAACGATGCGTAATATTGGTGAGTTATTCAAAGAGGTTTAGGAAGAGGAATTTTGCTGGAGCCAATATGTCTGCGGTACCAATTGCATAAATCTCCACGAAGAACAAACACTTCATTACATACTACCTATATGTGCATCAACACTTCAGCTAGTGAAACGCGCATTATCGATTTTTCATCCAGATATCTTGTTTGATCTATGAATTAGTATTTTGATCTTTGATCTTTGATCTCTATACAAACAAAAGAAGACTTGGAACGACGTTTATCATTCGTCTGGTTCCAGACTCTATCTCTAATCAATCATCATCATTTCTTCTCATCCTTCTTCTTCTCTTCCTTCTTATCTCCAGCCATCTTACCGTCGCTCTAAAGCGAGAATCTAATACTTTATCTGTTATCTTTTTACGTATCTATCTCAACCATTTCATCCCTGATCCCCTCGGAGAATCACTAATCACCGTCAAATCGTAACTATTTTCATTTCACCTGCCATATTCGGTCGTGTACATAAATTATTATAAATGTCCAGACTGGCCTTTTATAAAGAGTCCCTCCCCTTGTAAGAATCTATAGACAATATATTGATGGAGATCATTGAGTGAAATCTTTTGAAGGAGAGATTTTTTAGAGTGTTGATTTTTTAAGAAAGTAAACTTTTTTCATGGTTGATCGTTCGCGCTGATTTTCAAATTGAAGAATAAACTATGAATGATCTGAACAAAAATGTAATTTTTTCTTAATAACCACTACTCTTGAATTATCCATTAAATTTTTTTTAACAGTACACTGAATTTTCAAAATAACCACTTGGGATAATTCACATTTCCGTATCGTAATAGAAACGATCAGAAGATAATCCATATTCCATAACTCTTTTGAAAATCATATAGTAACTATACCAAACCCTATCACTTTTTGTTGTTTCGTTCGAAAGCTCCCGCTGTGATCAAGCAATTGCAGTGGATACACCATTTCTTCATATTTTATTTTAACGTTTTTATCTTTCTAATTGTTCGTCAAATTAGCAATCTCTCTGTAAGAAATGATAAAATATTATTATTATTATATTAGTTATGGTAGAAATGGCTCGATGCAAATTCTGTTTGTTTTCATATCGAACAAACGACTTAGTAAATTTATTTATCTTTGGAGATTATTTTATTTAATTGCGAGGCACAATCGTTTGGAATGGAGAAATTTCATGACAACCCAGCTACGAAACACCCATTAGCTGATAAAGTTGGTCGATGTCAAAAATTTATCTATTTATTTATATAAAAGAGATAATTGAGTGTACAAAGTGCCAATGTCTTATGTTATTTTATTAATTTTTGAATATAACAAGAAAAATCATAGAATGGAGTGTGCAAAGATAATAAAATAGTTCGAGTAATTATCCTAGGTCTATTATAAATTTGACACAAGGATTCGGAAACAATTTTCTTTGCACAAGTAGGAATTATTTCTTCTCATCCCTTTTTGAAATCTGAAAAAAAGATTCAATTTAAATGCCAGTTATCTAGATGATTTTGTATGATAAATAAATAAATAAATGATTAAACTTACAAAATACTTCTCTGGCAGTTGATCTGTGAGGAGATGAACTGGTGATTCGATATAGCTTGTCTGTACATTCATCATTCCATTCTCATTAACTCCAACAATATCCGAATTCTTTCCCAAACTTGAAAATTTCATTTAACTTATATCTAACTTTAACTTATTCAACTGTTACATATATCAATATTTCCACTTACTTTGTCTTTATAATTTCATATGATAGATCATACATATTCACTGATATTAGGCTTCCTTCAAGATTTGAATAAAAGATCCAATTACTGAATATCGTGAATCGAGAGTGAATCTGAAATAGTCCTAATGTAAATCGATCGAATAACTAAAACATACGGCTGGTAATTCTTTTTTTCTCCAAATATTCTTCTGAATCCGATTGATATCGACGAATGGAGGAAGAATTTTCATTTCTAGTTATACCAAATAAGAAGTTTCTGGAAATTCATTTAGAGTATTTCATTTAGAGTTTGTTAAAAAGGAAATATAGTTCAAATCTTGCTTACTCATGTACAAGTAATTGATCATATTCTCTTAATTCATCAATCGAAACATTAAATTTAGTTCCATTTTTAGATCGATAATCCTCGTTTATTGGAATAGCAAATGACAAATTTGGATTATTATCTCTTTCAATGAAATAATGGAGACACTGCCATTTGAAAATAACTTTTACTTCATTTTCAATCTGTAAAAAATATTAGGTTAACAATTTCAGTTTCTACTTATAAAATTATTTCTTTTTACCGTTACAACTTCCGTGAATATTAATCTATCCTTTATTAGTTCTGCTTTCTTTATTATGTTGTTCTGAATATTGATTTTATTGTACATTTTCATCTCGAAATTAACCTTTTCGAAGAAGAACGAATTGCCCACAACGCCGAACCGTTTGTCATATTGAAATCTCTGCTCTGTACGATCATTTCTAAATTCAATATTGTTTATATTTAAATATTTATAAAATTATTGAGAATTTTAAAACATTTTTTAATTTTTTAAAATTTTTTTTGTTCAAATCGCAGTAAGGAACAACAAACCCTGTTAGAGTTGTAACGAGACCTGGAATGCAATAATTACTAGCACGATGAACAAATTCATCTGAAATATTCATTACAATAAACGGATTGTGCGGTGTTATGCGGTGTTCCACTTTCAAAAAGTGCACACGCCGTAACCTCCGCCGTTACTAAGACGTTACGGCGAAGGATAACGCGTGCGCACGCTTTGAAAATGTAACACCGCATTACGAATCCTCTCATACTGTGAGAGATTTGGAAGAAAAATCCTTCTTTGTCAATCGAATATTCCTCGCGTTTCTTAAATTCCATAATTCAGCTGAAATCATACAAACTAAATATAGAAATAAGAACAGCATGATGAAAGAAGTTAGATTCAAAAGTACGTAAAAGAACAATCACTCTCTCCTCTCTCTTTCTCTCTCTCTCTCTGTCTCTCGGTTTTTGGCTATCATTAACTCGAATATGGGCAAATCATGTGCTCAAGTATGGAAAGTGTTGTGTAGTTACTCTATTCCCTATGTATATTGATCCCCTCTATTCCCTATGAATATCGATTAGACTATTTCATCATGTAAACAAGTGCACGTGCGCGATCAGACTACACTCTCTCTGATCCGCACACTCTCTCGCCACTCTACCTCTCAGACTCTCTACTCTCTCGTGTCTGGCCCCGCCCACTCTTATGTCTAGACTTCCCAATCAGTCTAGAGTGATTCAGTCTTCCCGATCACTTCTCTGTTATTCTCTCTCTACTGCTAATAAAGCAAGATAGTAAACCCTTGTACTACATCACACCACACTACACGACAACGGGGACGAACTAAGGACATAACAACTGGCGACCAGGATCTACCAAGGACAACAATAGCTGTCTAAGGTATTCGAATTACGAATTATTTGCTTTCTTTTGTTTCGTCATTTTCTTATTGTGAAGTGCTACTGTGGTGTAGCCCGATACTGTGGTGTATCGAATCGTGAGATCAGCGCTACTAGGTGTGGCAGAGGCTGATAGAGGCTACTAGGTGTGGCAAAATTTCTTGATCAGGCTACTGTGTGTGGCTAGGACTGATCACTGCTACTTGGTGTGGCTAGCTACTTGGTGTGGCACGATTCTGATTGAAGTACGCCGAAGGCGCTGCCCAAATTGTGATTTGGAGGTTGCATCCTTGCGGTTGATCGATCGAGTGATTTCGTCATCTAGTGAAATCAGCTAAGACAATGTCAGATTCTGAATCAGAGACATTGGATATGAAATCACTGAAAGATTTGTTTGTTGCTCAAACAAAGATGATGGAAAAGATGATGAAGAAAGATGATTCTTCATTCTCTGTTGATGCTGTCGAGGCAAGAATGCATGAGTTCAAGTATTCCCCTGAAGAAGACTCTACTTTTGAGTTATGGTGGAATCGACATGAAGACATCTTCGATGTTGATATGGAAGATTACGATGACGTAAAAAAGATCCGATTGCTATTACGTCACATGCATCCCACCGTCGAGAGAACATTCTTGGACAGTATCGTACCCATCAAATGGAGTGAGATGAAGTTGAAAGATGTTGTCGAGAAGATGACGACACTTTTCGGTGATCAGACTTCTCTATTCGAGAAACGTCGAAGGATGTTCGATTTCAGAATGTCGAGTGAAGGCATCGATGATCCAAGAGTACTCGCTGCAAGAGTGAACAGACTGGTGCAAAGTGCACAACCTGCAAAGATCGAACTGGAACAAATGAAGTGTCTAGTGTTTCTGCACGCTCTCGATGTTCCTCGATATAGTGATGTTCACATGCTTATGCTGAAAGAGGCTCAGAATGGAAAAGATGTCACTCTCGACAAACTCATCGAAGTGTACAATCGTTCGAATCAACTGAAGAACGATTCTCGTGCTATCACAGAAGCCAACGGTAACGTGAACGCTGTCAATACACCCAAGAAGGGGGGTAAACAGATAACTGAAGACAAGTTCACTTGTTATCGATGTGGTGACAGTCATCATTCTGATAAGTGTCGATTCAAGAACACAACTTGCCATACTTGTGGCAAGGTCGGACACATTGCTAAGGTGTGTCGCGGTGGCAGTCGCAAGCATCCGAAAGGGAAGAAGATCAAGATGATCAAAGTGAATACAATCGGCACTGACCACTACACAATCAGTGTGCGTATGCAAAACAAATCGATTGCGATGCAGATCGATACAGGAGCCGACATCACTCTCATATCAGAGGATGTGTGGAAGCAGATCGGTGCGCCCGATTGCTCGAAGGCCAACTGCCAGCCAGTGTGCGCCAATGGCTCCAAGCTGGAGATCAAAGGACGGTTCAGAGCAACTGTCGAATACGGTGGTATCTCGAAGGAAGGTGACATCTACGTCACTTCGTCCGATATCGTACTTCTTGGAAAGGACTTCCTGAAGAAGTTGAAGGTGCTCGTCGTCAGGGATGATGCACTACCTCCAGCAGTGAAGAAGGTCACAAGTCAGCTGACCAAGAGTATCGATTATTCCAAGTGGATCGATACAGAATTTCCTGAGACTACTCAATCTGGTCTAGGAGCATGCACGAAGACGAAGGCGACTCTCAAAGTCAAGGAGGGTGCAAGGCCTGTCTTCATCAAGGCACGGCAAGTACCGTATGCTTTGACTAATGCAGTGGAGGAGGAATTGAAACGATTGGAGGATATGGGAGCCATTAAGAAAGTGGACTATTCTGAATGGGCTGCCCCTATACTCGTCGTACCGAAGCCGAATGGTTCAATTCGCATGTGTGCTGACTTCAGCACAGGGCTCAATGATTCCATTGAACTGCCCACCCAGCCCCTCCCGTTGCCTGAGGACATCTATGCGTCGCTCAATGGATGTACTGTATTCTCGCAGATTGATCTCGCTGATGCGTATCTGCAAGTTGAGTTGGATGATACAGCTAAGAAGTTGTTAGTCATCAACACACACAAGGGTCTCTTCCAGTATCAGAGATTGCCCTTTGGAGTGAAGGCTGCCCCTGGCATCTTCCAGAAGTTAATGGATACAATGTTAACTGGTATACAGAATGCAGTACCGTATCTCGATGATATCATCATTGGAGGTAAAACGAAAGAAGATCATGATGCAACACTATTCAGAGTGTTCACTCGCATCAAAGAGTACGGTCTCAAGACCAGAACAGCTAAGTGCTCGTTTGGTCTGGAACAAGTCAAGTTCCTCGGATTTCTGATCGACAAGAATGGTCGTCATACTGATCCGAAGAAGACCGAGGCTATTACAACCATGCCCGAACCGGAGAATCAGGCGATGCTTCGCTCGTTTCTTGGTATGGTTACGTACTACGGACAGTACATTGAGGGCATGCACAAGCTGCGTGCACCTCTCGATCATCTTCTGAAGAAGGATACGAAGTGGAAATGGTCAGATGCTTGTAGAGAATCGTTTCGAGAACTGAAACGGATTCTATCGTCACAGTTGAGTCTAACTCACTATGATCCGAAGAAGGAGATCGTCGTCGCGGCTGACGCATGCGAGACAGGAATCGGTGCTGTGATCATGCACAGATTCACTGATGGAAAACTCAGAGCAGTGGCCCATGCATCTCGTACACTCAAGCCGGCTGAGAGGAACTATGGTCAGATAGACAAGGAAGCTCTCGCTTTAGTCTATGCTGTCACCAAGTTTCACAAGTACATCTACGGTAGACGATTCACTCTTCACACTGATCATCAACCTCTTCTCGCGATATTCGGTAAACGAAAAGGTGATCATGCGTATACAGCTAAACGCATCTACAGATGGGCACAGATAATGCTCATGTACGATTACCGTATCGAGTACATCAGGACTGAGAGTTTCGCTTACGCCGATTCACTCTCGAGACTCATCAATACGAGTAAAGTTGATGTTGATGATGACATTACCGTATCGCTGATTCAAGTGGAAGAAGACGAGATCGCTTCGTTCCAGAGCTGCATGCGCAGCTTACCCCTGACATCATCCGATATCAGGAAGGAGACGGAGAAAGATTCTCTTCTCAAGGAAGTCGCGCTCTATCACAAGCGTGGTTGGCCGACTAAGATCGTCAAGAAGAAGCCTCAATTGATGCCGTTCGAACAACGGAAGGATGATCTGAGCATCGTAGAAGGATGTCTCTTGTACCGAAGTAGAGTGATCGTCCCTGACACACTCAAGAAGAAGGTCCTCAAGGAACTTCATGAAGGTCATCCTGGCATAGTCAGAATGAAGGCACTCTCGAGAAGTGTCTGCTATTGGCCGAGGATTGACCAGGATATCGAGACGTTAGTCAAGTCTTGTGAACGTTGTGCTTCTGCGGCTAAGTGCCCTACTAAGGTGCCACTTCAACCATGGTACTCTGCTGAGAGACCATGGCAGCGTGTTCACATCGACTATGCAGGTCCGGTTAGAGGCGACTACTTTCTCGTAGTTGTCGATGCCTATTCGAAATGGCCAGAAATATTCGTGACTAATCGAATGACTGCACAAGTAACAGTTGATCTCATGAGTGATCTTGTTGCTCGTCATGGTATTCCTGAAGTGATTGTATCTGATAATGGTACTCAGTTCACTTCTGATCTCTTCTCTTCGTTCTGTAGTAGCAATGGCATCAAGCACATGACCATCGCTCCGTATCATCCACAGTCCAATGGACAAGCTGAGAGATTCGTTGATACTCTCAAGAGAAGCTTGAAGAAGATGGATGGAGAGAAGCCTACTAAGGAAGTAGTAAGGGCCTTCCTGCTACACTACAGAAGGAACCCTAATGGAAGTACACCAGGAAAGATCAGTCCCGCTGAGGCTTTCCTTGGTCGTAACCTTCGTGGAAGGATCGATTTGCTCGTTCCTCGATCAACTGAGAATATCCAGAATGCGGATATGAAGGAGCAGTTTGATCGAAGAAACGGTGCGGTGGACAGGAGATTCCGCATTGGAGATGAAGTGTACTATAAGAAGCACACTGGTCCTAATCAGTCTGAATGGGTCCGTGGGACCATACTGAGAAGGAGAGGTTCAGTAATGTTCGAGATCAGTGTTGGTGAAAAGACACAGAAAGTGCATAAGAATCAGTTGAGAAGGAACGCAGGTTCTTCTAAGGATTCTCATGGCAAAGAGACGCCTATGCACATCCTGATCGAGACATTCTGTGTACCTAAGAAAGCGAATGATGATGAGGTCATCATTGCTGATGATGTAGCTGAGACAACTCCGACGGCAGCAACACCAACTACAGCATCTCCGCCTCGTCCAACTACCGTACCTCCACGTCGATCAACTACCGTATCGCCTCCGCGTTCACCTACCGTACACTCTCCAGCTCCACGCAGGGCAAGCCTGACGAGACCGCCACAGCAACAACAACGTTCGCCACTGAGACGGTCCAGCAGAACCCGTAACGCTCCCAAGAAGCTGGATGTCAATCCAAAGAAGAAGACATACCACTAAGTGGTCTTGTTGTTCATTGTATCGTGTTATCGTAATTTATTCATAATCTGTAAGATGTTTCCATCTTAGAGGGGAGGTGTTGTGTAGTTACTCTATTCCCTATGTATATTGATCCCCTCTATTCCCTATGAATATCGATTAGACTATTTCATCATGTAAACAAGTGCACGTGCGCGATCAGACTACACTCTCTCTGATCCGCACACTCTCTCGCCACTCTACCTCTCAGACTCTCTACTCTCTCGTGTCTGGCCCCGCCCACTCTTATGTCTAGACTTCCCAATCAGTCTAGAGTGATTCAGTCTTCCCGATCACTTCTCTGTTATTCTCTCTCTACTGCTAATAAAGCAAGATAGTAAACCCTTGTACTACATCACACCACACTACACGACAACGGGGACGAACTAAGGACATAACAGAAAGTAAGGAAATGTGTAGCCAATGTTTGGGTAATTTTGCGCTCCGTGCGCACACAAATATTAGCAAGGAAAGGAGGAGAATAAAAGATCGTAAAGATAAGAAATGAGTCATAGCATGATGTGAGTATTGATTGACAAGTCAAAACGACAAACAGAGTATTGTGATTATAATCACTCCCCAAATACACAGCGATTCGAAACCACTTAGCGTATGCATTCGTGGTGTGGTGCGTGAGGTGTGTTTTACTAAAACTGTTTCACGGATGTTCGTGAGCCGGAAACTGATTTCTTCTATTTTAATGTAGAACAACATTCATTTTACGATTTATTTCAGGTAGATATATACATGTCTGGAACAACAATAATTTACGAAAGATGTAATACTTTATTATTATTTTCTACTATCTATCTGCTCAAATTCTTATATGTTGCATAGTAAAATATACAACGAAAAGAACTTATTGAAAGAAAAGAGAACAAATATAATAGAAAGAGAAATATTGAATTTATAATAAAAAATAAGGAACAATAATTATCAATAAACAATAATAGCGCCTTCCTAATGAAGAGATTCAGATTACCGCAGCCTTGCTCTGGTATTTTGCCACTTAAAGTCTACTTAAACTTTCCCACTTTAAGTAGACTTTAAGTAAACTTAAAGTGAAACGTAAGTCTACTTAAAGTGGTGTAGTATACTGTAATGCATTTCGTCAAATGCTCTTTCACTTTAAGTTTACTTTAAGTTTACTTAAAGTCTACTTAAAGTCTGTGACGTAATTTAAGTAGACTTTAAGTTTCAAAATACCAGAGTGTAATCGAGACAAGAGATAGGGTAGTCACTGCAATAAAAAAATCGGGAATATTTCTTCTTATTCTATTTTGAAATCTGAAAATAAAATAAATTTATATGCCTATTATCTAGGTGTTTTAATTGTGTAGTGTAGAGAAGTTGTGAAAAGAAAAGAAAAACAGGCAAGAGAGTGTGTAAAACTAGGACAGTTTTCTGTGCTTGTCATTTCTTTTCGTAACTTTTGAATATAGTATAACTTATTTTTACTGATAGTTTGTTAGGTTTATGTTGTAATTTTTATTGTAATTTCCATTATTGCATTTCTTTTTTCTATTTCTTTACTATCATTCTCTAGAGAGACAGAGAAAGAGGGAGGGAGAGGAGAGATTGAACTTACAATATAGTTCTCTGACAGTTGAGCAGTGAATAGATGAACAGGTGAGATGGGGTAGTATGTCTGTGCATTCACCATTCCGTAATTATCAATTCCAACGATAATCGAACCAATTTCCAAACTTGAAAAATTTCCTTTAACTTCATATCTTTCCAATTTTCCACTTACTTTGTCTTCATAATTTCGTATGATAGATTATACATATTCACCGATATTAAATTTCCTTCAGGATTTAAATAAAATATCCAATTACTGAATATCACAAATCGATAGCAAATCTGAAATCATTCTAACTAGTAGAGTGTGATTAAGCTCTAAGCGGATACAGTTTTCGTTTGCGGCACAGTTCTAATACACTTGCTTTTTCTGACGAATGAGAAGGAGAGGGAGAGAGATGGAGGAGGAGAGAGGGAAACAGGAAGAGTGAATGCTAGGGAGAGAGGGAGGGAGAGATGGAGAGAATATGGGAAAGAGAGTGAATCGCTTATAATTAAAGGAGTTATTCGAGTAAAGCAATAAAGTGTATATTTTTTTCTATGGCTGTTGTTGAAAATTGAACATTTGTGCGAATATTCTGAGAAATAAGCCAGAGATACTGGGCATAAAAGGATTCGAACCTTTGAAATTTAAGAAGTTGTTGCTTTTAAAGTCGGGAATTTTTCCACTTAGGCTTGGGTTTCAAAAAATTATTTTAGTATAGTTTTGTTTTGCTATTGGGGTACATTGAGATGCAAAAAGAGTTGAGGAGATTGGACGATTTTGAAGTGTTTTATGGGGAAAAGAAGTGTGACGGACACACAAACAAATAAACAGACAGACGTGCCTTATCATTTTATAGAATAAAGTAATGTATATCGATAGAATAACTGAAACATACGTCTGGTAATTCTTTTTCCTCCAAATATTCTTCAGAATCTGATTGATATCGACAAACGGAGGAATTATTTAGACCGAATAAGAAGTTACTGAAAATTCATTTGGAGTAATTTGTTAATACAGGATATGTAGTTTAAATCTTACTAACTCATGTACATGAATTCGACGATATTTATTTAGTTCATCAATCGAAACATTAAATTTAATTCCATTTTCAGTTCGATAATCCTCATTTATTGGTATAGCAAATGAAATATTTGGATTATTATCTCTTTCAATGAAATAATGGGGACAATTCCGTTTAAAAAGAACTTTTACTCCTTTTTCAATCTGCAAAAAAAATTAATTTAACAAATTCATTTTCGAATTATAAAATTATTTGTTTTTGCCATTACTGATTCTGTGATTACGATTTCATCATTTATTAGTTCTGCTTTCTTTATTATATTGTCCTGAATATTGATTTTTTATTTTAATTTCATTTTTTGTTGAATTTCTTAATCTCGAAATTGACCTTTTTGCAGAACAACGAATTTCGAACAACACCGAATGTGGTGTCGTAATCAAATTGTTGCTCTGTACGATTATTTCTAAATTTAATATTTTTACCTTGAAACATATTTTTTTAAAATTTTCAATAAAATCGCGAGCAGGGTTGGGCGTTAAACCAAAAATGAACGGATCCGTTAAATCGTTAAATTAATGGTTTCAAATTCCGTTAAATTCCGTTAAATCCGTTAAATTACCAAAAGAAATTGTGGAAATCGGCTATTTTCGATATTTCTCCAGTTTTAACACTCAATATTAGGAGTAGTAACAGTACATTTCCGAAAACAAAGTAAAATAATTAATACAAAGCATTACGCAAAAAATATTATATTTATTTTTAACGGATTTAACGTAAAAGTTTTAACGGATTCCGTTAAAAATTAATTTAACGGATGAATACCGTTAAATCCGTTAAATCCGTTAAAACCGTTAAATCCCAACCTGGTCGCGAGAGAGAGAGAGAGATGGAGGAGAGAGGGAGAGGAAATAGGGAGAGAAGGAGAGAGGGGGAGAGGAGGAAAGTGGGAGAGGGAAAGACGGAGAGAGTAGGTTTATTTCTAAATTGAATATTCTTACATTGAAATACAAAAGCAATTTAATTTCAGTATGATTTTCAAATCGCAGAAAAGGACGACGAACCCTTTCATCCATGTAATGGTGCTAGGATCGAAAGAACGATGAACAAATTCATCTGAAATATTCATTACAGTAAACCTCTTACGAATCTTCTCATACCTTGAGAGATTTGAAAGAACCATCCTTCTTTATCAATCGAATATTCCTCACGTTTCTTAAATTCCATAATTCAACTGAAATTGTAAAATTAAAAAAATATATTATAGAAATATTACATGAACAACAAGACGAAATAAGTAGTAGAATCCCGAAATGGGCGACTTTCCACCCGTCAAAAAAGTACCCGGAAAATCGAAAATGGAAACACGAAATTTGCATTCGCGCGCATACAAGAGGTGCGGGAATTCAAATTCCGATTTCCGACAGCGAATTTCCGTTTTTTTTTGCAATTTTTAGCGATCAGGAAGTTGAATTTCCTTTTAAACTGCTAAACATCGATAACGGAAAGTTGGAATTTGAATTCCAGCATTTCTTTGAGCGCGCGATTTCAAATTTGGTGTTTCCATTTTCGGAGAATAAACGGTAGTGAACATAAGAAATGAGTTATAGCACGATGCGACTATTGATTGACCATGGTCAGTGCAGTCAAAACGACAAACAGAGTGATCACTCCCTAAATAGAGGCCGAGTCGGTATTGTGCCCTATCGCACTTTTTCTATATTACGGTATAAATGAGCTCCTACGTTGCTATGCAAATAGCTAGTATGTCAAAGCGCCTTCACTCTCTCCTTTCATCAACGTAATGACACGTATGTCTCTTCTCTTTAGTATTCCTTAATCGTTATAATTATTACGTATTGTTAGTTTTTATTGTTTTATTATTATGTTATTATTATCCACGCCTATCGTTTATTGCTCTTTTGTCTATGCTCAACTAAACTCTATCATACATTTTTTATCACCAGTCAGTTTATAAATTGTTCGGCTTATAAAAAAGGGTTACTTTATCACATTTTATTTCAAAATAAGCAATTTTACGGGTAAGTTTATAGTCGTGCCAGTTCATCAATATTACAGTTTTCACTTCTGTAAATGTGAGCTTAACAAAAATGTATGAACTCTATTCTCGTTTCGCTGATGTCCTGTTCATTTCTTTCCTCGATGCGCCTTCCATTCCTCCGTCGTCATCCACGATCCATCCATTATAGTCTATCCCCTTGTCTTTTCGTTATTCATGTCATTGTTGTGAATACCTTTTGCGTGCCCCGTTCGCTTCGCTTTCTTCATTATTAGTCCAATAACCTTTATTGTTAGTTTTAATTTAGTTTGAGGAGCGAATGCAAGATGTCCAAAGGAGCATATCGTCTAAGATCGAGAGATTCATCGGCTCGTCACTCATCAAGTAAATCTTTGTTATTGATTGATTATATTTTGTTATGTTGTTGTCTCGTTTTCGATATATTTCTTGAGTGTTGCAAATGGTGTGATCAATCGATATCTGGCACTACTTCAGAATAGGGTACCAGTCCAAAATAATAGTATAATTCCCTAATATACAGTCCCGCACGTTCGCGCTCCCTAAACGCGGCCCCCCGCGGCCCGCGGGGGGCCGCATCATGCCGCATCGGTGAATAATTTTTTTCAAACAGCTCATTGGTTGCGATCGTTGTATCATCAGATAATATTAATGTCACCGCAGAAACGAAAATTTTTGGTTGAGTGTGGACAGCGTCGCACGTTCGCCCTCCCTAAATGCGGCAGGTTGCGGCCCCCCGCGGCCCGCGGGGGGCCGCATCATGCCGCATCGATGAATAATTTTTTTAAAACAATTCGTTGTTTGTGATCGTTGCATCATCAAATAAGGGTGCGGACATGATGATGCAACGATCGCAACAAATGAAATGTTTGAATAAAAAATTTATTCATCGATGCGGCATGATGCGGCCCCCCGCGGGCCGCGGGGTGCCGCATCATGCCGCGTTTCGGGGGCACAGCTGGCTGTGTGACGCTGTCCATACTCAACCAAAAATTTTCGTTTCTGCGGTGATATTAATATTATCTGATGATGCAACGATCACAAGCAATGAAATGTTTGGAAAAAAATTATTCATCGATGCGGCATGATGCGGCCCCCCGCGGGCCGCGTTTAGGGAGCGCGAACGTGCGGGACTGTAAACGTCCTTTCCTTTGTGTTAATTTCATTTCTCATGTCCTTTTGGACTTGCCCGGTGTACTGGTACCCTATTCTGAAGTAGTGCCCGATATCTCACCTTCTCCATCTCCATCTTCCTCACTTATAAAATTTTTTAATATTTCACATATTTTCTTGCACTCGAACATTTTGTACTTGATGAAACACCCTTGTAGTGTACGATAAATAAATCAATAAATAAATAATATTATTGTTGAATTGATTGATGATTGTGAAAGTATTGGATGACTCATATCATGGACAATTGATTCATCTATCCTTCATTCTTAGTAGGGATGGCAATAACGCACAATGCATCGCGGGCCCGCAGAGCGGTCTATAATCATTGCGGGCCCGCAATGACTACTTCATTCCTACTCTGCTACTTTTTGTGATCGGTCGTTCATCTCAGTTCTCTTCACTTTCCTTCATTAACAGAGAAGAACGACCGATCGCAAAAAGAATAGAAGGGTAGGAATAAAGTAGTCATTGCGGGCCCGCAATGACATTTCGGGCCCGCAATCGCTCCCCCTCCCCTCCCTCTGAGTTTGCGGGCCCGCAATGATTTTACACCGCACTGTGGGCCCGCAATCATTAGCAATAAAAAGTCAAATCTATTGCGGGCCCGCAACCCCCGAATAGCCATCTCTAATTCTTCTCCGCAAATTTAGGTGGGGGGGGGGCAATATTTTGGTCGAACATTTTTGGGTGCCTAAAATTTGGCTACCAGACAAGCCCCACTTTAAAGTTGAGTCAATAATTTGGAGGTTTAGCCAATAATTTGGTTCGAAGTGGGGCTGTTATTTTAGTCTAAAATAATAGCCCCACTTCGAACCAAATTATTGGCTCATCCACCAAATTAATGACTCAACTTTAAAAGTGGGGCTTGTCTGGTAGCCAAATTTTATGGTCAACTTTTACGGTCCACCAAATTATTGGCCCCTCTTCGACCAAAATATTGGCCCCCCTAAAATTGCGGAGTTAGTATTTGTAACTTCTTTTTTCCCGTTGTCATTGTGTTTCTAGTTACATATTGTTAGACGATAAATTTGAGTTCAATAGAAAATCGTATCGATTAGATGCATACATACAGAATAGGCCACACCCACTCACCTGAAGTTATAAGAGACTCTATACAAAGAATATATTCAATTCAAATACATTTTCATTGAATTGAATTCATATAATGATGCAGAATATTCCCCGATGTGTTCTATTGAAGGAAAAATATTATTATTATTATTACATACATAATGTACATGATACAATAAAGAATCCAGAACAGAATAAGAATTCGAAGTGATTTCAACAAACTGTTATCCAAGAGATGAGGAAGGTTATAAATGAAACATTTGAATATTGTTTTCGAGCGAAACAATTTACTTGAATCATATTAATTTTCTCTATAATTACAATTCAAATAGGTTGAGCACTACACTGATGGGAAATTCTTTTAGTACTACGTTGTCTAATTGAAGTACCATAGAGAAAGGTTAGCTTATTCCAAATTCCCTAAACTAATCAATGTACTATAGTAACGGGAACTAGAGTAAGCTAACGATTCCGGTCCGATCTATGTTTCTATCAGTGGTCTATTTAATTTAATTTAATTTATAATACATCAATAAGATGCGACAACATTTGAAATAACAGATAAAAAGAGCTTGTGGGATAGATAGAAATAAACGGGAGAGACGTAACAGAGGGAGAGAGAAATAAAC
Source organism: Parapristionchus giblindavisi (assembly GCA_943737045.1). Classification (NCBI taxonomy): domain Eukaryota; kingdom Metazoa; phylum Nematoda; class Chromadorea; order Rhabditida; family Diplogasteridae; genus Parapristionchus; species Parapristionchus giblindavisi. The sequence goes on from CALSFV010000039.1 coordinate 555,714, forward strand.
GGGAGATAAAGGGGAGGAGGGGAAGTGCAGCTCAGAAAAGTCTAGCAGTGATCAGGCCTGTATTCGTGTACCTGGTTACCAGGCCCTGGTATTATAGAGTTAAAACTGTCCGAACAATACATATTCCGCTGTTTGCCGCGCAATATTCAGACTCCGCCCACTTCGTCGCGCGACATGCCATTTTCTCTAGTTTTATCGAATTTTATGGCGTTTCCTCATCATTTCACAGGACTTTCAATAAAAATAAAATTATATGCATTGAAAAAACGTTCGAAAAAACTTTTGTAATTCTATAATACCCTTTCCTTTACCCTTTTCAAACGTTTTAATCCTTCCACAGTGTGTGAATAAAGCGGACAGTGCCCTTTATCAAAAATTTTAAATATAGCAATGGAGTGGGATATGTAAGAGCAGAATTCATAATATGTATACAGAGAATAAAGTTGTCCGACTATGATTTGAGCAATGACGATATGCCCATTTAAGGACAATCTATGAGTAGATTAATAATTATTTCTTCTCAGCATGGTCACTGTCCCAGGTTGAAACATGAAAGAAGATTCAATAAATATTCATATAAGCTAATTTAATATCTTACTTTGAATAGAAGTTTACTATGTTTTAATTTCAAATCTTTCATTTCCTCTTCCTTTACTTCAATTGTCTTCTCTAGTTCTTCTTTATTCCTCACTAATAATTCTTCTTTCTTCTTCTGATCTTCTAGTCTTCTTACCAGTTCTGCTTCTTTCCTATTCTTATCTTCCAGTCTTTTTTCTAGGTCATTTCTGCTCTTTTCTTGGATAGCTAATATCACTTCAAGAACATTTTTAGCATTAAAAAGTTCTTCTTTCTCTTTTTGCCCAGTTTCGACCTTTCTTTCGAGTTCTTCAATTCTCTTCTCCTTCATTTCGACCAATTTACGCATGTTAGCTTGTTTCTGAAAATATAACATGGAAAATAAAAGCAAGAAGAGATGGAGAGATAGAGAGGAGAAATAGAAAGTTTTAGAGGGATCAATAATTTGGTCGAACATTTTAGCGAGCCGAAAATTTGGCTACAAGACAAGCCCCACTTAAAAGTTGGGCCAATAATTTAGTGGTTGCCCCTAAATTTTATTCGAAGTAGGGCTGTTATTTTTACCTAAATTATTGGCCCAACGTTAGAGTAAATGTATGGCCAAGGACCAAATTATTGACCCAGTAAAATTGCGTAGCTTACAATATATTTCTCTGGAAGTTGAGCAGTGTATAGATGAACTGGTGGGTAGTTCCACGCTTTTTGTACATTCACAAATCCATTATCATCAATTCCAACAATATGCGAGCACTCTTGCAAACTATAATAATTTCCTTTAACATTATTCTAATGCGGTGTTACATTGTCTTCGTAACGTCTCCGTCGTTAGGTTACGGCGTACGAACGTTTTGAAAATGTAACACCGCGTAATTCTTTTCACTTACTTTGTCTTCATATGTTCAAATGAGAGGTCATTTATATTCACTGATATTAAATTTCCTTCACTTATATAAAAGATCCAATCATTGAATATCACTGTTCGCTCCGGACATAAAATGTCAGGCTTATTAATCTGAAATCATTCTAATCTAAATCGATCGATTAATTGAATCATACAAATGGTAATCCTTTTCTCTCCAAATAGTATTCTGAGTTTGATTGAAATCGACGAATGGAGAAAGAATTTCTATGATCAGTTATACCGAGTAAGACGTTACTAGAAATTCATTCATTTATCTTTCCTTATGCGGTACGTTTAACAAAAAAAACGAAATTTGATTGGATGGACCAGAAATTAAAGGGAGCGTTACCTCACTCAATGGTCTCTTCATTGCGCACACTATTTTTCTGTTCTCTAACAACGAGAGAGCATTGCGCGTCGAAGAGACCATTGAGTGAGGTTACGCTCCCTTTAAAGGCAGCTGGCATCCAAAAATATCGATTCGAAATAGTTAAAATAGTTGATCTCATGTTGATAAGCTTTAAGAACTATTCAGAAATATGTATTTGAAAGCTTGAAAAGACGCTCTGGTAAGAAGTTGGATTACTGTAGCCTGCTCCACACCACGGGCGAGGTTTGCGAACTACAGTACTCTAACTCCATCGAAATGCTCAAAAAAGCCCATTATTGAGTTTTATTCTTCATAATTCCCCAGTGCGGATAGAATTATCATCAAAATATTCAATTTCAAGTCGTATCCAAAGAGTTGGTGTGGCAATTAGGAAAAGGCTCCCTCTATCTGGAGCAGACTGTAGTTTTTTAACTGCGCCGTTCTCCTTACCAGAGAATTCTTATGATATAAGATATATATATATATTTCGAAACAGAATTTCAAGCTCTTTTATATGAGATCAAATTGTTTTTCGTTTCCCGGTCCCTTTAAGTAATAAGGAAGTCTTATGCATCGTTACACTTTCCTTACGTGCCTCCGCCGTAACGACGGAGACGTTACGTCGGACGTTAGGCGGTGTTACATTTTCACATTTTCAAAACGGGCGCACGTCCACGTCCGCCTGTCTAATTCATTTTTTTCGGGAAAAAGTCAAAAAATGGGATTTCTCTTAAAGGGGCTGACACCTTTATCAACGGTCTCTTCAATGCTGTATTTTGCAAGATTCATCGATTGGACCGAGCTGCTGGTTTCCATAGTAAAATTTTCAATAAATTTTCGCCCGCGAAATTCGAGAAGATCTACTTTTACACATTTGACTTTGAGAGAAATTCCATTTTTGAAAATTTCTGAAACTTTTTCATGAAAATGAATTAGACAGGCTTCTGCCTTTTCTCTCTGCGGTTCGGTCGGTTGGACTATTCTCTCTCCACTCTCGACTACACTCGCCTATCCCATCAAGAGAAGAGGACCAACAGTTGAGTCCCCTCCTAGTAGACCTTGGAAAGTCAGGAGCGGTACTTCCATCTTGTCAAGCAGGCCGATCGGACGAGCAACGTCAAGTTTTTGTGGGTTATTCGACTATTCTAATCAAGTTTAATAAGCTGACGTTTTCTTGAATGGAGATGAATTCTCTCGGAGACGAAAGGATAGATCTTGTGGATAAGAAGATTCCCCCTGTTTTGGCCCCCTCTGCATTTAATGTGCTGATAGGATAAATATGTATGTATGTATGCTTGCCATCAAATTCTGCCGCGATGATCTTATTGTTAGTCTACCATTTTTAGCACCATCACGTGACGAGAAATGACTATAAACTCGATTTCTACGCTACGTCGTCTGGCCTAAACGGTGGCACGGTGGCTCTAGGTTCGAAATAAACATGCCCATCGTCATCAGCACCCTTGTGAACCCCCATCCACAAAATTTGATTTTTTGGCTGTGCTGGCACTTAGTCGAGTCTTACGCAAATGACCTCTAATAGTTCAAATCTTTCTTACTCTTGTACATGAATTTGATCATATTCCTCTAATTCATCGATCAAAACATTGAATTTAATTCCGTAATTCGATCGATAATCTTCAATTATAGGAATAGCAAAAGAAGAATATGGACTATTATATCTTTTTATGAAATAATGGAGACTATTCCTTTTGAAAAGAACTTTTATTCCTTTTTCAATCTGCAAAAAAATTAACAAATTAATTTTTTAATTATAGAATTATTTGCTTTTACCGTTAGAAATTGCGTGACAACGATATCCTCATTTTTTGGTTCTACTTTCTTTATTATGTTGTCCTGAATATTGATTTTATTATACTTTTCAATCTCGAAATTAACCTCTTCGAAGAAGAACGAATTACCCACTACTCCTAATGGGGTACCAGTTGCAAATTTTCCATATATGCGATTATTTCTAAATTCAATATTTTTACATTGAAATATTTATAAAATTAAATTTATTTCGGTTTGATTTGCAATAAAAGAGGAAGAGTGGGAGAGAGGGAGAGAGAAAGAAAGAAAAATATATATTAAAATTGTTTCTCTGTACGTTTATTTCTAAATTCAATATATTTACTTTAAAATATAAGTAAACAAATTAAAATTCAATAGAATTTTTTTCTGTAATCGCAGAATAGAACAACTAACCCTTTCATCCAGTAAATAGGGCCAGCAATGGAAGCGTTAAAACCATGAACAAATTCATCTGAAATATTCATTACAATAAACTTCTTAAGAATTCGCTCATACTGTGAGAGATTTGGTAGAAACGACCCCCACTCTCAATCGTATATTCTTCACGTTGCTTAAACTCCATAATTCAGCTGAAATTATAAAATTTAAAAAAAAACTAATTGACTCAAAGGAAGCTAAAATTGGCGATTTTTTTAAAACGAATTAACAAATTTTTTTAATCAACCCACACTATTTCGAGAATTGACCTAATATATAAAAATTAACGGCGAGGGTATCGAAAATGTATGATCAAAGTAGTCGCCATCATTGTCGATGGTTTTCTGGCACAAAGTGGACAGCGGTTTGATTCGCTCCTCGAAACACGCGATTTGGAGGCGAAGTAGGAGTCAAAATTAAATTGAAAGGGGGAACGAATATAATCATCGAGAAATTCAGGAATAGGGCACATAGGAGTTAGTGTGGATAATATGGACAAATTGGGTAATATTATTATTGTGCGTATAAAATGTACTTGCATAAGAAAATGACACTAGTCTCTAAAGAACGGAAGTCGCTCCAAGGCTAGATCTCGCCCCGCCTCTCGATTGTCTCTCCGCTGCCTCTCCCTAACCCGGCTGACCTTCGCCGCGCGCTATATGATATATATATATATAAGAGATCGGCACAGTTTCTGAACCATGCAAAACAAGAAAGTCTCTTCTACAAATAAAACAAGTGATTTTTATACCCTCAATACTGGAGTTCATTGGAATGGATATGACAAGAGCTTTCTTCCATATTTCACGTATTTGAGTTCTCAAAAGTATGTTGTTAAATATTTTGGATATGGGAGTAAGAAATAAGAGAAAGAAGGAGGGGACAATCAACTCTTACAAAGGCTATGTTATTTACAATTAAATAAATAATAAAATACTTTATATTTAGATGATCGGTCACAATTTTCGATTGGAATGAATATTAGTAATGAAAGGAGGAGAATAAAAGATAACAACGATAAGAAATGAGTGATTGAATGATGTGACTATTGATTGATAAGTCGAAATGACACAGAGAATATATTTCAAAAGAATTGAAAGTGATTCATGCTCTTATCAACGAAATGAGGAAGGTTATAAATGAAAGATTTGAATATTGTTTTCGAGTGGAACAATTTACATTAAAGAAGGGGACCCACGAGTTTTTTCGTTACTAAACTGGCCAGGAAGAACTATGGCTCACATCTCCTTGTATACAAAAACGATTTTCTCTAAAATTTTAGATGCCCCGGAATACCGTAATTCGGGCTTAAAGTTCATTGATAAGTCCAGGGAAAGTCGCGAGTTTTTGAAATTGAAGTACAAATATATAGAATATTGCAAACGGGAATCAAACCCACGTGGCGCGGTCACAAGCACTGACTACTTACCACTGAGCCAAACGCTCTACGCGTTCAACCAGTCAAATCTAATAGAGAAAGGAATGTCGCTTCCTATGTCCCACGTTCTTCATGTCAATAGCGCAGCCCAAATCTCGTGGGTCCCCTTCTTTAAAGATGTTTTTTCGCAACAATATTGCTCGGGTTGAATGATAGAGATTCATCTCATGAACCGAAAGACATAGTTGATATTGCTTGATGATATATTTGAAGCCTATTATGCGTATTGAAAGTACAACTTTTAAGGCAAGTAAAAGGTGGCATCCCATTGTTCCTCACGTTATACCCCGTATTAATCGTTGCGGGAATCAGTCACAACGGATTGATACAATAAGTGCATTTTCTAGCACTTTATGATGCAATCACAAGCGCCTTCTGATTATGAATCAAAAAATACATCTATTAACTCTAGAACGAAGATGAATGGATGTAATTGAACTCACTTGAAAATCGCAATCGATAAAAACTCAAAGATAAGATAGCACGCATTAAATTATGCTACAAATGCAATTGTCAACGGTCAGTTTTGCGATCATCCGGAATGGACTGATACTCTCCACCTGAAAATCGAACTGGGGACACATTGGCACATTAGTGCGGTGAGCCATCGAAGGGCGGGGGTTCTTCATAGATCAAGGATCTTCAGTCATCTATTCATCGATCCTCCCAATATGTTGATGCTCCTTCAGCATAGTTCTTGTGACGAAAGAAAATCCAGAAAATGTTCCATTATAAGTTGAAGTTAATAACCCACGTAGCAGTTAGAGCACGTTCTTCAGAATCGAAGTAGCGTAAGTTTGCTGCAAGTGGAGTATACTACTGTAATTCATTTCGTCAAATGTTCTTTCATTTTACGTGTACGCAAACCTAACTTTTAGTCAGTGACGTAATTTAAGTCGACCGTTATTTTGGGAATACCAGAGTACCATACATCAAAATAAGTTCAAATATACAATAATTGTATATATTTAAAACGACGTAACGTTTCACAACAAACGTATCGATAGATTAATCATTCATGTAAGAAGCAAATCATCAAATGTGGCTCACATTTCTGCACAATAAGTGCCTTCTTTTAGTGCTTTATGAGGCAATCACTAGCGCCTTCTGAATCGTAAAATACTTTTAATAACTCCAGAATGTATGGTCTCTGTATTTTTCTGTTCTCTTCTATTCTGTCATGATCCAACACTATTTCATCAACCTCTCTACTATCTCTACCATTTCTTTTCTAGATGAGCTTCTTTTTCACCAGAATCATATAAAAACACGTGGATCTTCTGGAGAATCATAATCATGAAGATGTTCCTTCTTCTTGGGTCCATCGCTGCCTACATTCACATTGGTCAGTCTTAAAAATATCTACGGCCTTAAAAAGTTGATGATGATTTTTCAGGGATATCCCAATGTCCTGTTCTAAACAAAACTCTCTCGGAATCTGACTTACCATCAGGATTCGCATTCACTAATGGAACAATTGATTTGTCATCGGATAAGTTAGAATGCGATACAGGAACCATGTATCCTGAATTTGTTTTCTTGGTAAGATTTATGATTATTTTAGCAGTTGTAAAGTATCCTTGCAAACGGGAAGATAGTTTATGATTATATGAAGTGGGTGCATGAGGATCATTGAGGAATGCTTGTGCAAAGAAAATGAAGGGATTATTATAATATTTCGTAAGAAGAAACGGCACTAGGTCGAATGATAACCGTTGAATAAGAACCTACTGGATGATAACCGGAAGCTACCGGATTAGAACTGAGCGTATGAGAACCCACTCAATGAGAACTGGTCTCTTAAGAACCGAGTGTATGAGAACACGCAAGATGATAACCCACTAAGTGAGAACTGAGCGTATTAGAACCGACCGAATGAGAACCTACTGAATGAGAACCGACCGAATGAGAACCTACTGAATGAGAACCGACCGGATGAGAACCCGCAGAATGAAAACGTGTCGGATGAGAACTCAGCGGCCATTTTATGCCAAATTTTGCGCTGATCACGGGTAGATCAGTCTGACATTTCAAAATGTGTCGGATGAGAACTCAGCGGTCATTTTATGAAAAAAATTGTTCGAAAGTTGTCAAATCGATCGAGCATTGATGAAACAAGTAGCCAATCATCACCCAGGCGCCAGGACGCCGGCGCCCGCGCCCAAATAAAAAAAATGTTCTGGTATTTGTTTTATCAATGTTCAATCGATTTGACAACTTTAGAACATTTTTTTTATTTGGGCGCGGGCGCCGGCGTCCTGGCGCCTGGGTGATGATTGTGTACTTTTTTTCATCAATGCTCGATCGATTTGACATCTTTCGAACAATTTTTTTCATAAAATGACCGCTGAGTTCTCATCCGCTTTAAATTCATTATTTCAGGTGAACTCGAAGACCGGAATTCGGGGATATGCCTGGGAACCTATCTTTTGCGACAATTCTACAAACAGGTGATGGTGAAATTGTCACAAGAATTTCCGCGAACTTTGCTCGTTAACGCTCTGTACGTTCCTGCTGTCAAAGGCGCCTTTTCGACGCTTCGATGCCTATCACTATGATGGCAGAAAACTTGAAAACAGAATGAAAACTAAGGAAAACTATATAAAGGCCCCAAGCACTGCCCATATATACAAGGATGTGCTCTCCCATTCCGGAGGAATATGCTTCTAGTAATAAATAAACTAGGAGGAATAGACCATTAAAGATGGAGACCCTCGATTTTTTCGCAATAAGGCTGTTCGGATAGAATGATAGAAATTCATCGCACGAATCGAAAGACATATCTGATATTGATTGCCGATATGTTTAAAGCTCACTATGAGCATTGAAAGTACAACTTTCAATGCATCTATAGAGTGCCTATCCGATTTGCATACTAGGCTCTATCATTTTTCCATTCTCCCTCACGCCAATTACCATATAATATAAACAACATTAATAATAATATATTTATCGCATCTTGGAGAAAAGAGACGAGGGATTTTTTTATAAACAATTAAAATACATATTAAAACAAGAAGTAGCGACGATATAGGTGCAATTACTGGATTGCAACCTTTATAGAATTACTAAACACTTGAGGAGAGATTGATGTGCCAATAGTTCGATCTAAATTCGACATGCTTATCGTGGCAGGAGTGAGTGATGCAAACTCATTGTCAAGGGTCTCCTTCTTTAATGATTAACGAAATTTCCGTAATTCTCCTTCGTCAATTCAATTGTAACATTTCAGTTGGACAACTTACAATGGATATCAACTTAATAAGGATGATAAGGTTAATTTGCGGTTATCGTATATCGAAAAATCATTGCATCATGACTGAACCATTCTGAAATATACTGGCAATTCAACGGCGATTATGACCGAATGAAGCATTTGGCACTTATTCTTTCTTTTCATAGTTTTGTTTCCCTGTAATCCAGTTAGTCCACGAGAATTATGTCAAAATATTGTGAAACTTAGCCTGAAAAATAATTCAATGGAAATACAGAACCGAAGGCCAAACCGGGGAATAGTCGATCGGTATTTGTGGACATCGGAACGATTTACTCATCTACTAGATCAGAAAATATAAATTATGAAAATTACCTCATTCGGACAAAATCGCCGTTGAATGGTCTGAGAGATTCAGAACGGTACAAATTAATCATGATCTAATGAATTTTCTATGCATTTTCTAGAGAGCCCATGAATTTTTTTTTCAGATAGGGTGCGCTATGCCAGTGGAAAGAGATAATAGTAAGACTTTTCAATGTTTGAGATGAAATCAGTCATATAATCCTGTAGGCTCTCACTCAGCGAGTTCTCATCCGCTCAGTTCCCATCCGATAGCTTCCGGTTATGATCCAGTCGGTTCTTATTCAACGGTTCTCTTTCGACCTAGTGCCAATATAATTAGCATCACATTTATACCAAATTTCGTTCGAAATTTACACTCTCGCAATTTTGAAATAAAGCTAAAATATTTCGGGCCAAATTTTATTTTTTACGATCCGTTAGCGGCGAAATGGGCCTTGCCGAATTGTCCACCCCCGCCCCCATTTCCCTCCCGTTCAGTCAGGCTTTATTAGAGCAACGCCTTCCACATCCATCATGTACATATGACAGGGTTAATTATTTAACTGTTTTTTTTTTCAGTTTGCCTGTTCAAGCATGAATTCGATGGAGGAGTGATTAAGATCATGCTTGCAACGAACTCTAGCGTCACGTGCAATCCTGGCCAGCAATTAAAAGGAGATGCAGCCGATGGCAAATCTTATGAGGGAAAGTCATTAATATGCAGAGAAAAAGGAGATATTTATATAGACGATGACCTGTTGGGCAAATATCCTGATTCGCAAAATGCTACTATATCATGTGAAGGTTAGTTGATGAAGGAAATGGCCGTCCACTGGGGACAAAGTCTCCGATCAAACGATTTCCATGTTTGAGATTTGATTGAATGTGTTTTTTTCGCAGTTGCGCCTTAAAAACAATAACCATACCTTGTGAAATATTACAAGCAGTTAAACATATAGTGTACCAGTTACAGCGCGCATCTTTTAAGCATTCATAATTATACCACTTTTTCAGGCGATCCCCTGAAATCGACAACGATCGAACCACAACCAGAATGTTGAAATTACAACTCATTGAACTATCGATAAAATAATCAATAATTTTTTCTCGACAAATAGACACGGGAAAAAATGTTGATTATACGATATTATAAAAACAATTTTTTTCTTACTTACATAGAAGAAAAACATAATTCGATCGTGAAGCATCGATGATATGCAATTAAAACAATATGTACATACTCCCACTAAAATCGCTTTGTCGATCATTTTCATAATCATGCACAAGAGTGGCTTGCGGTTAACCATAGCACTATAGCGGCTGGCTTGAAATGTCTCAAGAAGATAAAGCTTCTTGGTCGAATCGTACCTCATGACTTGACCCAGTCTCACAAGATGCAACTGTATGAACACAAGATGTAACGATGCATAACTTGTGAAGTATTACAAAACAGTTAAAATAAAGTATATCAGTTACAGTATGCCTTAAATATTCTTTCAAGCATAAAAAAATTCATAATTATATCAATTTTTTCAGACGACTCTCTGATAACAACGACGGTCGAACCAGAATGTTAAAATTACACTCAGCTGAAAGATACTTAATAGTAAGCATACGATTTGCTACCTCAGTCGGATAAGATGGCGATATGCTTACATATAAGCATGGGCAAATGCTTACCGGGTTGCTTACATGAAAGAAACAACTCGGCAAAAGATTGCGATAGAATGGGGGACCGAAACACCGACCTACCGAAAGCTAGTGAAGGCGCTTACCACTGCGTCACCTAACCATGTACCTGTGGCTAGTATAACTCAAAGTCTATTCCGGGAGGCGAACGCCCGCCTCTTTCAATTTAAGCATACGCTATGCTTAAATATAAGCATCTCTCTTCTAAGCATACGTTATGCTTAACTATAAGCGATTGTATCGCTAAGCAAATGCGTAAGCAACGCATTTGCTAAGTATCTTTCAGCTCAGTGTAGAACTCATTGATCTATCGATAAAATATTTAATCTTTTTTTTTCATTTGACAATAGAGGCGTCATGGAATATACAATTTTAGATAATTACATTTTTTTCATACATAAAAACATAATCCGATCGTTAGGCACCGATGACATACAATTAAACTAATATGCAAGAGTAGCTTGCGGTTAACCATAGCACTATAGCGGCTGGCTTGAAATGCCTCAAGAAGATAAAGCTTCTTGGTCGAATCGTGCCTCATGACTTGACCCAGTCTCACAAGACAAGAGTCTCTCAGCTATAATAGTATTTATGTGGATCAGTTATGGAGAACAATCGTATGCCGTATCTTATCGTATCAGAGTATTAATAGAATAATGGAAATCATCGATCTTCTCTAACGATCTATAATGCCTCTTTACTGTTCACTTGTATGTGAATGACTTTTACCTATATTGCGATATAAATGATACATTGTCTGAATAATCCAATCGTTCCTTAACAAATGAATAGATCGGCCAATCGAATCGCGAAAAAGATGGAAGAATAAGATTTGCGAGTTATTCAAGAGTGAATTGATCTGTGAAGTGGAATTTGGCTGGAGCCAATACTGCTCTACTCTGTCTGTCAGTACTGTCTGCGGTACTAACTGCAAAAATCTCTACGACGAACAAGCACTTGACTATATACGGTTTACCCTATGTCTGCGTTAGCACTTTAGCTAGTGAAACGCGCATTATCGATTTTTCATCCAGTTATATAGTTTGATCTGTGAATTTGTAGTTTGATCTTTGATATTTGATCTCTATACAAACAAAATACGACTTGGAACGACGTTTATCATTCGTCTGGTTCCAGACTCTATCTCTAATCAATCATCATCATTTCTTCTTCTCCTTCTTCTTCTCCTCCTTCTTATCTCCAACCATCTTACTGTCGCTCTGAAATGATTGATCTCTGATCTTTGATCTCTGAGCTTTATGATTCCTTACCTCGTCCCAATCGCTGGGAATGTCATCATATGTGGGATACTCGCTGGCCTTCTTGAAGGCGCCTCGCGCGATCGCCCTCTATAATGGAAAAAATGGCCATTTTGGAGGTAAAAATATTATTTTGATGAAATCCGATAACTGGTCAAAAATTACTGGAGGATGCCCCTACTTCATAAAAAAGTATAGTATAAAAGTCTAGCACAAAATGCTCTTTCCTTCATGTACTCTTATTTTTCTCCCCTTTTGGACTGTTCCGGTGTTCTGAAGTTGGGCCATTGCAGCCTTTAAACATAGAGAATGTTCCCAATGCTTAAATATATTTTACGAAAGAAAAACATTAATCCCTGAGAGCTCGGTCTTACATACTTCCTTCGGACCCAACTCGGACTTCTTTGGAACTAAGTCGTCGACTGCGCTCCTCTTCTCCTTCTTTTCTTCCATATTCACCGACTCACTCCCGGACTTTGCCCCAACTGATTGTCCTCCCACTGTAGTGCCCGATCGGAACGCAAATCCCGGAGCCTCCTTCTGCAGCAGAGATAGAAGATTAGTGATTAGAGATCAAAGATCGACAATTTATTTTCAAATATTATAGATCAAAGATCAAAGATTAGAGATCAAAGATTAAACCTTCTTTCTTCCTCCACATCCTAGAGTGATATGGATTACGGTAGCGATGGGTGCAGCAACAGCTGTGATTAGATTGATCATTGTAGAGACGATGAGCTGAGATTTGAGTAGACCGCCTCTCAGTAAAACTCAAGATGAGAATGAAATGAACGACAACACTGCAGAACTCATTGATATGATTGCAATTATTCATTTATGGATAATTCCTAATCATGCATAATAATCATTCATTTGAAAATACACGTAGTTTAGTCCATTTCGCTGTCAATAAAGTGCATAGATAGGGCAAATTTTTAAAATGTAATTGTATTATTTATCATCTTTGGAATTGTACAACTTAACTTAACTTAATTTATCTGGGGTCGCATATTTGCGCTGATCAAGGGTTGACCATTCTTCATCATTTTGACTCCATCAAGGTTCTCTCATTCTCTTCGCAATCTCCTTTTTCATCACTCCAGCGGTCTTCCTAGTCCTCTGTTGTGTATTCGATCATATGGCATAATCTCCTTGCGCATAGAATATGATGGAATCGTATACCAATGAAACAATCGTGGGGTCACAACTATCTGCATGAGTTCTACCATATCTTGGAAACGGTCTATGAAGCAAGTCACGTGTTAGTAATCAAAGATCAAAGACCAAAGATCACTATTGGCAGCCAGTATATCCCTATACACACATTCACTTATTCTGTCGCAATCTTGTAATAGCCACGGCATCTCTGATCGTAAGTTTTCTTTGGATTCGGAAAGAATAGCACTACTGCCTTTTCCTTCACGGGATAGATGGTTCATTGATATGTCGAGCGAGTAATAAGGAGAATCAGCATGAAATAAATAGTGAACGTTAGAATAACTTTTGCGTAGACTTGCAGAATTTCCATGATAGATACATGTTAATAAACATAACTCCTAGCAAATTTCAAGCCATGTTCTTGATTCACTCCCCAAATGAACCCATTCTGATAATTTATCGATCATCCGTACTTAAGACCAGACCAGACCGTAGACCAGTAAAATTTTTATGACGATTCTCACAATACATGTCACTAACCATAACTCCGTGCCCATTTCAAGCCATGTTTTTATGTTCCCATTTTGATAATTGAAAAATTATCGATCGTTCGTACTGCATATATAACAAATGCGATGTAATATGTACTTTGCTTTATCGATAGAGTTCTTAAGGGTTACAATAAGCGTTTATTCTTTATCTTTAAGGGTTATACTCGATGGGGAGGTTCTTTCTGCGGACCATGCCGTCTCCCTGGAACCATTCGCGACGGAATTGCTTGGCGGCTCCATCAGGGGTGTTGGTCCACTCGATGGTGATACGGTCGTTGTTGGTGTCCTGAACGGAATTTATGGTTACAGTCGGTGAAACCAATGAGAGAAACGACAGTAATCAAAGTTATCGCACCTCCTGTCCGTAAGCGAAGGCGTCGCAGGAGACGGCGATGAGGGCGTTCTCCTTAGGGTCGAGAACTCCTGATCCGGGGTCTACACCGAGTCTCTTCATGTTGGTGGTCTTGAAGGCCCATCCAATACGGCGAGCAGAGGAGTTGGTTACCTAAAGACTTTAAGATTTTTAAACCTAATCTTAAAGACTAACCTTGATGTGGTAGGTGTGCTTGTCATCATAAGGAGCATTGAAGACAATCTTGCTGCCGGGTTGAGTGGCGATATCTCCGGGAGGTACTGACTGAGCCATGACGACAAATGTGAAGGTCGACCGATTGGCATGGCTTTTATATGAGAAAAGATAATTTGATTTGACTTGTATATTCAATACAAATGTATCAACAATGAACATTATCATTATATGCAAAATTAATGGAATTAGGAATTTCTTTATAAGAAATTATCCACTAATTTGTATGAATATTCAATTAAATAAGAATTATTTGAAATATATCTTGCACATTATGCAAACAACAAAGAATATAGACAAAGACAAAGAACGAAGACAAACAACAAGAAAGACAAATATCAAAGTTCAAAGTTTTCTCATAAGTACTAATTCGAATGGCATACCTCGTTTAAGTATACATATATTCTGCATTCTTACGTTTAATTGTAAGTAAAATACAGAACGATACACCACTAAAGCCGCTAAACGACTAGTCGTGCAGACAATGAAGTCCAATACAAGAGGCACTATTTCTTCGTTCTTCTCCTTCTTCTTAAGACACCGGCTCAGTGAGATTCCAGGAAGTGCCGGACATCGACCTCACCGATTTGGCCCAAAAATTTTTTTATGGATACCCCCATGGGTCCCCATCACAAAATGGGTATTCATTTGTGCTGGTTCCTTGAAACACAGATGTGGCGGGTTTTCGAAATTTGAAAACTCGATTTTCACCGAAAAAAAATGGGGCGACCTAGGACCAATGTTAGTGTCGATTAATCATAAGTATAAATAGACAACAAAAACTGGCTATACGACGGTCCGGAGATCCGATCGCAAACTGATTTTTTACCTCCTTAAAACATTCTAAAATTAATTAAAATTTTAAAACAAAAAAGTGCAGTCCAATTTTTATCTCTTCTTATAGAGCAAAAAATTCCGCGTCGAATGAGCGAAAAAATTGAAAAATCGAAAGATACCTATTTTGAGAAAAATGGACCTGAAGATGACCGGAAAATATTTTTGTTTTCGAAACCCCTCATGTTTGTGCTCATATTGAAGAGCTCGTCGAGTATAACAACTTTCATGTTGAACGTTATGTCTGAAACTCATGTACAAGAGAGTTTCACACGTTTACCTGCTAATTTTGAGTAAAACGAAAATAAATTTTTTTTTAAAGAAAAAAGTGCATTCCAAATTTTGCCGCATCCTATAGAGAAAAAAATTCCGCGTCGAATGTGCGAAAAAATTGAAAAATCGAAAGATACCTATTTTGAGAAAAATGGACCTGAAGATGACCCGAAAATATTTTTGTTTTCAAAACCCCTCATGTTTGTACTCATATTGAAGAGCTCGTCGAGTATAACAACTTTCATGTTGAACGTTTTGTATGAAACTCGTGTGCAAGAGAATTACATGAGTTTATTTATTCACACGATTGTTCACCCAATTTTGAGTTAAACGAAAGTAAAATATTTTTTGTGCACAAATTGATTACGCCTATATTGTAGAACTCAAAAATCCATACTTAATTTGTTGTTTCACGAAAAAAAATTGTTGACCCCTATTCTGAAAAACATGGCCTCTAAAGTGGTCATGAAAAAAAAGTTGTCAAAACCTTGCCAAGTATATACTCATTTTAAAGAACTCGTCGAGTACATCATTTCTCATGTTGGTCGTATTCTATGAAAGTCGTTTGTTCTCAAGATACAAGCAATCTAAACGATTAGGATTCAATAAATCTTAATTCAAGTAATTCTCTTGTACATGAGTTTCAGACAAAACGTTCAACATGAAAGTTGTTCTACTCGACGAGCTCTTCAATATGAGTACAAACATGAGGGGTTTCGAGAACAAAAATATTTTCGGGTCATCTTCAGGTCCATTTTTATCAAAATAGGTATCTTTCGATTTTTCAATTTTGTCGCTCATAAGACGCGGATTTTTTTGCTCTATAAGATGAGACAAAAATTGGAATGCACTTTTTTGTTTTAAAATTTTAATCAATTTTATAATGTATTGAAGAGGTAAAAAAATCAGTTTGCGATCGGATCTCCGGACCGTCGTATAGTCAATTTTTGTTGTCTATTTATACTTATAATTAATCGGCACTAACATTGGTCCTAGGTCGCTCCATTTTTTTTCGGTGAAAATCGAGTTTTCAAATTTCGAAAACCCGCCACATCTGTGTTTCAAGGAACCAGCCCAAATGAATACCCATTTTGTGATGGGGGCCCATGGGGGTATCCACAAAAAAATTTTGAGCCAAATCGGTGAGGTCGATGTCCGGGGTCACCGGCTCAACCCTCGAATCTTACTGAGCCGGTGTCTTAAGACATCGGCTCAGTGAGATTCCAGGAAGTGCCGGACATCGACCTCACCGATTTGGTCCAAAATTTTTTTATGGATACCCCCAAGGGCCCCCATCACAAAATGGGTATTCATTTGAGCTGGTTCCTTGAAACACAGATGTGACGGGTTTTCGAATTTTGAAAACTCGATTTTCACCGAAAAAAAATGGAGCGACCTAGGACCAATGTTAGTGTCGATTAATTATAAGTATAAATAGACAACAAAAACTGGCTATACGGCGGTCCGGAGATCCGATCGCAAACTAATTTTTTAACCTTCTCAAAACATTCAAAAATTAATTAAAATTTTAAAACAAAAAAGAGCAGTCCAATTTTTGCTTCATCTTATAGAGCAAAAAATTCCGCGTCGAATAAGTGAAAAAAATCAAAAATCGAAGGACCCGTCTTTTGAGATAAATGGACCTGAAGGTGACCGAAAATATTATTGCTTTCAACCCCCCTCATGTTTGTACTCATATTGAAGAGCTCGTCGAGTAGAACAACTTTTATGTTGAACGTTTTGTCTGAAACTCATTTACAAGAGAAATACATGAATTAAAATTTATTGGATCCAAATCATTTCGATCGCTTGTATCTTGAGAACAAACGACTTTCATAGAATACGACCAACATGAGAAATGACGTACTCGACGAGTACTTTAAAATGAGCATATACATGGCAAGGATCCGACAACTTTTTTTCCAAGACCATTTTCGAGTCCTTATTTTTCAGTATACTAAAATTTTTTTCGTGAAACAACAAACTAAGTATGGATTTTTGAGTTCTACAATATTGGCGGAAGCATTTTGTGCACAAAAAATATTCACTATTGTTATTGTTTATTGTTTTACTAAAACTTGTTTGGAAAACGGTGTGAATTAATTAAACTCATGTATTTCTCTTGTGCATGCGTTTCAAACAAAATGCTCAACATGATAGTTGTTATACTCGACGAGCTCTTCAATTTGAGTACAAACACGAGGGGGTTTGAAAACAAAAATTTTTTCTGGTCAACTTCAGGTTCATTTATCTCAAAAGACGGGTCCTTCGATTTTTCATTTTTTCCCCTTATTCGACGCGGAATTTTTTGCTCTATAAGATGAGGTAAAAATTGGACTGCACTTTTTCGTTTTAAAAATATTTTATTTTCGTTTTACTCAAAATTAGCATGAAAACGTGTGAAACTCTCTTGTACATGAGTTTCAGACAAAACGTTCAACATGAAAGTTGTTCTACTCGACGAGCTCTTCAATATGAGTACAAACATGAGGGGGTTTGAAAGCAATAATATTTTCGGGTCAACGTCAGGTCCATTTATCTCAAAAGACGGGTCCTTCGATTTTTGATTTTTTCCCTTATTCGACGCGGAATTTTTTGCTCTATAAGATAAGGCAAAAATTGGACTGCATTTTTTTGTTTTGAAATTTTAATTAATTTTTGAATGTTTTGAGAAGGCAAAAAAATCAGTTTGCGATCGGATCTCCGGACCGCCGTATAGCCAGTTTTTGTTGTCTATTTATACTTATAATTAATCGACACTAACATTGGTCCTACGTCGCTCCATTTTTTTTCGGTGAAAATCGAGTTTTCAAAATTCGAGAACCCGTCACATCTGTGTTTCAAGGAACCTGCCCAAATGAATACCCATTTTGTGATGGGGACCCATGGGGGTATCCATAAAAAATGTTGGGCCAAATCGGTGAGGTCGATGTCCGGGGTCACTGGCACAACCCTCGAATCTTACTGAGCCGGTGTCTTAAAGGCTAACCCAAGCTAATTTTTCGGGCTACGCTCTCTCGTAGACAAAGAAAGCGAGAGAGTGTGGCCAGAGCGAAGAGTTTCAAATTAACTTGGTCTATCACTTTAACAACTACTGAAAACGTTCTTCCGAATCAAAATCGCTACACTTGATCCCATTCAAAAAGTGAAATATGAAACAAACTTCTGAAAAAAAATAATAATAACTTTATTATGCTGGTACGTAATGAACAATACATAGGACTCAAACAAGGAAAATGGTTGGATACATAATTTACTATGCCACAACGGGGTATAATAGACAGAGAAAAATAGCCCATGAAGTCTTCGCTCAATACTTTCTCAGCAATCGCTTCCTCTCTTGCATTTGTTTAAATGATAAGAATTATTTAAATATGCCTGTTCAAGTATAAGACTAATAAATTAGAAAATTCTAAAGTGGCAACAATTTAAACAAGAATTTCTGAATCATTTATTGTTTTCGTATGAAAAAGAAAAAAACCCAATTTCACAACCCTTAGAAAATATCACTTTGATGCTTTTTATATATCACATTCCTATAATATGACATGTTATCCTGCCTGAATCGAATCCTATTATGCACTATTAAGACTCTTCTACATATTAAAAATCGTAAATCTGCCCTAGTGTGAACTATAGCGACGCGACGCGGTCACGCAAATTTAAGACGCCTAGCAAAAACAAATAGCAAACGCTCTGTTTTCTATCAAAAAATTTGTTTCAGTTGGTGCTTACCTTTTTTGAAATATGTTCCATCTTGCTTCTAATAATACAATTATAAACCTTTCCTATAATGATGAAATTAGTCTCGAGTGAGCTTCGTCTCGTCTTCCCTGTTACACTGCGTACATTTCAACTAAGTGTGGGCATAAAATGTTTTCCCGTTCAATCTCTTCCGAATTGTTACGTTATGGACATTGCATCGCTCGATTTCGTTTACATAAAATAATGCGAAATGAAGATACCACTGTTGCGGTAGGATTTATCCCTCTCCCTCTTCCTTTCACTCTCTACCTCTTCCTCTCAGTCTTCCATTTATTCTCACCGTCTTTCTTCCTACTGAGTAGTGTTCCTCATTTGTCCCCAATAATAAGCGCAAATGACGAAATATTTTAGATTCCAGGGAAGCAAAGAATGGCTTGAAAGCTGCGCTCAAAACAATAATTTGACCCGATTCATGATCCAAAATATTTTATTTGCGATGTGTTAACTTGTTATGGGCGTGCCAAACGGGATACAATATAGTATTTCGATGGATAATAATAATAATAAAAATAATAATAATGATAATAATAATAATAATAATAATAATAATAATAATAATAATAATAATAATAATAATAATAATAAATAATAATAATAATAAATAAATAAAATAAAGAATGGTTCTCCAGGAGATCAGGGATGAAAAAGTTGACGGAAATAAGTAGAACTAAATGCCGATCGAACGAACTAGTGATTATGTCAAAGAATCCTTGTCCACTTTTACTCATCATATTCTGTTTCACGATTTTTCACAACCAACAATGTTGTTTGCTATTGAAAATACTATTTTCAGGTCACCTATACTGGCCGTCAAGACTTTAATGATTATAATATGGAATGGAGTAAAATATTTGAAATTTGTAATTCACTCGAAAAGCTGACAGAGATGCAAGCTCTACTCAATTCATAATGTCTTCTTCGATGCAGTGAGGATGGAGATAAGACTCATCGATCTCATGTTGATGGCTCTTTGTTTGAACTCATACAAGTAAGTAATATCACGCCCGTCACGAGAGAATTGAGATAAAATGGCTATTCTTCGGAATGAAGTAAAAATGTTGAAATGAGTTAGGACCATTTTTGGACATCTCTAGGCATGCCCCAACAGAACCCAAAGTACCAGAAATGGTAGAAATGTTTATATGAGCGATATCACGAGAGATTGCATGAAATACAATATTTTCGGAACAATTTTCGAAAAAGTATTTTTGATTTCTATGAAACTTTTATATGTGAGTACCCAGGGACAAGAAAATTATTGATCCCGGTCCCAGGTCTCAAACCCGGCTTTTAGGTATTTGACGGTTCTAAAATTCGAAAAATCATAACTTCTTTCAAAATTAGTCTGGAAAGCTGTTCGGCAACTCAAAAAATGTTTAAAAAAATATGACAAAACTTTTCTTTTGCATGTGTAATGCGCAAAACAAATAGAAAAATGTTGTGATTAAAAAACCTTTTTTATCACAAAAATAATTTTTTCGTATCTTAGATGCCAGAAAGCGCAGAATTTCTATGCAGACTATTAAAGACCAGAGCAAGATTATTTAATAAAAAAAAATTTAAAAAATAAAAAGGTATGGTGTTTTTTTCCACAAAATGGCTCAGAATAAAACAAATTTGGAAAATTTTTGAAAACAATTTTCCTCTATTCTAGTGTATCAGTCGTTCAACTGTGTTGAACGTTTACTCTATTGATTTTTTCATCAAAAATGTTGTATCTTCCCTCTTTCCATTGTTAAAGTCATGAAAATATTAAATTATCAGTAATTCGTAGAAATTTATTGAATACAATTCTAAACAATATGGATTTTAGGATAAATAAATTGTTAGTTTTCTCTGCAGATTTCATAGTATATAATGTTTATTTCCATTAACATTTTACAGATATAGAAACTGAGCAGTTCATGCATTTTTCCACGTCTGTCATCAAGAGACCAAAATCAAATTTAACGTAACATTATGACAAACGTGGAAATATGCAAAGAGTTCACTTTCCATATCTGCAAAGTCGTCATAGAAAACAAAAATTCCATATATTCAAGACTAATTCATCATATTTCGTAGAATTTAAATAGCAATTCGACGAATAACCGATTTTTTTTCATGTTCAGTTGCACGCGTTCCGTTTTGTGATTTCAAATGCAACCTCCGAGAGAAGGAGAGAAGGACATTTTAGTTGTATCTCACGGTCTCTCGACTCCCTCTACTCTCCTCTGCTCTCCTTTCTTCTCCCAGAGGCCGTCTAGAAAGGCGCGTAAACAAGAACTCGTCCCAACCCCCCCCCCCCTCAGAGGAAAACACAAGAGAGAAGACTTTGCAATTCGGGGGACCGACTATAACAAATTAAATGTAAACTGATGACAGACGTGGAAAAATGCATGAACTGCTCAGTTTCTATATCTGTAAAATGTTAATGGAAATAAACATTATATACTATGAAATCTGCAGAGAAAACTAACAATTTATTTATTCTAAAATCCATATTATTTAGAATTTTATTCAATAAATTTCGACGAATTTCTGATAATTTTATATTTTCATGACTTTAACAATGGAATGAGGGAAGATACAACATTTTTGATGAAAAAATCAATAGAGTAAACGTTCAACACAGTTTTAATGCGCAAAACAAATAGAAAAAAAAGTTTTAATGCGCAAAACAAATAGAAAAAACGTTCAACACAGTTGAACGACTGATACACTAGAATAGAGGAAAATTGTTTTCAAAAATTTTCCAAATTTCTTTTATTCTGACAACTTTGTGGAAAAAAAACCATACCTTTTTTTTACATTTTTTTATTAACTAATCTTGCTCTGATCTTTAATAGTCTGCATAGAAATTCTGCGCTTTCTGGCATCTAAGATACGAAAAAATTATTTTTGTGATTTTAATAAAGGTTTTTTAATCACAACTTTTTTCTATTTGTTTTGCGCATTACACATGCAAAATAAAAGTTTTTTGTCATATTTTTTCTACATTTTTTGAGTTGCCGAACAGCTTTCCAGACTAATTTTGAAAGAAGTTATGATTTTTCGAATTTTAGAACCGTCAAATACATAAAAGCCGGCTTTGAGACCTGGGACCGGGATCAATTATTTTCTTGCCCCCTGGGTACTCACATATAAAAGTTTCATAGAAATCAAAAATACTTTTTCGAAAATTGTTCCGAGCCTCCCGCAGTGATACCGCTCATGTAAATATGAAAAATTCACTTTAACTTTAAATATTAAAGATTAAATGGACGGGATTTGATCTTGATGCATTCACGTGGGAGCCTATAGATCAACTGACAAATTGCAAACCAATCGTAAAGACCTATTTTGCAACTCTTAGTCCAATGGTAACAATTGTGCAACAAATATTCTTATGTCACGTTATACGAGATTTTAGACTACCACGTTCCTTCGCAATTCCAATATGTCGGGGTCGAAGTAATGTATCTTGAAGAATTGAAGAATAAGGAATGTACCATTTGCCTCACTGACTTTGGTATATGTTACTAAATATTTTTGAAAAACAATGAACAGATTAAACGGATAATAATGAACAATTTTAACATAATAATTTAAGGTGACGGTGTACCAACATTTAACTTAGTAACTCTAAACACAAAGTGCTGCCGGAATTGCGTGTTCTGTCTAAACTGCATGGACAGACTGTATTTGCTGTATGGTGCAGCAAAGTGTCCTAACTGTCGAACACCATTCGACCATGTAGTAGAAGTGACAGTGAAAGCTAAGAAATCCAGAAAGAATGGAGTATTGAACTCATTCAAGGTAATTCTTTCACATAATTTTGATTTTTCCAAATACAAACATTTTAGAAATCAGGCAAGAAGACAGAATTATCTCCTGAACAACGAACGGATATATATAATCATTTGAAGTAAATAACTCTTTTTTTTATTTAATGAACATAGGTTATTGATTAACAGTTAACAAAAGAATGAATTTAATTTTTTTAATTTAATTTTTTCCAGAGAATACTTCGATCAGCCACAGTCTCAAAAGTTCAATATGTTCAAAGGACCGAAATGCATTCGCAGTCTGAAACAATCTAATGTTTCATTCTTTAATAGACTCTCGAAGAGTAAAATTGAAACAACTCTTTCACAATTTTTTCAAGGAGGTGATATAAAGATTAGAGACCGTCCCACCTTTACCTATCAGGAAGCTAACGATATTGCTCTTGCCTTTTCACCTAGATATACTCCTGTGGTGAATTCCCCTTGAAAAACTCAATTGAGTTCCTAAGTAGTGTGAATAAAGATATCATTATTTTTGTTGTGTAGATAGCCTATTCCCTATGTATATTGATCGTCTCTATCCCCTATGTATATCGATTAGAATATGTTATCATGTAAACATGTTAGCAATTTCTTTGAAAGAAATTATCCTATAGCTCGTTTGAATATTCAATTAAATAAATATTATGTGAGACATCTCAAGAATTTTGCAATTTGATGTGTGGTGATAATTTTGAAAACAAGCATCCAAAGAACTCAGTAGCTAAAATGAAAATCATTTTACACACTACACATACAATGCAGATTGAATCACATTAAAGATCAAAGTTCAATGAACTAGGGCAAAAAATCGTGTTTTTTTTTAATATTTAACACATAAGTACATATTTACATGCTTATTTTATATGTTTTTAAACTCAACAAATATTGCATAATCAAGGAAATATCCTATTAAAACTTCGAATAAAGTTGAAAGATGATTGCGAATTCACTCTTTGCACTCTCGGCTCTCGCCAGGAAGAGAAAACATACGAAAAATGAGAGAACGTGCAAAAGTCAGAGGGTGAACTTGCCATTTCGATTTTTGTCAACATTCTTATTTAAACATTTTTTGTATTAAGCATTCTGAATCGATTCCTATTATGCAACTATACTATGAAATTGTAAATCTGCCCCAGTGCGAGCAACACTGTACGCTACACGCGTTGCGGTCACGCAAGCTGTGACGCCAGTAGAAAGAGAGAGAGAGAAATGTTTGTTTTCAATACAAATATATTATTTCATTTATTATCACTGTCTCAAGTTGTTACTTTTACTAGTTGAATTATGTTTCATCTTGCTTATAATAATAGAATATGAGCTCAATCATACAAATACAAGAAGCTAGAGGAGGAGTGATCAAAGTTTTTTTCCAGCACCATTTCTTGTTAATAGGAAAAATGGGAAATCAGCGTACGAATATTTGTCAGTGAAGCTGTTTTTCCATTTTTCGTTGTCATGTGCAAGACTAAACCCTTTTCTATATTGCTCCATGTCCCTTCGTTTAAATAGTGTGAAATGAAGGTATCAATGTGGTACAAGAGGTCTCCCTTTCCCTCTCTTTCTTAATTTTGCTCTCTCCCTCTCCCTCTACCTCTCCCTTTCACTCTTCATCTCCGTCCAAAGTATGACTTATGCTGCACCGATACAATAACTAGCCACGGTTCTATATCCCTAATATTGTATTATCGATGTGTTAACTTGATATGGACTTGCCAAACATGACATTATCTACTTTACAAATCACTTACTACTCCTGAATATTTTTGACAACCAGCAATGGTTTTCCTTTGAAAAATACTACTTTCAGGTCACCTATACTGGCCGTCAACAGTTTAATAGTTATAATATGGAATGTGATTAAATATATGTAAAATAATTATTTTCAACAAGCGACTGAAGCAACGGACTTTATATCCAGGTCTGGACCCTCCCTCTTTTACAACTAGGCACGTCATGGCAACTTTTCAGAATTGTAGAAAAAAGCGACTCTGAAATTGTTATATAAACTTTCAACGTATGCTCTAGAAAAGCATATTTAAGACATTTCCTTTAATTCTAGTTTATTCTGCAGTCTTTTGGTCAAAACCATTCTATTTTAGTTTCAAAGTTAAAGGAACACCCCGAGCTAGTTTTCCTCTCCGCTCTGGCCATACTCTCTCGTAGACAAAGAAAGTGAGAGAAAATTGCCGGAGCGGAGAGTTTCAAAAAAGGCTGGGGTGCGGCTTTAACCATTATTCCAATTGACTGCCTTTTTCCTCTCTTGTTTTACTCTCTCTCTACCTCCCATGCAGTAAATTGGAATAATGGTTAAAGTGAGAGTGACCTCTCTCAATGGCCTCTTCACTGCGCACACTATTTCTCTGTTCTCTAACAACGAGAGAGCGTAGAGCGTTGAAGAGGCCGTTGACAAAGGTTTCGGTCCCTTTAAGACCGTAGTAAGAAAAAAAAGCTTTGGCCCCCTCTACATATGACATGTAGACAGGATATATTATTATTATTATAAGAGAAAAAATAGAAAAATATTCAGATGGTTCGCCGTTCTCTTTCTTGTGCCTCTTGCCTGCATATGAGTCAAATTGAGACTACGCTCATAAGCGCCCGTAGTGACGATGGTTGGCACTGTGGGATAGGCAAGCTATCGAGAGGAAACGCTCGGATATATCAATTCGCCTAGAAATATAATATCTCACATGATACTCGAGTAAGTATTTTCCCACGTTTTCTCGAACAAGTGATCCATTTGATAATAATAATAATAATAATAATAATAATATTATGGAAGACCGCCTTTAGGGTGAGCTCGAGAATTTTCTGATTTAAATAAATGATATTATTATTATTATTATTATTTTATTATTACTAATTATTATTATTTCAGCTACCAACTCGTGTTGTATGGAGCACGACAATTTGCTGGAAATCGACGAGGTTTGGTTTTCATTCCAGTTCCAAATCGACTTTGTCTACTTTACGGGTCCCATGGAAGTTTACCGGTCCATAAAACTCCATGAATAAAGTTCCTTGAAAGTTTACTGATCACAATAATGAGTCGGTTGAGACCTTTCCTATATAATTTTCATTGGTTTCGGTTATTTAAGGAATTAGTGGATGGAGAATGGTTCATGTACTACGAATACCTAAGATAGTGAGCATACTAATCTATGGAGAAGTTGTCCTTCAAGAGGTTGATGCCAGTCATGTGGATACAAGAATGACGTAGAGGAAGAGGAAATGAATGAGGAAGAGGTGGGACAAGAGTCAAACGAAATGATAGAAACTGTGGCCATATTGTTAGTCTAATAAATTTCATTTCTCATATCACACTCATGTTGAAAGAACGACACACAATATAAGCACTGATAGCTTACGAAACACCATAAAAACATAAATAAAATAAATAAATATATTAAATATTGAAATATAACATTGACCTTTTAAAAAAGGCTACGTGTACCACGATGCATCCATGCATGTTTTACAGATTTGGTTATATTATTGAATTGAAAAAAAACATCATTCCAACATTATGATCTTTGATCAATGAGCTCTGATCTTCAATGTGATTTTATCTGCGTTGCTATTCTTTGGACGATTGTTTTCAAAAATCATCACCGCACCTCAAAATGCGAAATGCGTGAGATGTCTCACATAATTTATGCTAATTGAATAATACGAGCTATAGGATAATTTCTTTCAAAGAATCAGAAAGAAAGAGTCAGGTCATTTAATTTTGAATATAACGATAATGTGCATTGTTGAAATTAAATTATATTGGCATTGAATATGATTAAAAGGCAATTTCGAAAATGATAATCATGTTCTTTGTTGAAATTAAGTTATATTTGCATTGAATATAATTAAAAGTCAAATCGCGTGATCTTTTCTCATATAAAAGCCATGCCAATCGGTCAACCTTCACATTTGTCGTCATGGCTGAGTCAGTACCTCCCGGAGATATCGCCACTCAACCCGGCAGCAAGATTGTCTTCAACGCTCCTTATGATGACAAGCACACCTACCACATCAAGGTTAGTAATTAGGTCTAGGGTTTTAAGATCTTAAAGTTCTTAGCCAACCCTAATCTACTCATCTTCAGGTAACCAACTCCTCTGCTCGTCGTATCGGATGGGCCTTCAAGACCACCAACATGAAGAGACTCGGTGTAGACCCCGGATCAGGAGTTCTCGATCCCAAGGAGAACGCCCTCATCGCCGTCTCCTGTGACGCCTTCGCTTACGGACAGGAGGTACGATAGCATTTGTCATTGTAGTTTTCACAATTGTTTTACCGACTGCTATCATACATTCATGTTCAGGACACCAACAACGACCGTATCACCATCGAGTGGACCAACACCCCCGATGGAGCCGCCAAGCAATTCCGTCGTGAATGGTTCCAGGGAGACGGCATGGTCCGCAGAAAGAACCTCCCCATCGAGTACAACCCTTAAGTACCACAAATATAGGGATCCTAAAGTTACGTATAAAGAGAGTACACATTTGTTACATATGTTGCACGAATGATAGATCAAATATCAATCAATCAATCAATATTTATCAGTTTCACACTGGTATGCTGGGATATGGTTGTTAACCATTAGTAGTAGGGCATATTCCACCATCCTTTCCGATTCTTTTTTCTTACAATTAGGTCATCACCCCAACAAGTAGGGGGCTTTCCGGCACTACTTCAGAATAGGGTACCAGTACACCGGGCAAGTCCAAAAAGACATAAAAAATGAAATTAACACAAAGGAAAGGGCGTTTATATTAGGCAATTATACTATTATTTTGGGCTGGTACCCTATTCTGAAGTAGTGCCGGCTTTCCAACAGGTCTTCGAGAAGCATATTGATAGGGTAAAGGTAAAGGTATAACCCAAGACACACGAAGTCCTGCGGGTTATCACTGCTAGGCCAGTGATATTTCAAGGCCAATTCAGTTCGGAGAGCCTAATCTCTTCTTCGGTCGAATCTACTACATTGAAATAAATTAGGCCAAAGTATTGCCATTTAACAAAAATCATTGCTTTAAATACCAATGAATAAATTGTTCCGATTATACGCTGAATAAATAGGTCAATTTTGGTTCATTGCACTCACAGAAATTTCACTTAGTGAATTATTCCCTTACTGTCTGTAGAACGGTCGCGGTGAGGGTAATGAATCAATTCAGTAAGTGAATATTTCCGGACTTCGCATAAGGCCGGAATAATTCACTAGACGGTTAGTGAATTTTCTGTGAGTGTGGAGCATTTTATTCATCGTGAAAGCAATGATTTTTGTTCAACGGCAATATTTTGGCCTGATTTATCTTAATATAGTAGATTCGATGGAAAGAAAAACAATGAAAAGAAAGAAAAATAATTAAAATGGCTGGATCACCCGAAATCAGGTTTGATCGGCCTGATCCGTTCAGATCCATTCACACCGTTCATGATGCAATTATTTTTACATGTACGATAGATTATATCATTTTGCGATATGATTCAGTTCTCGTAGAAGTTCATTGGAGAAATTGCGCTTATTATTATAAGTAAATAAACACTGATGATTTGATAAGTATTGCGCCCAGATTTGGGTTAGAGCCTTTGAACAGATTTAAGCAATCAGAATCTCAGGCAACTAGGACAACCTAGGTTAAGGATTCGGAGGGCTAATTATGGCCATAGAGTGACTGATCTTTGATCTTGTTCTGGAGCAGTACCACGATCCCTTGCATAAACATTGTCACGGATGTTGACATTCGCTGACCTCCATCTTTAATTGCAGAAGGACTATTGGACTATTGTGTCCTGGGAGAGCCTTCCAATCAGAGATGGACGTAAATGAAATTTTTACGGATCCGCAAAACGTAAAATTTAGGGTTTCGAAATCTGTGAAATTCCGTAAAATCCGTAAAATCTTTAAAATCCCATCCTGCTTCCAACCCAAGCATAATATTCTCCCACAACGCCTACGCAAGTTCATCTCGATCTTCACCACTACACTTTTGACATATTTTTCTCTCCATCTATGTTTGTCTCGTGTCGTGCATATGCACGTTGATAAAATATACAATATATCAGGCCTGTCACGAGAGAATCGAGCTAACGACCGGAATGGAGAAAAATTGCAAAACGAGTTCTCCCCAGTTTTATTCTTGTTTAGGCATGCCCTACCATCCCCCAAAGTCCCATTGTGTAAATATCATTCTGGGGCTCCCTACACCAGGTCGGTCATCCGGGAACCCAACTTTGAACTCAAAAATCTCTATTCAGGTGCATTTCTGTGAAAACTACCACGAGGCGCTACACTCTGGGCCAAATAGCTCAAAACCAGCCGATTCGGCGCGGCTGTCGACACACAATGGGACTTTGGGGGATGGTAGGGCATGCCTAAACAAGAATAAAACTGATGATGGGGATGATATGCGTAGAGGTACCGAAAACTGATGCTAACTCATTTCATGATTTTCGCTCCATTCCGAAGAATTTCCATTTTAGCTCGATTCTCTCGTGACAGGCCTGATATGGTCATGCATGGAATAAAACTGAAGTCTAGAATGGTTACTAATAATAATAAGACCTTATTATACTATAGAACATCGCAAATTTCGATACATGAATAAGAAAATAATCGTAATAGGGTAGCATATGAATGGCAGTGGGCAAGAAAAAAACGAAAAATTAAAGGGAGTCTTCCAACCAAGACATGTGCAGATCATATAACTCATCCGATGCCTTCGACATCACCAACAAAAGTGGAAAAAAATTATTAAAAATTCTGAACGAATCATTCAGTGATCTGGAGCGCGTGATATGGAAACTTCCTAGTTTCATCGGATTCGGCCGTACATGATCTGTACATGTCGGAACGATTTATTGTAACCGTTGTTTCAAAAAACATCTAAACGTTAAAAAATTTTTTGACTTTACATAAGATATTGAAGGCAATTTTTTGAATGTCTCCTAAAGGCACTACTCCTTCTATTTCGACACCGGCTTTGAGGCGATCTGGGCTTCTGGAGTAGCGCGAAAAAAATAGATTATGCATGGAATAAAAGGAGAACGTTTAGATGAACATAAATGATTTCAAACATCACCAACAAACCCTGGAAGTTTGCACATATGCATCCTTATGAAATCCCCTCCGCAACCTTATCTCTCTCGTTTTCCTTGACTCCTTGATGTGACGTGTTCTGACAACGTCGTGTTTGATCATCGACGGGAAACGAGAGAGAACGAGAGGGCGAAAGAGAGCGAGAGAACGATAGAGAGCGAGAGAGAGAGAACGAGAGAGCCCGGCTTTTGAAGAGACCTCGACTAGAGTGTATGCGGACGATGCCGGCAGTCGTTCTATTCCACAGCTGCGTATATAGCAAGAGAAAGTTATGGTGTATATAGGAGGAGAAAGTTTGCGAGATCTACAAGGTTTCAATTTAGCTTTTGAGCTCCACGAAGCTCCTTAGAGCTCGACGGCATCGTGGTCTACAACTAATTTTTAATCGTTTCACTTAATTTGTAATAGACACTAGGTCGGATGTTAGCTGATAAATAAGAATCGACTGGATGACAACGATTTGTATAATTGTTCTGTTCATTAGCGCTAGTCTTTCATATGCAAATCAGGGCTGTGCGGCAAGGCGAATATTGCCGTAATTGCCGAACCGGCAATTACGGCAATATTTTAAACTTCGGCAATGTATATTTTAACAATATGTTGAGGGTTTAAACGCGATTATCGTTGTCTTTTTTTTTGTTGTTGGTCGTTATTTCAGTTTGTGCAATAATGTTTATGGCTCGAATCTGCAAAAGTCTACAAAAGATCAAAAAATCATTGAAATATGTTTTAAGGGAAAATTGCCGAAATTGCCGAAAATATTTGTTTTCGGCAATTGCCGGTTTGCCGAATTGCCGAAAATATGCCATGCCGCACAGTCCTGATGCAAATAGTTCTCATCCACTCGGTTGCCATTCATCGGTAATCATCCGACCTAGTGCCTTTGTAATATATAGACTGTAAAATTAGGATGATTGCCTCGCTTGTTGTTTTCGCGACTCTCGCTGTGGCTGCTCATGCGCAATGTGGACCACCCGATAATGAGAGGTACCGTTAAAGAAACACTCCGAGCTAATTTTTCTCTCCGCTCTGGCAACACTCTCTCGTAGACAAAAAAGAACGAGAGAGCATTGCCAGAGTTTCAAAATATCTCAGGGTGTGCCTTTGCAACGAATAACATTGAAACATGACTGCAAAAGTGGCATACTGTTGAAAAACCTACAGTGCTTAACAGCAAAATATTTATTTTTTTCCGTAATTCTATTGAACAAGCAAAATGACGCTTAAATATCCAATCATTTATTAAAAATTGAAACAACATGATCAAAATATCTTTTGGCAACTCAGACAAGCCTTGCTGGACAATTTTTGCCAAATTTTGCCGCAATTTGTGACAAATGTTTTACTTTTTTTCGTTTTGACGATGTACGATTGCTGGGGTACGGTATAGCTTTTATTGGAATACCGTCGATAGATATAAGCTGTACACACCCAAGCTACTGTAGCTCACAATCAAATAAGTATTTTTATGGAGAATCAGTGGGTGCCCGAAAGGCACACTCCAAGCTAACTTCACTCTCCGCATTAGCAATGCTCTCTCTCTCTCGCAGATAAAGAAAGCGAGAGAGTGTGATCAGAGCGGAGAGTTTCAAATTAGCTTCGGGTGTCCCGTTACGGAAACTGAGCCCTTCATAAAACAGCGGACAGGAAGAAAGAAAAAGTGCGAAAAATTGAGATACCATTTCAGAGGATACGGTAATCGGTATTGTGAAAATGGGATCAATCGATATTGTGATATTGTAAATACATGTTATGCAACAATATTATAGATGCTCAGTCTGGGCTGGCAATGGCTACTGTACGAACACTTTCTACGCTCCTGACTACATCAAGGTAGAATTACTACGATTTTCCTATTGAAAAAAATTGACATCTAAAGCCGCCATTGGCTCATGCGGTGTTACACATTTTCAAAACGTACGCACGCCGTACACAGTATTCTGGTCCAAGCCATTTTTCTTCGAAAGCAAGACAAAGGAGAGACCATTGTATTCGAGAGAGTTTGTATGTTGAGCGGTCGTTCTTGCTTTGAAAGTCATGAGAACGCTGTGCGTAACCACCACCGCAATGACGGAGACGTTAAGAAGACGGTAAGGCGGAGGTTACGGCGTGTGT
Source organism: Parapristionchus giblindavisi (assembly GCA_943737045.1). Lineage (NCBI taxonomy): Eukaryota > Metazoa > Nematoda > Chromadorea > Rhabditida > Diplogasteridae > Parapristionchus > Parapristionchus giblindavisi. The sequence continues at coordinate 587,907 of CALSFV010000039.1, forward strand.
ACGTTTTGAAAATGTGACACCTCATCATGGATTTATCAAAATTTGAGTCGGAAAGTTCGTAATAATGAAAACAACTCCGGTTTTTTTTGCTCGCATACCGTCCCTTCCACCCCGCGGGGCGCACCGTCTTTAGACTCTTAGAAGAGTTCTGCCCCGCGGTGTACCCCACGGCGTACACCACGGGATTGAACGATGTGGCCCGCGAGTAAGAAATACCGGAGAATGAATATGGAAAAATTCAGGCAACTTGCGGAAACGTTTGTGGTGTGTGCGGTACACCATCGGCTGCTACCGCGTGTGTAGGAACGACTGAGAACACCAAGTTGGATTTTCTTAAATATTTAATTTTTCAATTGTAGTTTAACAATAAAAAAGTTTGCTCTTACAAAAGCCAACTTTGTTAGAGCCAAGATAAGTTGAGTTAATTTTTTGGTGAAATGAATAAAATAAATTTGAAATGAAATGGAATTGGATGATAATGATCATGAACATGTACTACTATGTTATTTTTTCCACCCTGGAACTCGGCAAATTTTCACCCTGGTCAACTGAATGAATCCAGGCCGGATATGCTACCGGGTTCCATTATAATAAATGTTTGGTGTTTAAAGCTGCGCGGCGTGGAAGGCGAACGGATTCTGCACCAGCAATGGCTACACCGCTGCGCAGATCAGAAGCTACTGCTGCCGAACCTGCTACGTGGCGGTGAGTTTAAAGGACACTAAAAATAAGGAGAAAACAGAAATTATAAATTTGGTCAAGTTTCAAAATGCGACCGTAATATCTATGACAGTAGTTTGCAGCCAGACATTTTTTCCGCATTTTGATATCTTGCTGACTGACAAACGTAATACTATGTCAGACGCATCCGGAAAAAACGGCTGCCCATTCAAATTACATATTTTATTGTGTGGCAAAAGTAAACACCGTACCAAATCTGTCGAAAATTAGCAATGGCATAAAACTAGAGAGTAAATGAAAGCGAAGAGAGAGAACAAAAAATCGGTGAATTGGTACGGCGCCTGACTCTCGACTAGCGTAACCTATGGGTTTTAAAGTGTTCAGAAGTGAACTCGATGAGTTTTCTTTTTCACCCCGTGACGTAAATGAATTTACAGCTTTCAATTTAAAGCTTTTTCTCTGTGTGTACCAATTGCTTTGAGCCAGCGCCGACGAATCCGACCACAACTTGTGCGGTGCTCTACGATGATACGCTGGAAATCGTGAACACTGGACCAATCGCCCCAAATACTTTCACCAAATTTGACCACGTTAGTTCGTGTACATACAAAGCTTGTTGGGTTTATGCATTGTTGCATTTGCCTTACATGCCTTCGCCGTAACCTCTGCCCTAACGACGAAATTTCGGCGGAGGGGGTTAGGCACGTAAGGCAACTGTAACGATGCATTAGCGGGGGTCAAAACGGAATCAAAGGTGGGTCGATTTTTTTTCGATCCAGTCTGTCTGCTTATCTGTCTGGAAAGGCATGCAGGAAAAAAATATCAAGACACGCCCCAAGCTAAACTCACCGCTCTGGCAAGGCTCTATCGCGTTCTTTGTCTACGAGTGTTGCCAGAGAGTACATAGAGTAAAATTGGCTCGTGCTGTGCCTTTCAAAACATAGTACTTTCGATGGGTGAATCTTTATTATTATCAATCTTCTTCTTATTATTATGATTAATGTTATATAATTAATTTAATTATAGCCGATCACCAAAGTTTTCGTGAAGAAAGGATGCACACTCAAGGTGTACGATGATCCCATGTTCATTGCCGATGCGCCCGGATCACCGTTAGTCTAATAAATATTTACACTAATATTTTAAATTAGTCGTACACCAGCGGCTGTTTTCTTTCGGGGAACTTCTAGAAGCTATATCGTGTAGTGTAGTCCAGGTTCTGTAGAGAGAAGAAAGGAAGAGAGAGAAAGAGGAGGGAGAGAGCGCGCGCGAGTTGAAATTTGAAATTTGTGGTGCGTCGTAGAGAGAGAGAGAAGGGGCGTTTCCGGTAACAAACACGATCGCCATTCTGTTTTATATATAGTGATATGATAATTTTCGAAATGACACTCGTTGTGTATGATTAAAAATTTGCTCGGGGTTTATGACTAAAAACAATTTCAGCTTCACTGGTGCCGATGCTTTCGTCACCACAAATTTTGGTGCGAACTACGCGACGATGCCGCCACCCGCATATTCCTGTTCATGCCCCTAAGCGGATTATCGATCGACGTAAAACCTTCCAATCGATATTCACTCATTATCGATTATTTTGACGTTGTATGTTTGTGTTTGGTGAATGCACCAAGCCTAATGATTACGAATAAACATTCTGCTCTCTAATGTAACGTCGTTTCTGCGTTTAAAGATGGAGGCCCTCGAATGTCTATGCAAATACGTAATGTATCATTTGTGCAAGGGATAAGTGGTATGCAAGAAATTATTGTGGCCAGTCATCTATCCCTTGGTGTAGTGGTAAATGTGCTGTCTAGTTAGCGCAACGTTGCGGGTTCGAAACCTATTGCCGAACTTTCTTATTTTCAAAATTTCGCGCCTTTGCCTGTACATCAAGCATGATTCATTCATGATTCTAGCGATCAATAAGCTGAATTAGCATAAAATAATCTATGTACTCTATGCAGAATAACTTTTGCTATATTTCTGTCTTCACAGTTTGTTCACGAAAATATTCGCCGGACACCACCTTTAAAGATGATGGCCCGCGATTGTTCATATAAATCACTACACCCCTCTAGTGCGAATGCAATGGGATATGTACCTCATTGCATTCACATTAAATACAGAGTCCAGGGTTATTTCACTATTCCAATCAAGTTTCATATGCTGACGTTTTCTCGAATGGAGAAGAATTCTCTCACAAGGGAATCCTTTCAGCTCGCGGAAAGCAATCCAGATGAAAATTTGCAGAAGCATTGTTGAAGGCGATAGAAAATGATATGTGAAGTCGAAAAATGCAGCAGGGCAATACCCTAGCCGCAGCATCTATCCAAACTTGGTCAAACTTAGTGCGCATTCGCCGCATTCTGAAGCAATGATTGAAACCTTATTGGTGGCGCAGTTCCTTCGTACAACAGCTTTGATGTTATCTTTTCGGAATATTTTTGTCTGTAATGTACGAGATACTTTCCAATGCATTCACCAATCAAATTGATACCATTCTTCAGAGATAGGGACAATAAATTCAAATTATTGGCGGCGAATGCGCACCAAGTTTTGACCAAGTTTGGATGGATGCTGCGTCTCGGGTTTTGCCCTGCTGCATTTTCCGACTTCACATATCATTTTCTATTGCTTTCAACAATGCCTGTGCAAATTTTCATCTGGATTGCTTTCCGCGAGCTGAAAGGATTCCCTTGTCAGAGACGAAAGGATAAATCTTGTGGATAAGAAGATTCCCCCTGTTTTGGCCCCCTCTGCATTTAATGTGCTGATAGGATAAATAGGGGGTATGACAAAACCGCAACGACAAAAGCGCAACTCGCCAAAAACGACAAAAGCGCAAAAATAATAAGCGCAAGCGACAAAAGCGCAACTCGCGATAACTTCGGCCAGAGTTGTCCAATCATGGTCAGGTTGGTCATTTTGTACTCCTTAGGCTCAGGGCTATTACGTCATGAATTGATCTTTGATCTCTTGCCCCTCAACGACAAAAGCGCAACTCGAGCTATCTCGGCTCAGAGTAATGCTAGACAATTCAGGGTGGGCTCATACGAAACCTATGGGCCTCGGCCATCCCGTAACAAGTTGATCTTTGATCTATGACCAATCAACGACAAAAGCGCAACTCGAGCTATCTCGGCTCAGAGTGATGTTAGACACTTCGGGGTGGGCTCATACGAAACGATTGTAAACTACAGTAATCTACCGTAACCCGGTTCGGTGGGTCAGATCAAGTTCGGTGGGTCAGATTTAACTAAAAATTGTCGGAACAGCTACTACTTGTGCGAAATCATTTTCAGCTATTGCAAACTACAGTAATCTACCGTAACCCGGTTCGGTGGGTCAGATCAAGTGCGATGGGTCAGATTTTACTAAAAGGTGTCCAAATGATTACTATGTACGTGGTATGATTATGAGTTATTGTAAACTACCGTAATCTACCATAAAAAGGTTCGGTGTGTCAGATCCCGTCCGATGGGTCAGATTTCGCTAAAAAGTGTCCAAGTGGTAGTTTACAATAACACATAATCATACCACACACATAGTAACCATTTGGACAATTTTTTTGTGAAATATGACCCATCGCACTTGATCTGACCCAACGAACCGGGTTATGGTAGATTACGGTAGTTTACAATAACTCATAATGATATCGCACACGCAGAGGTTATTCCGACAATTTTTTGTGAAATCTGACCCACCGTACTTGATCTGACCCACCGAACCGGGTTACGGTAGATTAAGGTAGTTTACAATAATTCATAATGATATCGCACACGCAGTGGCTATTCTGACATTTTTTAGTGAAATCTGACCCATCGCACTTGATCTGACCCACCGAACCGGGTTACGGTAGATTACGGTAGTTTACAATGGTTTCGTATGAGCCCACCCCGAAGTGTCTAGCATCACTCTGAGCCGAGATAGCTCGAGTTGCGCTTTTGTCGTTGATTGGCCAGAGATCAAAGATCAACTTTTTACGGGATGGCCGAGGCCCCGAGGTTTCGCATGAGCCCACCCCGAAGTGTCTAACATCACTCTGAGCCGAGATAGCTCGAGTTGCGCTTTTGTCGTTGATTGGCCAGAGATCAAAGATCAACTTTTTACGGGATGGCCGAGGCCCCGAGGTTTCGCATGAGTCTACCCCGAAGTGTCTAGCATCACTCTGAGGCGAGATAGCTCGAGTTGCGCTTTTGTCATTGATTGACCAGAGATCAAAGATCAACTTGTTACTGGATGGCCGAGGCGCCTAGGTTTCGTATGAGCCCACCCCGAAGTGTCTACCATCACTCTGAGCCGAGATAGCTCGAGTTGCGCTTTTGTCGTTGATTGGTCATAGATCAAAGATCATCTTGTTACGGGATGGCCGAGGCCACTAGGTTTCGTATGAGCCCACCCTAAAGTGTCTAGCATCACTCTGAGCCGAGATAGCTCGAGTTGCGCTTTTGTCGTTAATTGGCCAGAGATCAAAGATCAACTTGTTACGGGATGGCCGAGGCCCATAGGTTTCGTATGAGCCCACCCTGAATTGTCTAGCATTACTCTGAGCCGAGATAGCTCGAGTTGCGCTTTTGTCGTTGAGGGGCAAGAGATCAAAGATCAATTCATGACGTAATAGCCCTGAGCCTAAGGAGTACAAAATGTCCAACCTGACCAGGATTGGATAACTCTGACCGATGTTATCGCGAGTTGCGCTTTTGTCGCTTGCGCTTTTTCTACCCCGGTTGCGCTTTTGTCGTTGCGGTTTTGTCATACTCCCGATAAATAAATAAAAATGTACCTCGGAAATTTCCTCTCTCGTCCAACAAAACGGAGTTATAGCTAGAATCTCACCCAGTCGTTGCGGGACCACTTGGGCCAAAATGAGTATGCCCATCAGCAGGGTCGACAACCCCTATACACAAGTTTTGAGGGTATCAAAATTTTTGGCCCTCCCCCAGATTTGCCCGACTCTCACACAAACGGCCTCATATTTAGAAAACAGAAAAAGGCACTTGTAAATCTTTTTCAAAAATGGGGCTACAAATCAATTATTTGTTTGCAAATTGCAACTAAAATTTGCATGACTGTACACAAAGCTTATGGAAAATCATATTCATTTTGCATTTTGATCAATTACTTCCATTGTTTTAAAAATTTGCAGCTGATATTTGCACGATTGTTCTTATATTCACAATTTGCTTATATTTAGCTTTTTGCAGTTTGCACTATTTTGGTGAGGCTCTATATAACCCTTCATTCTCTTTGTTTCATCATTATTTCGTTCAGTAATGCGTCTTCTTCTCCTTATTCTTCTTATCGCCACTATCGTTTCTTGTGACTTCTATGATATCCAGAGATATGCCATGGAGACATGCAGGAGACAGTATGTTCCTTGCTCTTTCTCCACTCTCTTTGATCTTTGAGTTTTGATCTTAAATTGTAGGTGTAATGGTCCTCATCCTCCTACTCCTCCTTTCAACATTCCTAAGTGCGTGAATACATGTTTCTCTGAAAAACTTCAGTCACTCGCTGAGCAACAATACGGCCGTTGAAACTTATGAGGAGATCGTATAAATAAATCTGATTATGGTAATTGTTCATGCATACACACGAAATACAGACTGCATGACTAATGGGAAAATGTGTGGTTTCATAATGATAATACTTTATTAATATCATGTTACCTTTGGTCAGATTCGAAAAATCTCCTAATTAGCACGGCGGCTTATTGGGTTGAAATCCCTACATTAAACTTGGCTTGAAGCGTCCCGCACCAAGAAAAATAAGCAAAGTTTAGTTGCACTGGGCGGGAGTCGAACCTACGAGGTTCGGAAGCCAGACAAAAGATCTAGCCATTAAGCCGTGTCAGCATGTTTCAATAGCCGTTATAGTTGTTGATAGCCATAGTCAGATGCGCTCGTATTGCGAGTAGCTGCATCGCGTCATTTTTTTTTGAAAATCAAACTTTCGCGGTTGAGGGCCTTGAGTGCAATAGGCGTTCTTGTATATTATCAATACTCAGTTTGCGATAAATGTTTTTTTTTCCTGCGGGAGCATCTTAGCTACTATCATTGAACTGCCGTGATTAGATTCATAGTTACTAATTATTAGGTTGGCGGGAAAGTTTTGCATGGTTCACTTTGTCTACCCGATATTCCGTGCTCGTTCGAGTTTATTTATTGTCGTGTTGTGCGTGTATAGCGTGCGTGATGTGTTTCTTAAACGCATATCAGTTAGTCTCAGAGACTTTCTTTTCAGGTCAGATGACATCAAAGTTTGAGCCAGATCGAACTCATCTCCGCCATCTCATGCGTCTTCTGTATCATCTGAAGAACCCAGCGGTTGCCGCCCATCGGGACCTACTGGAGGCTTATTTAAGTATCGCGGTTTCAAATCTGGCGATTTTTCGCTAGACTACGAAAATCGCACCGGTCGGCCTCTGGAATTGGATTTGGAGGTCCTGCAGGAGGAGGTGGAGGCTGACCCCTGTCAAACCACACGTGCGCATGCGGAGTCTCTTGGGGTGCACCAAAGTACCATTGAAGAAGGATTGAGGAAGATGGAAAGGGACAAAAATTGATGGGTTGCCCATGCCCTGTCGAATTTCGTCGCATTGACCTCCAGCGTCGCATTGATGCGTCTTCTTCATTGCTCTCCATTAACCACCGCCACCCATATCTCAACACGCTAATCACTGGAGATGGAAAGTGGGTCCTCTACGATAATGTGGTGCACCGCCCCTGGTGGGGAGACAAGGATGAACTGCCAGAACACATCGCGACCTTCGACAAACACTCTCCGACTTCTTCGATTCCCAGCCCCTCAGCTTCTGGAAGGAGGGCATCGACCAGTTGTCCACACGTTGGCAGAAGGTGGTGGACACTGATGGCGCCTACCTTTGATTCTGCCTCGCGTTCGTTTAGGAGTTATTCTTAAAACCAATAAAAACCATGCAAAACTTTACCGCCAACCTCATAGATTCAGAAAAATCCTAATTAGATTCGTAGTTTCATAATCCACCCAACTCAAGTTGCCTGAATGGGTGAAATGTACTATCGATTGAAAATATTGAAAATCAGGTTAGCGGTGCAACTTTTGAAACCACTTTTCTGCATCCCAACTTCAACCACCCAACTAGAGTTGAGTGGAATTAAAAAATACGAATCTAATTAGGATATTTTTTATCTAATTAGGTGATGATTTTCCAATCTAATTCTGACACGCTGGGAGCATATAACGCCAGCATTAAATTCTAAACGAGTTGCCGGGGCATATGGGTCGGTTGTGGAATCATGCGTCACACCTGGTGCTTCCTGCACTACTTCAAAATAGGGTACCAGTACACCGCGCAAGTCCAAAAGTACGTGAAAAATGAAATTAACACAAAGGAAGGACGTTTACAGTAGGGATCCGCATTCGTGCAAATGCACAGCCGGTACGAGCAAGAGCGAAATGAAAATAATGAAAAGTCATTCTGCACAATTAAGACGCATTTTTTCGTGCGATGTAAAGCATGCAAATGCCAGACCAACCACCAATTTGATGAATAAAAATGATGAAAATGAATCGAATGCATTATTTTGAACGAATGAATACTTAACTATAATTATGAAGTCGTGCGCACGACTTTTCTTTCATTTTCATTTTGAAAATAATTTCGCACGAATGCACATTTGCGGATCCCTAGTTTACAGTACCGTGCAAAAGTATGGACGCAAAATTCGAATCGTTATAACTTTTTACGTACTTGGCCGATCGGCCTCGGTTTAATTTTATTATATAGTACGAACATTGGAGAAAATTATGAAGGTATCGATTATTACCTACGGTGATGAAATGATTTCATCATACTTGAAATGCCGAGGTGTGATCCAAAAAATAGGTTTATTCTCAGGTAAATTTTTTCTGTGAGTCCAATTTTTTTGGTGAGGAACTAACAACTATCAGTGAACATTTCAAGCCATTAACCTCGTTGGTTGCACACCGCTCCGAGGAATTAGCTAATTTCGCCTGACCCATTAAAATTTCGTAAAAATGCCATAACTCGGTCCGTAGTTGAGCTACAGGCCTCCGATTCAACAAGTATTATCGCATAGTCATGGGGCAGCACCATGCCAATTTCGGAAGGTTTCCGGCTCTCGAAGAGAAAATTCGAAAAAAGTCCCAAACCATATTCTGGGCTTACGGTATTTCCCGGCCGGTTTTTCTAAAAATCTAAAAGTTTAGTATGATGTGCCTAAACATCTACCTAACACATCTACAAAGTGGCGAGATTACAGGAGTTCAATTACGACTTTGCCCATAAAAATACCATTGGAAGTCAAAGTGTACGGAACCAAACTTCTTTCGCTATGGAGAATTATTACGGGTCAATAACACAGTATTTCATATCAATTTCGATCAGATTTTGAACCAAGTGTTTAATAAGCACATCTCCTACAAGAATCCTCAATTTAGTTCCACTATTCGACATTCCACCTTTTTCATCTGTCTCTATTCTCGCAAAATTCCACTTTGACTGTCAATGGTATGTTTATGGGCAAAGTCGTAATTGAACTCCTGTAATCTCGCCACTTTGTAGATGTGTTAGGTAGATGTTTAGGCACATCATACTAAACTTTTAGATTTTTAGAAAAACCGGCCGGGAAATACCGTAAGCCCAAAATATGTTTTGGGACTTTTTTCGAATTTTCTCTTCGAGAGCCGGAAACCTTCCGAAATTGGCATGGTGCTGCCCCATGACTATGCGATAATACTTGTTGAATCGGAGGCCTGTAGCTCAACTACAGACCGAGTTATGGCATTTTTACGAAATTTTAATGGGTCAGGCGAAATTAGCTAATTCCTCGGAGCGGTGTGCAACCAACGAGGTTAATGGCTTGAAATGTTCACTGATAGTTGTTAGTTCCTCACAAAAAAATTGGACTCACAGAAAAAATCTGCCTGAGAATAAACCTATTTTTTGGATCACACTTCGGCATTTTAAGTATGATGAAATCATTTCATCACCGTAGGTAATAATCGATACCATCAAAATATTCCCAATATTTATACTATTTAATAAAATTAAACAGAGGCCGATCGGCAAAGGTCGTAGAAAGTTATAACAATTCGAATTTTGCACGGTACTGTCTATGAAAAATTTCAGAGAACGTGGGGACATACCTCTCGGTGAAGTGTATATATTAGGTAGTATACAGGGTGCGGCAGAATTATGGAAACACGAGCTTTGATCTCCCCTGATCACATGTATTGAGCAAATCGGTTCAACATATAATATTTTATCAACAACTATCATATCAACAACAATATGTGTTAACTTCTCAATTTTGTCTCCTTTCGCGTCAATAACTAGCTTCAAACGGTATTGGTGAAAACGACGGTGGCGGAATGGTATTTTAGGTCGATTCTTTCCCATTCCCGGAGAATGGCCTTCTTGAGCGACTCCAGATTCGAGTTGGGACGAGCACATGTATTGCTCTCAAGAACTGATCACACAAAATGGTCGAGGGGGGTTGAGATCGGGAGAGTAGGAGTCCATTCCGAGGAGCCGGTAAAGGAGTGAAAACGGGGTCTTGAACCAGGCATTCACAATCTTTGCCTTGTAATTCTAGGGCGTGTCATTTCACTGAATTGAAAGCAATCAGTACCAAACTCAGATACGAGATGCTCATAATGGTGAATTTCAATGAAATTATTTCGAGAGCGACGGGGAAACGCACAAAGCTATGAAAACCCACTGCTAAATGCAGAACGTCGTGTTTCCATAATTCTGCCGCACCCTGTAAGTAAATAAATCGAGAACGATACTGTTACACTTGTCCTGGTAATAGTTTATCCACTATACGTGAAACATATATCAATTGAGAGGAGAAAGGTTCTTATTTTCATACACTTTTACAGGAGATCCGTGATATGAAGATCGAATAAAGCTTATGATAGTTTGATTCACAGCCGTACAAAACAGTTGAAGTTATTTTTCAAACACATTTATCTGCAATATGGTATTCAATACGTGTAGCGTCTCGCCCATCGATTATCCCTCATATTTCTCATATTTTCAAATTTTCTCATATTCTCTCACATTTTTAGCGTGGATCTGTTTATCCAATGTACTTATATATAATAAAAAAAGTAGGGTCTAGTTGGTCTAGTAGGTCTTGTCGGTCTGTTCGGATTACTCCAACCACTCTTCTTTCCATTATACTCTTTAAGAGTAAACGCTGATATGCATGGGGAAAAGCACTTCTTACTTCCGGATGTCCAAGAACAATGACGCACAGCGATCTGATCTGTGGCCGTATGCAAGAACCGTTTTCCGGGAAAATGTGACGTCATTAGCGTAGGCGGAGGCGTTTTCAAAAATCCTCAACCTACGCTAATGACATCACATTTTCCCGGAAAACGGTTTTCCCGTTGTTCTTGCATACGGCCACTGCTTATTAGCGATATTTTCTTTTCACATATCTCGGTAAATTTCAAAAATTGGTGCTACAATTCCCTATATCTATTGATATCTAGTATATTGAATATCTAGTTATGGCCACAGCGCCATCTTCCGAAAAGTTGTCGTTCATGAATAACAAGATGGGTGACGTTTCCTAATTGCTCAATCAGATCGCCTTGTGACGTTGATCTTCATATGCGCATCTTCTGATTGGTATATGAACAAATTGAAGAATTGAAGGCTGCGCTGACAACCTCATCTCAAAGATAAAACAGCAGCTCCAATTTTGCGTAAATGAATACTTTTTAATCAAATCTAAACACACTATGTTGGAAGACGATTGCACTTTGATGAACTATAGTAAAAACTTTTTTTTTAAATTCACGCCACAAAATTTCGAAAATATTTCTGGCTGTTGATTGGGTATTTGACCACGATTTCTCTCCCTTTAATACTCATATATATTTAGAAAACAAAAGAGGCACTTGTAAATCTTTTTATAGTCAAAACGGGCTCAAAAATAGGGCTGTACAAATCATTTACTTGTTTGCAATTTGCAGTAAATTGCAACTAAAATTTGCATGACTTTACTTATATTGTACATAATTAGATTTGTCCTTTTGCATTTTTAGCAATATTTTGGTGCCGCTCTATATAACCCTTCATTCTTTTTGTTTCATCATTATTTCGTTCAGAAATGCGTCTTCTTCTCATTTTTCTCATTATCGCCACAATCGTTTCTTGTGTCTTCTATGATATCCAGAATCCCATGGAGGGATGCAGGAAAGAGTAGGTTTCTTGTTCTTTCTGAACTCACTTTGATCTTTGATCTTTGAGTTTTGATCTTAAATTTTAGGTGTGAGGCAACTCAGTCTACGGACATTGATCAGTGCACGGATAAATGTTTCCAGGTTAGAGTTGATATACTTGACTTGAAAAGATCTCTGGAAAACTTCAGTCACTCACTCTCCAGCAATCCGGCCGTTGAAACATATATGGAGATCGTATAAATAAATCTGATTATAGTAGCATGCATACACACGAAATACAGACTGCATCTAAAAACAAGGGAAAATATGTGATTTAATAATAATACTTCATTCACGTCAAGTCCCTTTTGTCAGATTCGAAAAAACTCCATTATTATTTAGCACCAAGGATTATTGGATTGAAATCCCTACATTAAACTTGGCTTGAAGCGTCCCGCACTAAGAAAAATTTTCTTTTTTTAAACTCAAACTTTCGACTTTCGCGGTTGAAGACCTTGAGTGCAATAGGCGTTCTTGTTGACTATCAACACTCAGTTTGCGATAAATCTTTTTTTCCTGTGGGAGCATCTTAGCTACTATCATTGAACTGCCGTGATTAGATTCATAGTTTCTAATTAGATTCGTAGTTTCAAATTCCACCCAACTCGAGTTGCCCTAATGGGTCAAAAGTGCTATCGATTTAAAATATTGATTAGTAGGTCAGCGGTGCAACTTTTGAAACCACTTTTGGTCATCCCAATTTCAACCACCACCCAACTAGAGTTGAGTGGACTTAAAAAAATACGAATCTAATTAGGATATTTTTGATCTAATTAGGTAATTTTCGAATCTGATTGTGACACGTTAGGAACACGCCAGAATTAAATTCTCGACGAGTTGCCAGAGCATATGGGTCGGTTGTGGAATCGTGAGTCACACTCTGGTATTATCAAACAAGTAGTTTACTTATATTTCCCACTAGCCGTAGACTTGCAAGTCTACGGCTAGTTAAACGTTAGTTTACTAGAAGTGGTGTATAATACGGTAATGTATTTCGTCAAATGTTCTTTCACTTATTCAATAAACTAGCATTAAGCTAATAGTCTGTGACGTAACGTAAGTAAACTACTAGTTTGGAAATACAAGAGCACCTGGTGCTTCCCTTGTAAGGCCTGACTGACAAGAGCGATTCCCCCAACACATCTTCATTATTAAAAAAAATTGTGATATATTGTCGATTGTTCGTATAGCATATGCAACACATTTCAGTAAATATCCTTTATCCATAGCCATAGTATCCCTATATTTGTAGTACTTAAGGGTTGTACTCGATGGGGAGGTTCTTTCTGCGAACCATACCGTCTCCCTGGAACCATTCACGACGGAATTGCTTGGCGGCTCCATCAGGGGTGTTGGTCCACTCGATGGTGATACGGTCGTTGTTAGTGTCCTGAACGGAACGTATGATTACAGTCGGTGAAACAACTTTGAAAACTACAGTAACCAATGCTATCGTACCTCCTGTCCATAAGCGAAGGCGTCGCAAGAGACGGCGATGAGGGCGTTCTCCTTGGGGTCGAGAACTCCTGATCCGGGGTCGACTCCGAGTCTCTTCATGTTGGTGGTCTTGAATGCCCATCCGATACGGCGAGCAGAGGAGTTGGTTACCTGAAGATGAGTATATTAGGGTTGGTAAAGAGCTTTAAAATCTTAAAACCCTAATCCTAAAGACTTACCTTGATGTGGTAGGTGTGCTTGTCATCATAAGGAGCGTTGAAGACAATCTTGCTGCCGGGTTGAGTGGCGATATCTCCGGGAGGTACTGACTCAGCCATGACGACGAATGTGAAGGTCGACCGATTGGCATGGCTTTTATATGCGAAAAGATAATTTGATTTTCCCTGCAAAAAAATTCAATGCAAATATAAATTAATTATAACATTGAATATCATCATGATATTCAAAATTGAAGGAATTTGCAATTTCTTTGAAAGAAATTATCCTAAAGACACAAATCTTATGGAAAATAATATTCATTTTGTATTTTGATCAATTACTTTCGCAGCTGGCATTTGCATGAGTGTAATTATATTATTCATAATTTGCCTATATTTAGCCATTTGCATGTTTGCAATATTTTAGAGAGGCTCTATATAACCCTTCAATCTCTTAGTTTCATCATTATTTCGCTCAGAAATGCGTCTTCTTCTCCTTCTTCTCATTATCGTCTCTCTCGTTTATTCCTCCGGCATTCCAGCGTTGAATGTCGAAAAAATATGCAAGGAAAGGTATGGTTATTTTTCTCTAAAAAGATCCGTTCATTTTGATCTTTGATCTTTGATCTTTGATCTTAAATTATAGTTGTGCGAGAGAGCATTCCGCTGCCACGGACGCTGAACGTTGCGCTGATGCATGTATCAAGGTTCGAGTTGACATTCTTAAAGATTAATTTGAATCTCTCCGCTCTGGCCACACTCTCTCGCGTACTTTGTAAACGAGAGAGTATTGCCAATGCGGAGAGAAATTAACTTGGGGCGTGCCTTTAACGTGAAAAGACCCGTGAATATCTTCAGAGATACTATAGCGGACTCGGCAATTCGGATATCGGCCGTTGAAGTAGAAATGGAGTGCGAATAAAGATTATGATTGTAATTGTTCATGCATACACACGAAACACACTGTATTTAAGAATAAGGGGAATATATGTGGTTTAAATTGACAAAACAGAAAGTTGCCTGACTTTAATTTAATTTAATTTATCGTACATCCAAAGATGTGGCAACATTTGAAACGACGATTGAATAAAAAAGTGATTGGGAAAGTGGGTGGTAGGAATTGGGTGTTGGAGGGTGTATTCCACCAGTTGCCAGTAGTTCATTTCATCTCATGGCAATCAGAATACCTCGTATACGGGCAAATGGATGTCACGATACACCATGTTTCAGAAAAATTACATATAAACGTAACCATTACAATTAATTAATGTCTGAAGGCGGAGGGCATACTATTGTAAAAGTTTGTTACTTACTAAGCTATGCTACTTTTACAATCAAAAAAGTTAACACTATTTTTCACTTTTCCATCTACTTTTCCAATAATTAAACACCACATACATAAACAAACCCACCAATATAGGAACTGGTCATAATGATTGCGTTTGAATATCATATAGGACAGAGTATTTGATTTTTGTGCAATTCTTGTCAAGCAAAAAAAATGGCAGAATCATTCTTCACTTTTTGCGGTGTTGTGTTTTTTTGCGGCGACCGGGAAGAGAGAAAAAGTCGAGAAGAAAGGGAAAAATGATTTTCCATTTTTTGCTTGACAAGAATTGCAAAAATTTTCAAATGCACTGTCCTATATCACCAAAAGGGAAGAATGATTTGCCTTTTTTTGCTTGACAAGAATTGCAAAAAATTTCAAATACGCTATATTCCTACAGTACCGTGCAAAAGTCTATCCACTTTTGCTTTTTTCGTCATAACTTTTTTCAAACTCAACCGATCATGCCCAGCTTTTCAGGGATTATTTTGAGAGTGTTTTCACGTGGTTTACTCAACAAACTAGCCGGGGTGAACTCTTACTTTGAAATTTATTTCGAATTTATCAAAAGTCACAAAAGTGAGATATTCGAATTCTTCGATTTTTTTCTATTATTTCGCTACAAATGTGTGCTATATCGTATTAAAACTATGACACGACATATTGGGAGTAAGAATCTATCGATATCCGAGCGGTAATCCATTTGCCGTGGACGTCAGATATGCTGCACGCAGGCACTCTCTCACAGCAAGTCCGGATGTCTGTTTCGACTATCCACAAGGTCATCGAAATTCCAATCTAGGCTCAAACAATGAACAAGACTAATGCACAACCTCGCAAAACGATTTTGAGATCTGATCATCCGATTATCCGCATCTCGAATGAGAAAACGAGGCTCACGGTAACGATCGTTAAGCGAGAACTGACGGAATTTCAACAAATTGGGGTACGTAAAGCTTTTAAACCTGGCTGAAAAGATGTTTAAAGAAATGTAATTGGTCTCTAGGATATTACTGTTGTTCTCCTTACTCATAACTCTATTCATATGGGCCAGGAGGCCAATCAGATCTACAGAGAAGTAACCCCACAACATCAAAGATCCTCGTCCATGCTTCACGGTGTCCAGCAGGTACTTCTAATCAAATCTAGTGCCAACCTGACGACTAACATGGGTTATTCTCCCCTTACCAATCATCAGAAACTTGATTTCGTCATAAAATACGACCTACTTCTATTGTGAGGATGTCCAATGAATGTGCTCTTTTGCACATGCGATTCTTGCCTTGCGAATCGTTTCGTAGATCAGCGGTTTCTAGGTATGCCCACTTTTTTATAGTCCCGACGCACGATGACGACTTTGCACAATGTAGACGGACACCTCAAACTTCTTTTCAGCCAAGTTTAGAAGATTTACATACCCCAATTTGGTGAAATTCCGTCAGTTCTCGCTTGACGTTTATTGCCGTGAGCCTCGTTTTCTCATTCGAGATGCGGATAATCGGATGATCAGATGTAAAAATCGTCTTTCGAGGTCGTTCATTAGTATTGATCACTGTTTGAGCCTAGATTGGAATTTCGATGACCTTGTGGATAGTCGAAACAGACATCCGGACTTGCTGTGAGAGAGTGCCTGCGTGCAGCATATCTGACGTCCACGGCAAATGGATTACCGCTCGGATATCGATAGATTCTTACTCCCAATATGTCGTGTCATAGTTTTAATACGATATAGCACACATTTGTAGCGAAATAATAGAAAAAAATCGAAGAAATCGAAGAATTCGAATATCTCACTTTTGTGACTTTTGATAAATTCGAAATAAATTTCAAAGTAAGAGTTCACCCCGGCTAGTTTGTTGAGTAAACCACGTGAAAACACTCTCAAAATAATCCCTGAAAAGCTGGGCATGATCGGTTGAGTTTGAAAAAAGTTATGACGAGAAAAGCAAAAGTGGATAGACTTTTGCACGGTACTGTATATGAGCAACCTTGGTATTCAACCCAATCTTGCTCGTACCACGGAGTAGGGATCCGCAAATGTGCATTCGTGCGAAATGATTTTTAAACTGAAAATGAAAGAAAAGTCGTGCGCACGACTTCATTATTATAATTGAGTATTCATTCGCGCAAATTAATGCATTTGACTCATTCTGATTCATTTTCATTCATAAAATTGGTAAAATTGGTGGTTGGTCTGTCATGTCTATTGCACGAATGGGCACGAAAAATGCGTCATAATTGTGCAGAATGACTTTTCATCATTTTTATTTCGTTCATGATCGTACCGGCTGTGCATTTGCACGAATGCGGATCCCTACCACGGAGCATATTCCCATATTCCCTGAAAACGAAATGAGCTTCATGAGCCTTGTTATAGTATATGCTGATGTGGTGAACTTCCTGGAGAATTGATGGTGAGTTCTGTGTACGACCCATAGTATGCCCTCCGTTGTCAGACATTAATTGATTGTCAAGGTTACGTTTATATGGTGTGATTGTTCCCCACCATGGTGTATCGTGACATCCATTTGCCCATATACGAGGTATTCTGATTGCCATGAGATGAAATGAACTACTGGCAACTGGTGGAATACACCCTCCAACACCCAATTCCTACCACCCACCTTCCCCATTCACTTTTTTTATTCAATCGTTGTTTCAAATGTTGCCACATCTTTAGATGTACGATAAATTAAATTAAATTAAAGTCAGGCAACTTTCTATTTCGTCAATTTAAACCACATTTCCCCCCTTATTATTAAATGCAGTCTGTGTTTCGTGGGTATGCGTGCATGAACAATTACAATCATAATCTTTATTCGCACTCCATTTATACTTCAACGACCGAGTCCGCTAAGGTATAACTGAAGATATTCACAGATCTTTTCAAGTCCAGAATGCCAAGTCAAACCTGGATACATCTATCACGGCAATCTTTAGCGTCATTGGGATTGGAATGCTTGCCCGCACAACTATAATTTAGGATCAAAGATCAAAATCTTTATGGAGAAAAAAACCTACCTTTCGTTGCATATTGCATAGATATTCAAGCCAAAAGAACAAACGAGAGTGGTGATTATGAGGAGAAGGAGAAGAAGACGCATTTCTGAACGAAATAATGATGAATCGAGGAGAATGAAGGGTTATATAGAGCGCCACCAAAATATTGCAAAAATGCAAAAGGCTAAATAAAGGCAATAATAACACTCGTGCAAATATCAGCTGCAAATTTTTAAAACAATGGAATAAATTGATCAAAATACGAAAATGAATATGATTTTCCAAAAGATTTGTGCCTTTATGATAATTTCTTTCAAAGAAATTGCTAATTCATTTAATTTTGAATATGATAATCACATTCATTGTTGAAATAAAGTTATATTTGCATGGAATATGTTTGCAAGGGAAGCCAACTTCTTCGGTCATCTTCAAACTGCCTTCTGATCTTCTCGGATTTGTGAAATCGAAGACGCGCATATGAAGATCAACGTCGGTGTTCTGGGACTGTCGGAAGTAAGAAGAGCTTTTCCCCATGCACATCAGAGTCCTACTCTTGATAAATGTGTTTAAATAGTAAAAATGTTTGCAAGTCACATCACATTTGATTTTAAAAGTAGTTGGAAAAGTAGCAAAGCTTAGTAATTGACAAACTTTTACAATTGCTACTTTTACAACTGCTTTTACAATCACAAAATTAGCACTACTTTTCACTTTACCATATACTTTTCCAATATTTTAACACCACATTAGACAAAACTTAAAATTGAACTTATGACATGCGAAAAGGAAAAGGTTCAGAAATGAGCAACACAACAATTATTTCTATTTATTTTTTTTTTAAATTACAGCTGAAATTTGTATGAATTTAGTTATTGTAGAATTGTGAATACTCGGATATCTTCATTTGTAACGTGTGGTTACAAATGAAGATATCCGTAAGATTCTGTGTGAGACCAGATTGGATGAAGAGAAACTTTATAATTCAGACGGTTCGAGGACTATTTCGTCATCATCTGGGAGGCTTGGATTACTACCTACAATGTACAATGTGAAAATATGAAAATCAACGACTTGACTATAGAACACAATAGAAAATAGATACACAGGAAGTAATGAACGTTTATTTATTTATATATTTATCATAAATCATAAAGATGTTTCAACAAGTAAAATTAACGAATTGAAATTAAGAAATCTGCACAGGGAGAATAAACGGATAAAGGGGAGGGGGAGAGTAAGAGAGTCTGTAAGAGAGTTCAGTCCGTAGGGCCTAAACACTTCTTCGGACCTACTTTACCGTATGGTCTAGTCACTATCAATTTCGCTTTCGCGCGCATTCTCCGCAATTTGAGAGGGGCCAATAGTCAGGGAATCTAACCGAGATGGAATGGCTGGGCCCTAATTATAAAATCTAATTTAAAAAAATATAATCTAATTATATCCAATTATTCATAATTAGATTTAATTAGATAATTTGATCTTATATTATTCATAATTTGCGCGACTGTACTTCTATTATTCATAATTAGATTTGTTCTTATGCATGTTTGCACTTTTTTGGTGATACTCTATAAAACCCTTCATTCTCTTTGTTTCTTCATTATCTCGTTTATAAATGCGTCTTCTTCTGCTTCTTCTACTTATCGCCACACATTTTTCGTATGGTTTCAATCCTTTTGATCCCAGAAGTGTTTGCAAGACAGGGTTTGTCTTTTTTCTCTCTCAGAGGATTCGTTCCGTTTGATCTTTGATCTTTGATCTTTGTGATTTCTAGTTGCAAGAATTCCCTGGACGTTGAACTTTGCGTTGATGAATGCATAAAGGTTCGAGTTGACATTCTTGACATGAAAATATCTGTGGATATCTTCAGGACTACTATAAATCCAAAGAGTGGTACCAATTCTGAAGCATATATGAAGATCGAATAAAGCTTATGATAGCCATTGTTCATGCATACACACGAAACATAATGCATTTTAATAAGATGACAATATGTGGTTTGAATTGATAAACTAGAAAAGTGCCAGGCTTCACAGGAAGAGAGTGCGACTTGTGCATATGAAAAGTTTCCTGGCACATCGCTACCCACTTCCCAGTACGCTGCTTAAGATGGTGGCCCGCGAATGTTCATATAAATCACTACGCCCATCTTGTGCGAATGCAAAGTGATATGCGAAGAGTTAGCGCAGCCGCCCATCTATCCCATAGTGCAGTGGCAAACGTTACCCGTTTGACGCAAGTTCGAAACCTATTGCCAAATTTCTTCAATTTTCAAAAAGCACGCCCTTCCCTGAACCGGCATGATGGTTCATTGATGTTTCTAGCGATCAATAAGCTAAATCAGTGTAAAATAAATAGTGTACCGTATGTAGAATCACTTTTGCTACCTTTCTGTCCTCACAGTTTGTTTACGAAAATATTGGAAGGTGGAGTCCCGCGAAAAATGCCAATTGGCAATTGCCGAAAAAATATTTTCGGCAAATTCGGAAATTTTTTCCCAAAATTTATTTTAGTGATTTTTAAGCTTTTGTAGACTTAATTAGATCAATGAACATTGTTGCATAAATTATAACAATGGGCGGCCAAAAAGAAAACGGTAGCCGTGAAAACAGAAGGGCTTACTTACAAGGGAATGGTCTCAATTCGGCCTGACCTTATGATATGCCAATAGTGTGACTAAAATTAGTTATATATGCCGATCGCAAATCCGTTTTTAGGCAGTGCCTAATCGAGCTGAGCTTCGAGAAAATCGATCTTGAAATTTGCCTTTCTTGGCTGGCTGGTCGATTCGAAAGATCGCATGGTCTCCTACACTAAACTATCCCGATGGGTTCATTAGCTCATCTATCAGCCATTCAGACATCGACTTCCGTAGTGTAGTAGCCGAACCGGCAATTTCGGCAATGAAAAAGTCGGCAATTCGGCATTTTCGGCAAACCGGCAACGCCTTGCCGCACAGCCCCGATTGTGCGAGGTCACCCTCCCTTTAACGCTTCACCTTCTTTTAAACTCAATCGATTGAATCCAGATTTACAGGGATTGTTTTGAGTTTTTTCGTGTCTTAAATAAACTTCACCCCGTTTGAGCACGGTGAAATTTACATCGATTTTATCAAAAAATGATATTTTCGTTTTCATCAATTTCTTCAATTTTTTTCACTCATTTTGCTACCAATGTGTGTTATATCGTCTTTAAAGCATGACACTTTTTCTTGTGAAGGTACGTAGGCACGCCGATTCTAGCGATACGTGTCACTAACCATAACTCCAGGATCATTTGAAGCCATGTTCTTAATTCACTTCCCAAATGAACCCATTTGGATAATTGAAAAATTATCGATCGTTCATATTGCATGTATAACTAATACGATGTAATAATATGCACTTTGCTTTATCAATTCGATTCTTCTGGATTCAAATGGATTTCTTAAGGGTTATACTCGATGGGAAGGTTCTTTCTACGGACCATACCGTCTCCCTGGAACCATTCACGACGGAATTGCTTGGCGGCTCCATCAGGGGTGTTGGTCCACTCGATGGTGATACGGTCGTTGTTAGTGTCCTGAACGGAATTTATGATTATATTCGGTGAAACGACTATGAAATATTACAGTAACCAAAGTTACCGTACCTCCTGTCCGTAAGCGAAGGCGTCGCAGGAGACGGCGATGAGTGCGTTCTCCTTGGGGTCGAGAACTCCTGATCCGGGGTCTACACCGAGTCTCTTCATGTTTGTGGTCTTGAAGGCCCATCCGATACGGCGAGCAGAGGAGTTGGTTACCTGAAAATGAGTATATTACTGTTGGTAAAGAACTTTAAGATCTTAAATCCCTAAACCTAGATACTTACCTTGATGTGGTAGGTGTGCTTGTCATCATAAGGAGCATTGAAGACAATCTTGCTGCCGGGTTGAGTGGCGATATCTCCGGGAGGTACTGACTCAGCCATGACGACGAATGTGAAGGTCGACCGATTGGCATGGCTTTTATATGCGAAAAGATAATTTGATTTTCCTTGCAAATAAATTCAATGCAAATATAACCTAATTATAACAATGAATATGATCATGATATTTAAAATTGATGGAATTTGCAAATTCTTTAATTAGATTGTTTTAAAAATTTGCAGCTGATATTTGCACGATTGTTCTTATAGCTTTATTTAGCTTTTTGCAGGTTTGCAATATTTTGGTGACGCTCCATATAACCCTTCCTTCTCTTCGTGTCTTCATTAGTTCATTCAGAAATGCGTCTTCTTCTCCTTCTTCTCATCATCGCCACTATCGTTTGTTCCTATAACCCCAATGTCATCGTCGACAACTGCAGGAAATAGTAAGCTTTTTCTCTCTCAAAAGACCCGGTCCTGCTGATCTTTTATCTTTGATCTTTGATCTTTGATCTTAAATTATAGTTGCAAGGATGTATGGCATGCTCCGGACATTGAAGTCTGCACTAACGATTGTGTTGTGGTTCGAAATGGCATTCTGGTCTTGAATAATCTGTGAATACCTTCAGAAATCCCTCACCGGGAAGGGTCGCTGATACATATATGAAGATCGAATAAAGCTTATAATTGTAATTGTTCATGCATACATACGCAACACAGAATGCATTTAAGAACAAGGGGAAGATAATAATACTAATACTTTATTCATAACAAGTGATGACACTAGATAAAGGGTTTGGGCGTTTTTCAATTCCTCCGGTGGTGTAGAACACGATCATCAATCTACCTGAAGTTATCAAACGAGCACGGGGGGGGTGTCCTGGATATCGGGGCTTTTTTTCGCATATCTCGGGAAATCAGCTAAATTTCAAAAATTGGTGCCACAATTGACTAGATCTATTGAATATAAAGCTATGGCCCAAGTACCATCTTCGGGAAAGTTGTCGTTCATGAGATAGGGGCGACGTTTCCTAATTGCTCAATCAGATCGCCGTGTCATGGTTGAGAATGGCCGAAGTCGAAAAATAGATGATGCTCCGATACTAAATACTGGTTGCCATTAGATGAACAGTGACTCAACTTTTATCTTTCTGGATACCGTAACCCGAACTACCGTAATCTAGCTACCGTACCTTACAATATTGTAGCGAAAATGACGGCAAATCCCTGTTCGATTACGGTAGTTCGGTATACGATATCCGGAAAGATATAAGCTCATTGTTGATATAATGGTAACTAGTATTTGATCTCCGGCCATCATGAATTTTTCGGCCATTTTCAACCATGAACCCCGGATCATGGGTCGAATGAAAAAAGTCAGTTCGCGATTCCTGACGGTTACGGTAGCACAATACTGTACACTTTCACTGATATACATCTTTTATTGCCATAGGCGATCTCCCAACAGATTTACAATTCGTTGCCGAAATGATCGTTACCGAAATGATCACCCCACCCCCCCCCTGGATAACGACTTCTGGAGTAGTTATATCGCGACCACATAGTACATCTTCTAGCCCATCTTTTGGAAACCCATAAGAAATTTCTCTTCTCTCTTCTACGAATCAAGCAAAAGGCTAAATATTGTCAATTAAATTAGTAATATGAATAGATGTTCTATTATTCGTTTACATGCACGTTAAAAATAAATTATAAAACTAATATGTTGGTTAATAATGTGCCCTATGATGTTCAACTACTTCTAGACACCATAACGCGTTGCCTGGTATCGCGGCCATCAAATATTTCTTTCGGTTCGTGTGGTGAACCTCTATCATTCTACTCGAATAGTCTTATAACGAAAAAAATTAGTGGATCTCTATCTTAAAAAAAGGAGAAAATAGCAGGTTAAAATTAGAATTTTAATTTTAAAAACGTTAAAATAAAAACTAAAATTATAATAAAAATAATAATATAGAATTATAGAGAAATAAAGAAAGGGACTAAGAAATGGGTTGCGTTAGAAACTTTTTAAGAAAAAAACCTAATTAATCTAAAACGATCCAATGTTTCGGCCCTGGTCCTAGACACTGGACCGGCCCGTGTGGGTTTGGGCCTCATCAGTAGGATGACCCACACAGGAAATTTTATAAATAATAATTTTAGCAAAAGAAGAAAAAGGAAATTGATATGATTTTCATAGTAAACGTAACAAATTGATTGAGATATTCCTAAGGTAATACTATAAGCATATACGAAAGATAAGTAAGATCAAGAGGAAGTGATCATCTTGATTGTAGTCTCCAAACTACAATCAAAATCTTGACTATAGTTTAAAGAAACCTAAACCTTTGTTTCTCTCTACTACTCTATCTAGCATCGAAGATGGCTACCTCTCTACTGGATACCGTCCACTGCCTCTAGCAGTAAAAGTAAGCTGATTTGCGTGGTTTAGTCGGGTCACAGGAACATCAAGAGTCGCCCATCCCGCAAAACAATCATACTTCAATGCAACGCACGGACCACCAGCCGGGATGCCATTCACGTCAGAGCTCTCAATTATTCTCCACAACCCCGAACCCCTTCGGGGGAGATTCACTATTGACCTCTTGATAAAACGTGTTTAAATCAAAAAAACCTTTGTCAACGGTCTCTTCAACGCTCTATGATCTCTAGTTGTTAGAGAACAGAGAAATAGTGTGCGCAATGAAGAGACCGTTGAATGAGGTTACTCTCCCATTAAAAACGCACACACAAAGGACGTGCACAAAGGCTCATTGTCAGAAATAAGTTAACATAGAAAATATGCCAATGTATTGTTGAAATTTGCAGCTGATATCTGCATAACTGCACTTATATTCATAATTTGCCTATATTAAACTTTTTCATGCTTGCACTTTTTGGTGGAGCTCTATATAACCCTTCAATCTCTTTGTTTCATCATTATTTCGTTCAGAAATGCGTCTTCTTCTCCTTCTTCTCATTATCGTCTCTCTCGTTTATTCCATTAATCCCTTTAATATCGAGGGTAGCTGCAGGGATGCGTACGTTTTTTTTACTTCTCAAAAGACCTGTTGATCTTTGATCTTTGATCTTAAATTACAGTTGCGAGGGTGATCATGTTGCGGACATTGAACTTTGCGCCAAAGAATGTGCCGATGTATGAATTTCCATTCTGGTCTTGAAAAAATCTGTGAATATCTTCAGAACGTCTACATGGCAATGGGCAATTCGGTTATGGGTCGCTGAAGCATCTATGAAGATAGAATAAAGCCTATAATAGTAATTGTTCATGCATACACACGCAACACAGACTGCATTTAACAAGAACAAGGGGATAATACGTTAAATAATACGTCATACGTCATAATACATCATATAGAGTGATGACACTAATAATAATAATAATAATATCTTTATGTGCGTTTCAGGTAAGAATGATAATGAGATACATAGAGAAATACATTAGGGACACATAAATACAATACCACAACGAGGTAGTAAGGTTGAATAAATACATAATGACGATAAAACTTTAGTTATAAAGCACACTAGATGAAGGGGTGGGCGTGTTTCAATTTGTCCGTTCTTATATAAGGTAAAAGGTAGAACGTAAAGGTACAACAAGTTATTCAAGGCACACGAAGTCTTGCGGGTGATCACTGCTAGGACGGTGATAATTCAAGGCCAGCGATCGCAATAGCATTCGGGCACGACAATTAGGATATTTTTTTATCTAATTAGGTGACTTTCGAATATCACGTTAGTATATAGAATATCTAAACGAGTTGCATGAACATATGTGTTGCTTCTGGAATCGTTTGAGTCGCACCTGGTGCTTCCCTTGTAAGGCCAGGCTGACCCGTTGTGAATGATACCAAACAAATAATTGGTTTAAAGCCTATTTTCATTATTTAAAAATAATGTGAAAAGATTGTGAAACAACTCATGGCTCGTTAAAAAATAGTGGAAAACCGAAATCGGCGACTTTCCACCCGTTAAAAAAGTACCGGGAAAGTCGAATATGGAAACACGAAATTTGAATTCGCACGCGCTCAAAGAGGTGCGGGAATTCAAATTCCGACAGCGAATTTTCGCGGATTCCATTTTTAGCAAGAAGGAAGTTGAATTTCCATTTTACTGCTAAAAATCGGTGACGGAAGTCGGAATTTGAATTCCCGCACCTCTTTGAGCGCGCGCGAATTCAAATTTCGTGTTTCCATTTTCGACTTTCCGGGTACTTTTTTAACGGGTGGAAAGTCGCCGATTTCGGTTTTCCACTATTTTTTAACGAGCCATCAATTACAACAATAAATTGTGATATTCAAAATTGAAGGAGATTGCAATTTCTTTGAGATAAATTATCCTAAATACACAAATCTTATGGAAAATCATATTCATTTTGCATTTTGATCACTTAATTCCATTATTTTAAAAATTTGCAGCCGATATTTGCACGAGTGTTCTTATATTCACAATTTAGCTTTTTGCATGTTTGCAATATTTTGGTCTCGTTCTATATAACCCTTCATTCTCTTTGTTTCATCATTATTTCGTTCAGAAATGCGTCTTCTTCTCCTTTTTCTCATTATCGTCTCTCTCGTTTCTTCCATTAATCCCTTTAATATCGAGGGGAGCTGCAGATCAAAGTAGGTTTTTCTCTCTCTCAAAGCGTTCCTTTGATCTTTGATTTTTGATCTTAAATTATAGTTGTGAGAATCATCATGCTAAGGACATTGAACTTTGCGCCCAAGAATGTGCCGATGTATGAATTTCCATTCTGGCCTTGACAAAAACCTGTGAATATCTTCAGAAAGTCTACTCGGGTTTGGGCAATGTGGCTCGGTGAAGTAGCTATGCAGATCGAATAAAGCTTATGATAGTAATTGTTCATACACGCTCAACACACAGACCGCATTGAAGAATAAGGGGAAGATAATAACAATAATGCTTTTTTCAAGTGATGAGATTCGATGAAAGGGTGGGCGTTTTTCAATTCCGTTGGTATAAAAGGTAAAAGGTAAAGGTACAACAAGTTATTCAATGCACATGAAGTCCTGCGGGTGATTTGTCGTACACCACAAGGGTGTTTCATCAAGTTCAAGATGTTCGAGTGCAAGAAAATATGAGTATGGGTGATCACTGCTAGGCCAGTGATAATTCAAGGCCAGCGATTGCGGCCCCGCAATAGCATTCGGGCACGCAATGGCATGGCTAAATGGCCCGGAACGTCCTTTCTGTAATAATAATATGTGCGCGGGGTACACGCGACTGGTAGAAGGGAGCGGCGGAGGAGCTGATAAAGGGACGTGGTCTCATCAGAGTAGTTTCATCCCGCATCCCGAATATTGTGCGTATAAAATGTACTTGCATAAGAAAATGACACTATGCTCTAAAGAACGGAAGTCGCCCAAAGGCTAGATCTCGCTCCGCCTCTCGATTGTCTCTCCGCTGCCTCTCACCTAACCCGGCTGACCATCGCCGCGCGTTATTTGATATATTTAAGAGATCGGCATAGTTTCTGAGCCATGCAAAACAAGAAAGTCTCTTGTACAAATGAAATAAGTGGTTTTTATCCAACTCTAATATTTACCAGCTCACATCAATCTAACAAAAAACAACGAACACGGGGATCTGGACTTCTGGAGTAGCTATGGGTATGGTATCCATATTGTACACCTTTCGGAAACCATTTCTCTTATACGAATCGCCCATTAGCATTTTCTTCTAACGCTTCGTCGATCCAGTCTCATGCCATTCTTTTGATCTTTTGTTGCCATAGGCCATCTCCCAACAAATTTATGATCCGTTGCCGAAATGATCGTTGCCGAAATGATCGCCCCCCGAAAATTTGGCGCTCGAGCTTATGCAGAATTTGAGTTCCAGACAGAATTTGTTCTCTACACTTCTCTATTTTTCACCCGTACGAGTCGACCGTGCGGTCTCCTTTCCATGTTGAAAGTCTCAACATTCTATGATCAAACCCAATATGGCATCTACAGATATATGTATATTTTTTAAATGTTATACCCGACTGCCATCTTAATTTTCATGTTTGAGCATGTCGTTAAAGTATATGAGAGGAATCGCCAGAGGTTCGACCACCCCCGGGACATAGAAATTTCGACCCTCTGAAAAATTCAGATTAAGTACTTTGAACGATGCTCTATCGAACTGCGTTGGCCGAATTTGCATATCTGCTCTCATTTTCGAGTAGCGGTAGGTCAAAGTTGGCAGGTACGGTATTTTTGGCTCGAGTGTGCGTCAGAAAAATGATCATAACTCCGTTCAAAATAATGATAGACAGTTTTTCAAAAAAAGCATCGAAAGAGGAGATCTTGGGCACCATTTCCCAGTTGATGTCGTCATTTTTCGACCATGCGCCGGTGCGGGGCGGTCGGGTTTATGAAAAAGTGACGTAACTTTCCTAATTGGAAAAAGTGCACTTTTCTTCTATGCGCGTTTTGTTGCACCCATATGTGTCTAAAAATGACCCAAGTTTCAGAGGATTTCCGAAATGGAAAAAAAAAGCGTTGATTTTAGTGACGCGACCTCGGCTTATTCCTTTATTTAGTGACGCGACCTCGGCTTATTCCTTTATCAAGAAACAGCAAAGGAGCAAAAATGACTCAAAAACATCCGAAAAAACATTACGAGCTCAAAATACCCATCTATGACAGTTATTTGAAACACAAAATCACCAAGTTCCGAAAAATTTGAAAAAAACCATATTTTGCTTTTCCACGTGGAAAAAACGTTTCAGTAATGTAAATTAATCTTTATAATATTTCTTATAATGTTTTTGAACATTTATGTTTTTGGAAGTGAAGGCCTACCTGCTCTTAGAGCCGAGATTTCCGCCATCGAGATTACACGCGCGCGCCCCAACTCCGCGCGACTCACGGAGGGCAACGGGTACGAATTCTTTCTCATCCGTATCCGGGCGGTTTTTATCCGTATCCGTGAAAAAGTATGTACATGTATATGCTATTTCACGGTCGCAGTGATAAATCTTTAATCCCTTCCCCCAATCACTTTTCGCATTTCGTTTACAATCGTTTAGGTCTAGATCGACGCAAAAACACTTAAATTATTGCGCGTAACTGGGAACAGCGAACAAAATAGTCGAAATAGAATTGAAAAGGCCAGAAACTTGCGAGTGTTTTATACTTTTAGCGCGGGAAGAGCATTTCGCTAGCGCGGAAGGTCGCTGCGCGTCCACCGGCGCATGGTCAAAAAATGACGTCATCACGCACCGGCGCATGGTCGAAAAATGACGTCATCAACTGGGAAATAGTGCCCAAGATCTCCTCTTTCGATGCTTTTTTTGAAACATTGTCTATCATTATTTTGAACGGAGTTATGATCATTTTTCTGACGCACACTCGAGCCAAAAATACCGTACCTGCCAACTTTGACCTACCGCTACTCGAAAATAAGAGCAGATATGCAAATTCGGCCAACGCAGTTCGATAGAGCATCGTTCAAAGTACTTAATCTGAATTTTTCAGGGGGTCGAAATTTCTATGTCCGCGGACCCTCCGAAACTTTTTCTCGCGATTCCTCTCATATACACTTAGAGCAAAGTTACCTGGCATATCGTTACCCCTATACATTACCCTGGTAAACGATTACTCCAAATTTTGAATTCTGCGAAAGGAATTAAACGGCTGAATTCAACATTTGGGGTAATCGTTTACCAGGGTATTATAGAATTACTAAAGTGTTGCACACACCGCGCCAAATGCCGAATATAGTAAACTTCTCCACCGTTGAGAAAAACGCACTCCAAATTTTCGGAAGGTTTTTTCGAACGTTTTTTCAATGCATATAATTTTATTTTTATTGAAAGTCCTGTGAAATGATGAGGAAACGCCATAAAATTCGATAAAACTAGAGAAAATGGTATGTCGCGCGAAGAAGTGGGCGGAGTCTGAATATTGCGCAGCAAACAGCGGAATTTGTATTGTTCGGACAGTTTTAATTCTATAATAATGTAGAGGGGTAACGATATGCCAGGTAACTTTGCTCTCACAATCAATCAATCAATCAATCAATTTATCAAATCAGGCAATATATGCTCAGATGAGGATGGGTCTATATTCATCATAGGTTGCATTCCACCAGTGTCTTCCAATAGCTCGAGTCAGATCGTCTCTCCAGCGTACGCGAGGTTTTCCACAAGGGCGGTTCCTGTTGTACGGCGTCCACATCGTAGTAGCACGACTCCACTGTTCCAACTTCATATTCCGGATCTTGAGGGCCCATTGAGCTTTTCGTTTTAAGCTTTCCTGTATCCAATCTCGTAGCTTGGTGCTCTCACAATCAGCGTGTAATATATAGTCGGATACATGCATGAAAGTTCTGAAATAGGCTACGTAACAATTATTTTCATTTATTTTTGAAATTTGCAACTGAACTTTACATGTATGTATTATTATATTATTCATAATTAGTTCCACATTAGCCATATTTCTATAATTCCATACTATCATAAGTAATTAGATTTGCGATTTAGCAGGTTTGCAAAAATTTGGTGACGCTCTATATAACCCTACATTTTCATTGTTTTATCATTATTTCATTCAGAAATGCGTCTTATTCTCATTCTTCTCATTATCGCCACTCTCGTTTCTTCCTTTGGATATCTGGGTGGGAATCTCAAAGATCTATTTATTTATTTATTTATTTATTTATTTATTCCATCAAATATAAATGTTCATAATCACATTAATAACACAGGGAAAAGGGGAGATGGATTTCCGTCAAACAATTCGGTTATTTTGATCTTTGATCTTTAATCTTTGATCTTTGATCTTTGATCTTTGATCTTTTATTCAAGGTGTGAGGCAGCTCATTCTAAGGACATTGCACAATGCACGGATGAATGTTTCAAGGTTCGAGCTGGCAAATTTCTGACTTGAAAAGATCTCTGAAAATTTTCAGATACTGAACGTTCCTCAATCCAAAGAATAGGTGAAGCCAATATGAAGATAGAATAAAACTTATTTATTTATCCTTATGCGATACATTAAACAGAACAAAAAAATAAACAAAATTTGATTGTTTTGAAATAAATTAAGTAATAAGGAAAGGTTTGTAGCGGCAATTACTGGATCACAGCGTCGGGTGTGGAGTACATGGGGTATTAAAGGCACACCCCCTATACCCTACGCATTGGCAATACTCTCTCGTAGACAAAGAATGCGAGAGAGTGTGGCCAGAGCGGAGAGTTAGCTTGGGGTGTCGCTTTAAAGGTCTTGATTATGAAGACAGCTGTCCTTATATTAAATAATAATTTTTTCACTTAATGGTTCGTACAACATAAATATCATCTTCATATGATTCCTAATAAATGTGAAATACCAAAGATCAAAGAATATTTAGATATAGAGTGCTTCGTGTGGTGAATCTCTATCATTCTACCCGAACAGTCTTATAACGAAAAAAACGCGAGGGTCTACATCTTTAAGGAAAAAAAAGAGAAAATAGCATCTTAATATTAAAATTGAACTTTCAATCAACCTTTTTACACGCACAAAGACTCAGAAATAAGTTAACATAGAAATTATGCAAATATATTGTTGAAATTTGCAGCTGATATCTGCATAACTGCACTTATATTCATAATTTGCCTATATTTAACCTTTTGCATGTTTGCACTATTTTGGTGACGCTCTATATAACCCTCCAATCTCCTTGCTTCGTCATTATTTCATTCAGAAATGCGTCTTCTTCTCATTCTTCTCATTATCGCCAATCTCGTTTCTTCCTATAATCCGTTTGATGTTATGGGTAACTGCAGGTCAACGTAGGTTTTCTTCTCTCTCAAATGATCCGTTCATTTTGATCTTTGATCTTAAATTATAGTTGCGAGAACAACGAATACCCTGAGCGTTGCGCTAATCGATGCTTCGACGTAAGATTTGGCATTCTTGACTTGAAAAGATCAGTGCATATATTCAGGAATACGTTAGCGCACAAGCCAGTGGGGATTGGAGTCGATGAAGCATATTTGAAGAACGAATAAAGCTTATGATAGTAATTGTTCATGCTTACACACGAAACACAGACTGCATTTAAGAATATGGGGACAATACGTTTAATACGAAATTCTTCACGCTTCATCGATCCAGTCACGCAAAATTATTCTTGTCCAACAGACTCTAAGAAATTGGCAGCACATTTGCATGAGTTTAATTGCATTAGTCATATTTTTTCTATAATTTGGCCTTTTGCATGTTCGCACTAATTTGGTGGCGCTGTATATAACCCTTCATTCTCTTTGTTTCATCATTATTTCATTCAGAAATGCGTCTTCTTTTCCTTCTTCTTCTCATTGTCGCCACTATCGTTTCTTCCTATAGTGTCGAATATGACTTTCGTGATCCTATTAGTCAGCAGGAAAATTGCAGGAGGACGTATGTTTCTCTTTTTCCGTTCCCTTTGATCTTTGATCTTTGATCTTGAATTATAGTTGTGCGGATGAGACAAACGCTTACGTCGAAAATTGCTTCGATGTATGCATGCAGGTTCGAGTTGACATTGTGGTCTAGGAATCAGATCTAAAAAACAAACTTCAGATACCCTATCCTCCGGAACCCGTCGAAATTTATAAGTATTAAATATGGAGATCGATTAAATAAAGCTTATAATAGTCATTGTTCATTCATGCACACGAAACACAGACTGCATTTAAGAAAAAGGGGACAATACGTTTACTAAGAATAATACTTTATTCTTTATTCATAGGGTTATCAAATCTCCCTCCCAATCTCATCATTAAAGTTTCTCTAATTCGTCCCTGAACCCCTTCCTTTGAAAACTGCCACCGAGCCCAATCCGAAATCGCGTATAAGCGACGGAAATCCATCTCCCCTCTTCCCTGTGTTATTAATGTGATTATGAACATTTATATTTGATGGAATAAATAAATAAAATAAATAAATAAATAACAAGTGATGACACTGGATAAAGGGTTTGGGCTTTATTCAATTCTCCGGTGGTATAGACTACCATCTCGCATTAATCTTCTTGAAGTTACCACGATAACGAACCCGGGGATGACCTGGAGATCGACTTTGATGTAGTAATATGGCAGTCTATACCACCGGAGAATTGAATAACGCGCTTCATCGATCCAGTCACGCAAACATATCATTCGTCTGATCCTCTCGTTAGTCCATGGTTCTAATCTTGTGACGCCCCAGATAAAGACTTTTTTGATCTATTTTTAAAAATATATTTTGAATGCCAAGGTGTATCATTTAATGCTTAAACATATTCATAAAACATAAAATTGTACTGGAAAACTATTTTTGTATTCCAACCGAGAAAACACGCATAAAGCTCAGAAATGAGACAAAAATTTGCAGCTGAAATTTGCATGACTGTAATTATATTATTCATAATTAGATTTGTCCTTTTGCATTTTTGCACCATTTTGGTGACGGTCTATTTAACCCTTCATTCTTTTTGTTTCATGATTATTTCGTTCAGAAATGCGTCTTCTTCTCCTTCTTCTCATTATCGCCACTATCGTCTATTCCATTCCGTGGGATCCTCATCGTGAAATTTATTTTTGCAAGCAAAGGTAGGTTGTTTTTTAAAGACCCGTTCCCGTTGATCTTTGATCTTTGATCTTAAATTCTAGATGTTATAATTCCAAAGACGTTGACCGTTGTTTTGATGCTTGTGAAAAGGTTAGAGATGACATTTGTGACTTGAAAAGATCTGTGAATATCTTTAGGGCTACGAAGAACTGGATGAGTAGGAATTTTATCGGTGAAGCATGCCTATGCATGAAAAGATCGAATAAAGCTTGTGATAGTAATTGTTTATGCATACACACGAAACACGAATTGCTTTTAAGATGAAGGGACAATACATTTTTAAAATAATACATTATACTTTTCAAGTGATAACCCTAGATGAAGGGGTGGGCGTTTTTTTTTGAATTCCTAAGTTGGTACAGACCATAATCTCTCATCAATCTTCTTGACGCCAACGACCACGGGGTTGACCTGGAGATCGACTTTGATGTAGTTATATTGCATCCACTTAGTGGATCTTCTAGCTATCTTTCGGAATACATTTCTCTTATATGAATCGAAATTCTTAAAGGGATAAGGAAGACCAAATCAAGTTGAGTTCAGATTGTAGCTTTGACCACTCCGCAATCAAAAATCATTATCAAAATTTTTTTTAAAAATTGTAAAAATGTACAGACCAACCAAATAATTCGTAGTGTAACTCAATGGACAGTTGAGTGGTGCACGTGGTGTGGCCGATGGGTCAATTTCCCAATTCGGCTCCCGTTATTTTTTTCGATTTTCAAAGAAATTTTGTATGTGTTTATGACATCTATTTAATGTTTTGACATTCCCATCATCAATTACAACTCAATTTCTCACATATATGCCGAAAAGCGTCGGTGTATGGTTTGTCCTAACAAGTTGTGATACTGGTGCGTTCCTGGGTAATACACAGCCTTTCCATCAAGTAGAATAGGCTACAGCATAAAATCAAATAAAGATTCATACAAACAAGATTCATCTATATAGACACTGTTTATCTTGAATTAATTATTACATAATAAATATAAAGTAATCAAGCATCGAATGAATGGAACACTGAGAGCAAACTTACCTGGCAAATCGTTACCCCGATACACTTTCCTGGCAAACGATTACCCCAAATGGTGAATTATTCAACGGCTGAATTCACCATTTGGGGTAATCGTTTGCCAGGAAAGTGTATCGGGGTAACGATTTGCCAGGTAAGTTTGCTCTCAGTGTAGAGGAAGAGTGTAGGCTTGAGTGCATCCGATTGGCCTGGAGATAATCAAAATGATTCAATCTTTATCGCAGTCATTCAAGTCTTAGTTGGTGACATTGTCGATAACGACAAAACACACCCTGTTTTCACGACAACGGTTGACCACACATGAGGTGTATACGTGCATTCTACCTACAACTGTCTGAGCAGAGCTCACTGACCTAGCATTAAAAAAACTTGCCAACCAGTAATATCTTCCTCTTACCTTATTTCATTATCCGTTTCACTTTAGGCAGGCCTCGTCGTACCAGTGTTCACTTTTACCGTTGACTGTCTCGAAGCGCTCGAGGAGATTGCCTAATATTGATTGATTTGATGGCATTATGGATTGATTCAATCACATCAGACTCATCACTAAGATACTTATACGAAACCTAAACTAGCTCATCCAAATCATATGTGCCCTTGTAAAAGACAAAAACTAAAACGACAAAGAACCAGCGAATTCAATGTTTCAACTAGAGCTGGCTGCGGGCTCGAAGGGAGGGGAGTGGGAGTGATGGGAAAGGAAAGGAGGGAGAGGGGAGGAAAAGGACGCTGCCGCAATCCCATTGTAGGCCCACAACTCCCGAATAACCAACTCTAGTTGCAACTATTATGCAAAGGAGAGTCCTCTAATGGAAACAAAATTATGTGATGAATAGAAAAATATATTGCATTGATCAAATAAAAAATAAGCCACGTTACCGTTCGCCCTTGTTGAATAGTTCAGCGTGCCCATCGCCAGAGCCGACATAGGTGAGCCTGAATGGGATACAGTACGGTAAAGAGCAACGATAGCGTAAGGGTAAATATATAGTCTTCCAGCAATTTTCCTCGATTATAGATACAACATTTATTATTATGTGATTATTAATTTCCGAGTGTCGATTGACCGACCGTGGCTAATATCGGTAATGCCCAGTTTGCGAAAAGAAAAAAAAGGTGAAAGTATGAATGTATAAAAATACGAGAGATTACTACGATTTTGAAATTCATTTTTGCAGGCCTCCTGGACAAACAGCGGCTGCGCAACAACATTTCCGCTGCTACAATCGAGTCCTGCCTCCTTCTCCGTTGCAATTCCATTGGCGAACGTGCACGTGAGATCTCCTATCAGCCCCGTCCCATCCTTGTCCCTCATTCCGATCGTTCTGTCAATGTTGCCAATGCTCCCCAGACAGAAGTGACCCATGGATATGCGTCCGATGAGAGCGATTTCGATGAAAAAAAGAGTAATTTTTCTACTCAACCGTGACCCCAAAGCACGGCTGCCACGAGGGACAGAAGAGTAGCAGAGAGAGTAGAAAAGATTACGCACTAGTTGGAGAGAGAGAATAATTAGTGACTAGTGACTGGTTCTCGCCACCCTAGTACAGACCATAATCTCTCATCAATCTTCTTGACGCCAACGACCACGGGGTTGACCTGGAGATCGACTTTGATGTAGTTATATGGCATCCACTTAGTGGATCTTCTAGCTATCTTTCGGAATACATTTCTCTTATATGAATCGAAATTCTTAACGCTTCATCGATCCAGTCACGAAAACATGTCATTTTTCTGATCCACTCGTTAGTCCATCTGTCTAATCTTGCTCTCTGCTGTTGAAATCCTTGCATGATCCAAGTAAAATTCGTGCAATTAATGGTATGATATAGCATGGAAAATACTCGAATCATGCATGGATTATCCGTGATCATGCATGGATTCTGTCATTCCATGCATGATCACGGAAAATTCGTGCACGATCACGGAAGATCCATGCATGATCACGAACGATGGATATTCCATGCTCTGGTGTTGAAATCCTTGCATGATCACGAATACAAGTATAATCATGCATGATTCGACATTCCATACTTGATCATGCATGGAATATCCATAGTTCGTGATCATGCAGGTATCTTCAGTGATCATGCACGAATTTTCCGTGATCATGCATGGAATGACAGAATACATGCATGATCACGGATAATCC
Organism: Parapristionchus giblindavisi; assembly: GCA_943737045.1. Lineage (NCBI taxonomy): Eukaryota > Metazoa > Nematoda > Chromadorea > Rhabditida > Diplogasteridae > Parapristionchus > Parapristionchus giblindavisi. The sequence goes on from CALSFV010000039.1 coordinate 624,489, forward strand.
ATGCATGATTCGAGTATATTCCATGCATGATCATGCCACTAATTGCACGAATTTTACTTGGATCATGCATGGATTCAAACACCTGAGTGCATGATCATGCATGGAGTGTCGAATCACGCATGATTATATTAGTATTCGTGATCATGCAAGGATTTCAACTCCAGAATGATCCGTGCCGCTTTTTGCCTTACGAGCTTTACGAGAGCTTTATGGTGAACTAGATATAAATATGAAAGTCTAGATCTAATCAGGAGTGAAGCGATGTACATATATCTATATCAAGCATTCGACTCTAATATATTTATCGATTTTACCAAATAATCGGTGATCTGGCTCTCCAAAACGCATTGGTAATCAAAAGAGCAAACGGATGCCACGATACACTATGTTGGAGAACAATCCCCCTTATTTAGAGAAGTTTGCTTTCCGAATGCATTTGTTTTCTTCCATCTGTTTTCGAATTTTTTGAGTAATCGACTTTCTTTTACTACAAGAAATACTTGGAACTCTGCAAATCTGTCTATTGATTTGTTTGATTTGATTTGAACTGTCACACCATTGAAATCTTGTTAAAGTTCACAATTACTGATAAAATAAAGTCCGAGTTTCCCAATCACATCAGCACAGTTCAATCCATAAAATTGAAGGATTATTTTCGCTTTAATGCACGCAGTTCTAGCAAAGATGTTGCAAAAAGGAGCAAATAAAATATGTTCAACCAAAAACATAAATATCAGAAAAGCAAAAATAAATTTTAAAAGTAAGAAAAATCAGTTCACGATATATTCTCGGTAAATTTACTGTAATTAATATCATCTACCTTAAACCACGAAGTTCACTGTTAATTTAAATTTTCATATTTATGCTTATTTTTTATTGGTTTACGCAAACCACGAGCTTACAGGTATTTGAATGGAGGGGATTCAAAGGAGGGACCCGAGAGATGCTTCGCTCTTGGCAGAATCGGGTATGTTATACACAGGCAACTCTAGTTGCGTTTTATCAGAACTACGTTTCCAATTGGGATATTTTTGAATATATATATATATATATATATATATATATGGACTCTTTAATCTAATTAGCTGATTTCCAAATCTAATTGTGTCACGTTACTAGCTAATCGCGCCATAATTACATGCAAAATGAGTTGCCTATGCAGTTACGCTAGCTGTTTCAAGTTAACCAGCTCATTCTTCTGATTGGCGTTAATTGAGAGCAACATACGATGCGGCTTATTCAGCTCTCATAATATTTAAGCCATGCACGTTTTTCGAGAGTGGTCATGATATAACAGAGAAAAGGTAGACCGAAAAAGAGAGATCACACAAAAGTGAGAGAGCACAGACGATGAGAGTACACCATCGTGCAGATATGCCGTAATTTTGGCACTTCTTCGGTTTCTGGCCACCCCCCCCCCCCTAACCCCCCCCCCACCTCCTCTCTCCTTTCGCTATCATTTCGCGTAGTAACCGACCGTCTTTTCGTGGCCAGATACCGAAGAAGTTCAGTAATTTTTTTTGGCTTTTTTTGCCAAATTTCAATGCGCGCTCTAGAGAGATATACTCGTATTAAAAGAAACGCTGTAATTAAAGGAATGTAAAGGATGGATCATTTATGAACAAAGCATTGATATTATTATGTATAAGTTGAACGACTCGGTTGATTCTAGGGACGAAATAGTAATAATATTTTATTCTTTTAAATATAAATGCATGATGAATGATGAAATGCTTTTCTTTTTTAGAAGAATTCGATGAGGAGACTCCGCACAGCGCCTCGAGCGACAAAAGAACGCGCTTCTCACGATGATCAGTGTGCGTGAACTGAGAGCGCTGATTGATGAAGTGGAAGGAAGAGCACCCAGCCTGGCATACGTCAAGGTTGCTAATTCGCCCCTCAAAAGTTTCGAAATGAAAAGAGAAACAGTATAGGAGTATCCATGAACGTTGGCAAACCGTTTGCCGACAAACGTCACCCCCCCCCCTTCGCTTGTGACGTCGCATTTGCCTGCAACCAGTTTGCTAACGTTCATGGATACGGCCCCTGAAGATAGACTGTGAAAAGCGAGTATATCTTTCTCTTCTTTTCTTTTCATTTCGTTACTTTCGAACACAGCATTATTGATTGCCCTCATATAACTAATTTCGAACTAGATTTTTCACTGTTTATTCTTTCCGATGAGTGAAGAGCGCACCGCTAAACGCAGCGGGACTCGAACCCCCCGCAGGAGTGCTGAAATGCGTGCGATCGGAATGAAACGCATACGTGGCCTCTCGCACATGCGGAAATCTTCGGTAGGTAGCTTTCTTTATCCAATCACAAACATACAAAGTAGAAAGTTTAAATAAGGAATAATTAATAGACGAATGTTATAAGGGGAGATTACAAATGCATTGTTATGCGTGCTCATAGTGAAATATTCAACGTTTAAGAAATCAACCGAGAGATATCGTTCAAAGCTAAGCTTACATGCGTGACCAACCTTTGTCGCTGAAAATGAAGATCGGGTAAGCCAGACGCAAAAATCATTTGACATCTTGCGAAGTTTAGGGACTCCGTACTCACTTTTTGTGTTTTTTTAGCGAATTTTGGTTAAATCGGGAGGGTCGAGTGGGAAAACCGGGTAGGTCTTGCCTTTAGCGATGGTACCGTAAATCACATTTTTTTTGAATGCAATCGTTGCTTGAGACTCCACTAGAACATGTATTTGTTTGTTGATATTGCTATATATTTATTATTATTACTATTTTTACAGACTATGTGAATTCCGTGCACTCATATCACAGATATTATAACTTATTTGTACGTTATAATTATCATTAGGTTGATGTACCAAATGCATATTTTGTGTTTGTTTTGTTCCAAATGTTCAAAGTAGACGATATTATTATTATTATTATTATTATTATTATTATTTCAGGATGCTCAGTGCGCGTCGGGCAAGGACGATTCTGTCTTCTACTTTGAGCATTTGGAGCTGGGCGATTTCAAGGTGCACTACTTCGCCTTTCCTACACCACTATGCCTTTTTTATTGAATTAAATATAATTGCTATCAACTTATAAGCATGTAGTTTAACTTATTTTCAAACGGCTGAGGTCATAAAGTCGTTCTTACGTCGCCTTAGGAAATCTAGTCGAGGGAGAGGAGAGAGATCGGCAGGCGCCGCCCCCTCTCCTCACTCTCGATCGCTCTCTTGATTAGGGGATGGCCATACATTTTTGTTCAACTCACATTTTCAGAACTTATGATAAACGGACCCGATTATAAATGGTCCGTGAAATTGGTTATTTTGGCAAAATATCTGATAAAGTGGGAACTTTCCTGTTTTTTGGCCCGGGGTAATTTACATAAGTTCTGCATTTGCAGAACTGCTCCCCTGCTAGGGGGAGGCATGCCCTCCCATTTTAGGGAGGGCAGTCCAATGGGGGCCCGTGCTCCCCGCCCTCTCCTCCAAATGGGAGAGCGCTGGACTGAAACGAAGAAGGAGGAAGACGGCTTTTATAGAAATTTGTAATTATATTAAATTTTATTAGGGTTTGAACGAGAGAGTGCGAAAATGGAGAGAGCAATTCCTCATTTTAGCTTCGCATTCCGCAATGGCAGGGTCGGTTTTTACACATTTTACATCACGTTTAGACCGCGCAATGGAGAAATAGATATTAATTAAAAAATGGCGAGTGGTGAATGATAGAGAGTTTAATGCAAATTTTCCCCGGGCCAAAAAACAGGAAAGTGCCATAAAGTGACCCGTTTTTTGATTCGATGAAAGGGTGGGCGTTTTTCAATTCCGTTGGTATAAAAGGTAAAAGGTAAAGGTACAACAAGTTATTCAATGCACATGAAGTCCTGCGGGTGATTTGTCGTACACCACAAGGGTGTTTCATCAAGTTCAAGATGTTCGAGTGCAAGAAAATATGAGTATGGGTGATCACTGCTAGGCCAGTGATAATTCAAGGCCAGCGATTGCGGCCCCGCAATAGCATTCGGGCACGCAATGGCATGGCTAAATGGCCCGGAACGTCCTTTCTGTAATAATAATATGTGCGCGGGGTACACGCGACTGGTAGAAGGGAGCGGCGGAGGAGCTGATAAAGGGACGTGGTCTCATCAGAGTAGTTTCATCCCGCATCCCGAATATTGTGCGTATAAAATGTACTTGCATAAGAAAATGACACTATGCTCTAAAGAACGGAAGTCGCCCAAAGGCTAGATCTCGCTCCGCCTCTCGATTGTCTCTCCGCTGCCTCTCACCTAACCCGGCTGACCATCGCCGCGCGTTATTTGATATATTTAAGAGATCGGCATAGTTTCTGAGCCATGCAAAACAAGAAAGTCTCTTGTACAAATGAAATAAGTGGTTTTTATCCAACTCTAATATTTACCAGCTCACATCAATCTAACAAAAAACAACGAACACGGGGATCTGGACTTCTGGAGTAGCTATGGGTATGGTATCCATATTGTACACCTTTCGGAAACCATTTCTCTTATACGAATCGCCCATTAGCATTTTCTTCTAACGCTTCGTCGATCCAGTCTCATGCCATTCTTTTGATCTTTTGTTGCCATAGGCCATCTCCCAACAAATTTATGATCCGTTGCCGAAATGATCGTTGCCGAAATGATCGCCCCCCGAAAATTTGGCGCTCGAGCTTATGCAGAATTTGAGTTCCAGACAGAATTTGTTCTCTACACTTCTCTATTTTTCACCCGTACGAGTCGACCGTGCGGTCTCCTTTCCATGTTGAAAGTCTCAACATTCTATGATCAAACCCAATATGGCATCTACAGATATATGTATATTTTTTAAATGTTATACCCGACTGCCATCTTAATTTTCATGTTTGAGCATGTCGTTAAAGTATATGAGAGGAATCGCCAGAGGTTCGACCACCCCCGGGACATAGAAATTTCGACCCTCTGAAAAATTCAGATTAAGTACTTTGAACGATGCTCTATCGAACTGCGTTGGCCGAATTTGCATATCTGCTCTCATTTTCGAGTAGCGGTAGGTCAAAGTTGGCAGGTACGGTATTTTTGGCTCGAGTGTGCGTCAGAAAAATGATCATAACTCCGTTCAAAATAATGATAGACAGTTTTTCAAAAAAAGCATCGAAAGAGGAGATCTTGGGCACCATTTCCCAGTTGATGTCGTCATTTTTCGACCATGCGCCGGTGCGGGGCGGTCGGGTTTATGAAAAAGTGACGTAACTTTCCTAATTGGAAAAAGTGCACTTTTCTTCTATGCGCGTTTTGTTGCACCCATATGTGTCTAAAAATGACCCAAGTTTCAGAGGATTTCCGAAATGGAAAAAAAAAGCGTTGATTTTAGTGACGCGACCTCGGCTTATTCCTTTATTTAGTGACGCGACCTCGGCTTATTCCTTTATCAAGAAACAGCAAAGGAGCAAAAATGACTCAAAAACATCCGAAAAAACATTACGAGCTCAAAATACCCATCTATGACAGTTATTTGAAACACAAAATCACCAAGTTCCGAAAAATTTGAAAAAAACCATATTTTGCTTTTCCACGTGGAAAAAACGTTTCAGTAATGTAAATTAATCTTTATAATATTTCTTATAATGTTTTTGAACATTTATGTTTTTGGAAGTGAAGGCCTACCTGCTCTTAGAGCCGAGATTTCCGCCATCGAGATTACACGCGCGCGCCCCAACTCCGCGCGACTCACGGAGGGCAACGGGTACGAATTCTTTCTCATCCGTATCCGGGCGGTTTTTATCCGTATCCGTGAAAAAGTATGTACATGTATATGCTATTTCACGGTCGCAGTGATAAATCTTTAATCCCTTCCCCCAATCACTTTTCGCATTTCGTTTACAATCGTTTAGGTCTAGATCGACGCAAAAACACTTAAATTATTGCGCGTAACTGGGAACAGCGAACAAAATAGTCGAAATAGAATTGAAAAGGCCAGAAACTTGCGAGTGTTTTATACTTTTAGCGCGGGAAGAGCATTTCGCTAGCGCGGAAGGTCGCTGCGCGTCCACCGGCGCATGGTCAAAAAATGACGTCATCACGCACCGGCGCATGGTCGAAAAATGACGTCATCAACTGGGAAATAGTGCCCAAGATCTCCTCTTTCGATGCTTTTTTTGAAACATTGTCTATCATTATTTTGAACGGAGTTATGATCATTTTTCTGACGCACACTCGAGCCAAAAATACCGTACCTGCCAACTTTGACCTACCGCTACTCGAAAATAAGAGCAGATATGCAAATTCGGCCAACGCAGTTCGATAGAGCATCGTTCAAAGTACTTAATCTGAATTTTTCAGGGGGTCGAAATTTCTATGTCCGCGGACCCTCCGAAACTTTTTCTCGCGATTCCTCTCATATACACTTAGAGCAAAGTTACCTGGCATATCGTTACCCCTATACATTACCCTGGTAAACGATTACTCCAAATTTTGAATTCTGCGAAAGGAATTAAACGGCTGAATTCAACATTTGGGGTAATCGTTTACCAGGGTATTATAGAATTACTAAAGTGTTGCACACACCGCGCCAAATGCCGAATATAGTAAACTTCTCCACCGTTGAGAAAAACGCACTCCAAATTTTCGGAAGGTTTTTTCGAACGTTTTTTCAATGCATATAATTTTATTTTTATTGAAAGTCCTGTGAAATGATGAGGAAACGCCATAAAATTCGATAAAACTAGAGAAAATGGTATGTCGCGCGAAGAAGTGGGCGGAGTCTGAATATTGCGCAGCAAACAGCGGAATTTGTATTGTTCGGACAGTTTTAATTCTATAATAATGTAGAGGGGTAACGATATGCCAGGTAACTTTGCTCTCACAATCAATCAATCAATCAATCAATTTATCAAATCAGGCAATATATGCTCAGATGAGGATGGGTCTATATTCATCATAGGTTGCATTCCACCAGTGTCTTCCAATAGCTCGAGTCAGATCGTCTCTCCAGCGTACGCGAGGTTTTCCACAAGGGCGGTTCCTGTTGTACGGCGTCCACATCGTAGTAGCACGACTCCACTGTTCCAACTTCATATTCCGGATCTTGAGGGCCCATTGAGCTTTTCGTTTTAAGCTTTCCTGTATCCAATCTCGTAGCTTGGTGCTCTCACAATCAGCGTGTAATATATAGTCGGATACATGCATGAAAGTTCTGAAATAGGCTACGTAACAATTATTTTCATTTATTTTTGAAATTTGCAACTGAACTTTACATGTATGTATTATTATATTATTCATAATTAGTTCCACATTAGCCATATTTCTATAATTCCATACTATCATAAGTAATTAGATTTGCGATTTAGCAGGTTTGCAAAAATTTGGTGACGCTCTATATAACCCTACATTTTCATTGTTTTATCATTATTTCATTCAGAAATGCGTCTTATTCTCATTCTTCTCATTATCGCCACTCTCGTTTCTTCCTTTGGATATCTGGGTGGGAATCTCAAAGATCTATTTATTTATTTATTTATTTATTTATTTATTCCATCAAATATAAATGTTCATAATCACATTAATAACACAGGGAAAAGGGGAGATGGATTTCCGTCAAACAATTCGGTTATTTTGATCTTTGATCTTTAATCTTTGATCTTTGATCTTTGATCTTTGATCTTTTATTCAAGGTGTGAGGCAGCTCATTCTAAGGACATTGCACAATGCACGGATGAATGTTTCAAGGTTCGAGCTGGCAAATTTCTGACTTGAAAAGATCTCTGAAAATTTTCAGATACTGAACGTTCCTCAATCCAAAGAATAGGTGAAGCCAATATGAAGATAGAATAAAACTTATTTATTTATCCTTATGCGATACATTAAACAGAACAAAAAAATAAACAAAATTTGATTGTTTTGAAATAAATTAAGTAATAAGGAAAGGTTTGTAGCGGCAATTACTGGATCACAGCGTCGGGTGTGGAGTACATGGGGTATTAAAGGCACACCCCCTATACCCTACGCATTGGCAATACTCTCTCGTAGACAAAGAATGCGAGAGAGTGTGGCCAGAGCGGAGAGTTAGCTTGGGGTGTCGCTTTAAAGGTCTTGATTATGAAGACAGCTGTCCTTATATTAAATAATAATTTTTTCACTTAATGGTTCGTACAACATAAATATCATCTTCATATGATTCCTAATAAATGTGAAATACCAAAGATCAAAGAATATTTAGATATAGAGTGCTTCGTGTGGTGAATCTCTATCATTCTACCCGAACAGTCTTATAACGAAAAAAACGCGAGGGTCTACATCTTTAAGGAAAAAAAAGAGAAAATAGCATCTTAATATTAAAATTGAACTTTCAATCAACCTTTTTACACGCACAAAGACTCAGAAATAAGTTAACATAGAAATTATGCAAATATATTGTTGAAATTTGCAGCTGATATCTGCATAACTGCACTTATATTCATAATTTGCCTATATTTAACCTTTTGCATGTTTGCACTATTTTGGTGACGCTCTATATAACCCTCCAATCTCCTTGCTTCGTCATTATTTCATTCAGAAATGCGTCTTCTTCTCATTCTTCTCATTATCGCCAATCTCGTTTCTTCCTATAATCCGTTTGATGTTATGGGTAACTGCAGGTCAACGTAGGTTTTCTTCTCTCTCAAATGATCCGTTCATTTTGATCTTTGATCTTAAATTATAGTTGCGAGAACAACGAATACCCTGAGCGTTGCGCTAATCGATGCTTCGACGTAAGATTTGGCATTCTTGACTTGAAAAGATCAGTGCATATATTCAGGAATACGTTAGCGCACAAGCCAGTGGGGATTGGAGTCGATGAAGCATATTTGAAGAACGAATAAAGCTTATGATAGTAATTGTTCATGCTTACACACGAAACACAGACTGCATTTAAGAATATGGGGACAATACGTTTAATACGAAATTCTTCACGCTTCATCGATCCAGTCACGCAAAATTATTCTTGTCCAACAGACTCTAAGAAATTGGCAGCACATTTGCATGAGTTTAATTGCATTAGTCATATTTTTTCTATAATTTGGCCTTTTGCATGTTCGCACTAATTTGGTGGCGCTGTATATAACCCTTCATTCTCTTTGTTTCATCATTATTTCATTCAGAAATGCGTCTTCTTTTCCTTCTTCTTCTCATTGTCGCCACTATCGTTTCTTCCTATAGTGTCGAATATGACTTTCGTGATCCTATTAGTCAGCAGGAAAATTGCAGGAGGACGTATGTTTCTCTTTTTCCGTTCCCTTTGATCTTTGATCTTTGATCTTGAATTATAGTTGTGCGGATGAGACAAACGCTTACGTCGAAAATTGCTTCGATGTATGCATGCAGGTTCGAGTTGACATTGTGGTCTAGGAATCAGATCTAAAAAACAAACTTCAGATACCCTATCCTCCGGAACCCGTCGAAATTTATAAGTATTAAATATGGAGATCGATTAAATAAAGCTTATAATAGTCATTGTTCATTCATGCACACGAAACACAGACTGCATTTAAGAAAAAGGGGACAATACGTTTACTAAGAATAATACTTTATTCTTTATTCATAGGGTTATCAAATCTCCCTCCCAATCTCATCATTAAAGTTTCTCTAATTCGTCCCTGAACCCCTTCCTTTGAAAACTGCCACCGAGCCCAATCCGAAATCGCGTATAAGCGACGGAAATCCATCTCCCCTCTTCCCTGTGTTATTAATGTGATTATGAACATTTATATTTGATGGAATAAATAAATAAAATAAATAAATAAATAACAAGTGATGACACTGGATAAAGGGTTTGGGCTTTATTCAATTCTCCGGTGGTATAGACTACCATCTCGCATTAATCTTCTTGAAGTTACCACGATAACGAACCCGGGGATGACCTGGAGATCGACTTTGATGTAGTAATATGGCAGTCTATACCACCGGAGAATTGAATAACGCGCTTCATCGATCCAGTCACGCAAACATATCATTCGTCTGATCCTCTCGTTAGTCCATGGTTCTAATCTTGTGACGCCCCAGATAAAGACTTTTTTGATCTATTTTTAAAAATATATTTTGAATGCCAAGGTGTATCATTTAATGCTTAAACATATTCATAAAACATAAAATTGTACTGGAAAACTATTTTTGTATTCCAACCGAGAAAACACGCATAAAGCTCAGAAATGAGACAAAAATTTGCAGCTGAAATTTGCATGACTGTAATTATATTATTCATAATTAGATTTGTCCTTTTGCATTTTTGCACCATTTTGGTGACGGTCTATTTAACCCTTCATTCTTTTTGTTTCATGATTATTTCGTTCAGAAATGCGTCTTCTTCTCCTTCTTCTCATTATCGCCACTATCGTCTATTCCATTCCGTGGGATCCTCATCGTGAAATTTATTTTTGCAAGCAAAGGTAGGTTGTTTTTTAAAGACCCGTTCCCGTTGATCTTTGATCTTTGATCTTAAATTCTAGATGTTATAATTCCAAAGACGTTGACCGTTGTTTTGATGCTTGTGAAAAGGTTAGAGATGACATTTGTGACTTGAAAAGATCTGTGAATATCTTTAGGGCTACGAAGAACTGGATGAGTAGGAATTTTATCGGTGAAGCATGCCTATGCATGAAAAGATCGAATAAAGCTTGTGATAGTAATTGTTTATGCATACACACGAAACACGAATTGCTTTTAAGATGAAGGGACAATACATTTTTAAAATAATACATTATACTTTTCAAGTGATAACCCTAGATGAAGGGGTGGGCGTTTTTTTTTGAATTCCTAAGTTGGTACAGACCATAATCTCTCATCAATCTTCTTGACGCCAACGACCACGGGGTTGACCTGGAGATCGACTTTGATGTAGTTATATTGCATCCACTTAGTGGATCTTCTAGCTATCTTTCGGAATACATTTCTCTTATATGAATCGAAATTCTTAAAGGGATAAGGAAGACCAAATCAAGTTGAGTTCAGATTGTAGCTTTGACCACTCCGCAATCAAAAATCATTATCAAAATTTTTTTTAAAAATTGTAAAAATGTACAGACCAACCAAATAATTCGTAGTGTAACTCAATGGACAGTTGAGTGGTGCACGTGGTGTGGCCGATGGGTCAATTTCCCAATTCGGCTCCCGTTATTTTTTTCGATTTTCAAAGAAATTTTGTATGTGTTTATGACATCTATTTAATGTTTTGACATTCCCATCATCAATTACAACTCAATTTCTCACATATATGCCGAAAAGCGTCGGTGTATGGTTTGTCCTAACAAGTTGTGATACTGGTGCGTTCCTGGGTAATACACAGCCTTTCCATCAAGTAGAATAGGCTACAGCATAAAATCAAATAAAGATTCATACAAACAAGATTCATCTATATAGACACTGTTTATCTTGAATTAATTATTACATAATAAATATAAAGTAATCAAGCATCGAATGAATGGAACACTGAGAGCAAACTTACCTGGCAAATCGTTACCCCGATACACTTTCCTGGCAAACGATTACCCCAAATGGTGAATTATTCAACGGCTGAATTCACCATTTGGGGTAATCGTTTGCCAGGAAAGTGTATCGGGGTAACGATTTGCCAGGTAAGTTTGCTCTCAGTGTAGAGGAAGAGTGTAGGCTTGAGTGCATCCGATTGGCCTGGAGATAATCAAAATGATTCAATCTTTATCGCAGTCATTCAAGTCTTAGTTGGTGACATTGTCGATAACGACAAAACACACCCTGTTTTCACGACAACGGTTGACCACACATGAGGTGTATACGTGCATTCTACCTACAACTGTCTGAGCAGAGCTCACTGACCTAGCATTAAAAAAACTTGCCAACCAGTAATATCTTCCTCTTACCTTATTTCATTATCCGTTTCACTTTAGGCAGGCCTCGTCGTACCAGTGTTCACTTTTACCGTTGACTGTCTCGAAGCGCTCGAGGAGATTGCCTAATATTGATTGATTTGATGGCATTATGGATTGATTCAATCACATCAGACTCATCACTAAGATACTTATACGAAACCTAAACTAGCTCATCCAAATCATATGTGCCCTTGTAAAAGACAAAAACTAAAACGACAAAGAACCAGCGAATTCAATGTTTCAACTAGAGCTGGCTGCGGGCTCGAAGGGAGGGGAGTGGGAGTGATGGGAAAGGAAAGGAGGGAGAGGGGAGGAAAAGGACGCTGCCGCAATCCCATTGTAGGCCCACAACTCCCGAATAACCAACTCTAGTTGCAACTATTATGCAAAGGAGAGTCCTCTAATGGAAACAAAATTATGTGATGAATAGAAAAATATATTGCATTGATCAAATAAAAAATAAGCCACGTTACCGTTCGCCCTTGTTGAATAGTTCAGCGTGCCCATCGCCAGAGCCGACATAGGTGAGCCTGAATGGGATACAGTACGGTAAAGAGCAACGATAGCGTAAGGGTAAATATATAGTCTTCCAGCAATTTTCCTCGATTATAGATACAACATTTATTATTATGTGATTATTAATTTCCGAGTGTCGATTGACCGACCGTGGCTAATATCGGTAATGCCCAGTTTGCGAAAAGAAAAAAAAGGTGAAAGTATGAATGTATAAAAATACGAGAGATTACTACGATTTTGAAATTCATTTTTGCAGGCCTCCTGGACAAACAGCGGCTGCGCAACAACATTTCCGCTGCTACAATCGAGTCCTGCCTCCTTCTCCGTTGCAATTCCATTGGCGAACGTGCACGTGAGATCTCCTATCAGCCCCGTCCCATCCTTGTCCCTCATTCCGATCGTTCTGTCAATGTTGCCAATGCTCCCCAGACAGAAGTGACCCATGGATATGCGTCCGATGAGAGCGATTTCGATGAAAAAAAGAGTAATTTTTCTACTCAACCGTGACCCCAAAGCACGGCTGCCACGAGGGACAGAAGAGTAGCAGAGAGAGTAGAAAAGATTACGCACTAGTTGGAGAGAGAGAATAATTAGTGACTAGTGACTGGTTCTCGCCACCCTAGTACAGACCATAATCTCTCATCAATCTTCTTGACGCCAACGACCACGGGGTTGACCTGGAGATCGACTTTGATGTAGTTATATGGCATCCACTTAGTGGATCTTCTAGCTATCTTTCGGAATACATTTCTCTTATATGAATCGAAATTCTTAACGCTTCATCGATCCAGTCACGAAAACATGTCATTTTTCTGATCCACTCGTTAGTCCATCTGTCTAATCTTGCTCTCTGCTGTTGAAATCCTTGCATGATCCAAGTAAAATTCGTGCAATTAATGGTATGATATAGCATGGAAAATACTCGAATCATGCATGGATTATCCGTGATCATGCATGGATTCTGTCATTCCATGCATGATCACGGAAAATTCGTGCACGATCACGGAAGATCCATGCATGATCACGAACGATGGATATTCCATGCTCTGGTGTTGAAATCCTTGCATGATCACGAATACAAGTATAATCATGCATGATTCGACATTCCATACTTGATCATGCATGGAATATCCATAGTTCGTGATCATGCAGGTATCTTCAGTGATCATGCACGAATTTTCCGTGATCATGCATGGAATGACAGAATACATGCATGATCACGGATAATCCATGCATGATTCGAGTATATTCCATGCATGATCATGCCACTAATTGCACGAATTTTACTTGGATCATGCATGGATTCAAACACCTGAGTGCATGATCATGCATGGAGTGTCGAATCACGCATGATTATATTAGTATTCGTGATCATGCAAGGATTTCAACTCCAGAATGATCCGTGCCGCTTTTTGCCTTACGAGCTTTACGAGAGCTTTATGGTGAACTAGATATAAATATGAAAGTCTAGATCTAATCAGGAGTGAAGCGATGTACATATATCTATATCAAGCATTCGACTCTAATATATTTATCGATTTTACCAAATAATCGGTGATCTGGCTCTCCAAAACGCATTGGTAATCAAAAGAGCAAACGGATGCCACGATACACTATGTTGGAGAACAATCCCCCTTATTTAGAGAAGTTTGCTTTCCGAATGCATTTGTTTTCTTCCATCTGTTTTCGAATTTTTTGAGTAATCGACTTTCTTTTACTACAAGAAATACTTGGAACTCTGCAAATCTGTCTATTGATTTGTTTGATTTGATTTGAACTGTCACACCATTGAAATCTTGTTAAAGTTCACAATTACTGATAAAATAAAGTCCGAGTTTCCCAATCACATCAGCACAGTTCAATCCATAAAATTGAAGGATTATTTTCGCTTTAATGCACGCAGTTCTAGCAAAGATGTTGCAAAAAGGAGCAAATAAAATATGTTCAACCAAAAACATAAATATCAGAAAAGCAAAAATAAATTTTAAAAGTAAGAAAAATCAGTTCACGATATATTCTCGGTAAATTTACTGTAATTAATATCATCTACCTTAAACCACGAAGTTCACTGTTAATTTAAATTTTCATATTTATGCTTATTTTTTATTGGTTTACGCAAACCACGAGCTTACAGGTATTTGAATGGAGGGGATTCAAAGGAGGGACCCGAGAGATGCTTCGCTCTTGGCAGAATCGGGTATGTTATACACAGGCAACTCTAGTTGCGTTTTATCAGAACTACGTTTCCAATTGGGATATTTTTGAATATATATATATATATATATATATATATATGGACTCTTTAATCTAATTAGCTGATTTCCAAATCTAATTGTGTCACGTTACTAGCTAATCGCGCCATAATTACATGCAAAATGAGTTGCCTATGCAGTTACGCTAGCTGTTTCAAGTTAACCAGCTCATTCTTCTGATTGGCGTTAATTGAGAGCAACATACGATGCGGCTTATTCAGCTCTCATAATATTTAAGCCATGCACGTTTTTCGAGAGTGGTCATGATATAACAGAGAAAAGGTAGACCGAAAAAGAGAGATCACACAAAAGTGAGAGAGCACAGACGATGAGAGTACACCATCGTGCAGATATGCCGTAATTTTGGCACTTCTTCGGTTTCTGGCCACCCCCCCCCCCCTAACCCCCCCCCCACCTCCTCTCTCCTTTCGCTATCATTTCGCGTAGTAACCGACCGTCTTTTCGTGGCCAGATACCGAAGAAGTTCAGTAATTTTTTTTGGCTTTTTTTGCCAAATTTCAATGCGCGCTCTAGAGAGATATACTCGTATTAAAAGAAACGCTGTAATTAAAGGAATGTAAAGGATGGATCATTTATGAACAAAGCATTGATATTATTATGTATAAGTTGAACGACTCGGTTGATTCTAGGGACGAAATAGTAATAATATTTTATTCTTTTAAATATAAATGCATGATGAATGATGAAATGCTTTTCTTTTTTAGAAGAATTCGATGAGGAGACTCCGGCACAGCGCCTCGAGCGACAAAAGAACGCGCTTCTCACGATGATCAGTGTGCGTGAACTGAGAGCGCTGATTGATGAAGTGGAAGGAAGAGCACCCAGCCTGGCATACGTCAAGGTTGCTAATTCGCCCCTCAAAAGTTTCGAAATGAAAAGAGAAACAGTATAGGAGTATCCATGAACGTTGGCAAACCGTTTGCCGACAAACGTCACCCCCCCCCCTTCGCTTGTGACGTCGCATTTGCCTGCAACCAGTTTGCTAACGTTCATGGATACGGCCCCTGAAGATAGACTGTGAAAAGCGAGTATATCTTTCTCTTCTTTTCTTTTCATTTCGTTACTTTCGAACACAGCATTATTGATTGCCCTCATATAACTAATTTCGAACTAGATTTTTCACTGTTTATTCTTTCCGATGAGTGAAGAGCGCACCGCTAAACGCAGCGGGACTCGAACCCCCCGCAGGAGTGCTGAAATGCGTGCGATCGGAATGAAACGCATACGTGGCCTCTCGCACATGCGGAAATCTTCGGTAGGTAGCTTTCTTTATCCAATCACAAACATACAAAGTAGAAAGTTTAAATAAGGAATAATTAATAGACGAATGTTATAAGGGGAGATTACAAATGCATTGTTATGCGTGCTCATAGTGAAATATTCAACGTTTAAGAAATCAACCGAGAGATATCGTTCAAAGCTAAGCTTACATGCGTGACCAACCTTTGTCGCTGAAAATGAAGATCGGGTAAGCCAGACGCAAAAATCATTTGACATCTTGCGAAGTTTAGGGACTCCGTACTCACTTTTTGTGTTTTTTTAGCGAATTTTGGTTAAATCGGGAGGGTCGAGTGGGAAAACCGGGTAGGTCTTGCCTTTAGCGATGGTACCGTAAATCACATTTTTTTTGAATGCAATCGTTGCTTGAGACTCCACTAGAACATGTATTTGTTTGTTGATATTGCTATATATTTATTATTATTACTATTTTTACAGACTATGTGAATTCCGTGCACTCATATCACAGATATTATAACTTATTTGTACGTTATAATTATCATTAGGTTGATGTACCAAATGCATATTTTGTGTTTGTTTTGTTCCAAATGTTCAAAGTAGACGATATTATTATTATTATTATTATTATTATTATTATTTCAGGATGCTCAGTGCGCGTCGGGCAAGGACGATTCTGTCTTCTACTTTGAGCATTTGGAGCTGGGCGATTTCAAGGTGCACTACTTCGCCTTTCCTACACCACTATGCCTTTTTTATTGAATTAAATATAATTGCTATCAACTTATAAGCATGTAGTTTAACTTATTTTCAAACGGCTGAGGTCATAAAGTCGTTCTTACGTCGCCTTAGGAAATCTAGTCGAGGGAGAGGAGAGAGATCGGCAGGCGCCGCCCCCTCTCCTCACTCTCGATCGCTCTCTTGATTAGGGGATGGCCATACATTTTTGTTCAACTCACATTTTCAGAACTTATGATAAACGGACCCGATTATAAATGGTCCGTGAAATTGGTTATTTTGGCAAAATATCTGATAAAGTGGGAACTTTCCTGTTTTTTGGCCCGGGGTAATTTACATAAGTTCTGCATTTGCAGAACTGCTCCCCTGCTAGGGGGAGGCATGCCCTCCCATTTTAGGGAGGGCAGTCCAATGGGGGCCCGTGCTCCCCGCCCTCTCCTCCAAATGGGAGAGCGCTGGACTGAAACGAAGAAGGAGGAAGACGGCTTTTATAGAAATTTGTAATTATATTAAATTTTATTAGGGTTTGAACGAGAGAGTGCGAAAATGGAGAGAGCAATTCCTCATTTTAGCTTCGCATTCCGCAATGGCAGGGTCGGTTTTTACACATTTTACATCACGTTTAGACCGCGCAATGGAGAAATAGATATTAATTAAAAAATGGCGAGTGGTGAATGATAGAGAGTTTAATGCAAATTTTCCCCGGGCCAAAAAACAGGAAAGTGCCATAAAGTGACCCGTTTTTTGATTCGATGAAAGGGTGGGCGTTTTTCAATTCCGTTGGTATAAAAGGTAAAAGGTAAAGGTACAACAAGTTATTCAATGCACATGAAGTCCTGCGGGTGATTTGTCGTACACCACAAGGGTGTTTCATCAAGTTCAAGATGTTCGAGTGCAAGAAAATATGAGTATGGGTGATCACTGCTAGGCCAGTGATAATTCAAGGCCAGCGATTGCGGCCCCGCAATAGCATTCGGGCACGCAATGGCATGGCTAAATGGCCCGGAACGTCCTTTCTGTAATAATAATATGTGCGCGGGGTACACGCGACTGGTAGAAGGGAGCGGCGGAGGAGCTGATAAAGGGACGTGGTCTCATCAGAGTAGTTTCATCCCGCATCCCGAATATTGTGCGTATAAAATGTACTTGCATAAGAAAATGACACTATGCTCTAAAGAACGGAAGTCGCCCAAAGGCTAGATCTCGCTCCGCCTCTCGATTGTCTCTCCGCTGCCTCTCACCTAACCCGGCTGACCATCGCCGCGCGTTATTTGATATATTTAAGAGATCGGCATAGTTTCTGAGCCATGCAAAACAAGAAAGTCTCTTGTACAAATGAAATAAGTGGTTTTTATCCAACTCTAATATTTACCAGCTCACATCAATCTAACAAAAAACAACGAACACGGGGATCTGGACTTCTGGAGTAGCTATGGGTATGGTATCCATATTGTACACCTTTCGGAAACCATTTCTCTTATACGAATCGCCCATTAGCATTTTCTTCTAACGCTTCGTCGATCCAGTCTCATGCCATTCTTTTGATCTTTTGTTGCCATAGGCCATCTCCCAACAAATTTATGATCCGTTGCCGAAATGATCGTTGCCGAAATGATCGCCCCCCGAAAATTTGGCGCTCGAGCTTATGCAGAATTTGAGTTCCAGACAGAATTTGTTCTCTACACTTCTCTATTTTTCACCCGTACGAGTCGACCGTGCGGTCTCCTTTCCATGTTGAAAGTCTCAACATTCTATGATCAAACCCAATATGGCATCTACAGATATATGTATATTTTTTAAATGTTATACCCGACTGCCATCTTAATTTTCATGTTTGAGCATGTCGTTAAAGTATATGAGAGGAATCGCCAGAGGTTCGACCACCCCCGGGACATAGAAATTTCGACCCTCTGAAAAATTCAGATTAAGTACTTTGAACGATGCTCTATCGAACTGCGTTGGCCGAATTTGCATATCTGCTCTCATTTTCGAGTAGCGGTAGGTCAAAGTTGGCAGGTACGGTATTTTTGGCTCGAGTGTGCGTCAGAAAAATGATCATAACTCCGTTCAAAATAATGATAGACAGTTTTTCAAAAAAAGCATCGAAAGAGGAGATCTTGGGCACCATTTCCCAGTTGATGTCGTCATTTTTCGACCATGCGCCGGTGCGGGGCGGTCGGGTTTATGAAAAAGTGACGTAACTTTCCTAATTGGAAAAAGTGCACTTTTCTTCTATGCGCGTTTTGTTGCACCCATATGTGTCTAAAAATGACCCAAGTTTCAGAGGATTTCCGAAATGGAAAAAAAAAGCGTTGATTTTAGTGACGCGACCTCGGCTTATTCCTTTATTTAGTGACGCGACCTCGGCTTATTCCTTTATCAAGAAACAGCAAAGGAGCAAAAATGACTCAAAAACATCCGAAAAAACATTACGAGCTCAAAATACCCATCTATGACAGTTATTTGAAACACAAAATCACCAAGTTCCGAAAAATTTGAAAAAAACCATATTTTGCTTTTCCACGTGGAAAAAACGTTTCAGTAATGTAAATTAATCTTTATAATATTTCTTATAATGTTTTTGAACATTTATGTTTTTGGAAGTGAAGGCCTACCTGCTCTTAGAGCCGAGATTTCCGCCATCGAGATTACACGCGCGCGCCCCAACTCCGCGCGACTCACGGAGGGCAACGGGTACGAATTCTTTCTCATCCGTATCCGGGCGGTTTTTATCCGTATCCGTGAAAAAGTATGTACATGTATATGCTATTTCACGGTCGCAGTGATAAATCTTTAATCCCTTCCCCCAATCACTTTTCGCATTTCGTTTACAATCGTTTAGGTCTAGATCGACGCAAAAACACTTAAATTATTGCGCGTAACTGGGAACAGCGAACAAAATAGTCGAAATAGAATTGAAAAGGCCAGAAACTTGCGAGTGTTTTATACTTTTAGCGCGGGAAGAGCATTTCGCTAGCGCGGAAGGTCGCTGCGCGTCCACCGGCGCATGGTCAAAAAATGACGTCATCACGCACCGGCGCATGGTCGAAAAATGACGTCATCAACTGGGAAATAGTGCCCAAGATCTCCTCTTTCGATGCTTTTTTTGAAACATTGTCTATCATTATTTTGAACGGAGTTATGATCATTTTTCTGACGCACACTCGAGCCAAAAATACCGTACCTGCCAACTTTGACCTACCGCTACTCGAAAATAAGAGCAGATATGCAAATTCGGCCAACGCAGTTCGATAGAGCATCGTTCAAAGTACTTAATCTGAATTTTTCAGGGGGTCGAAATTTCTATGTCCGCGGACCCTCCGAAACTTTTTCTCGCGATTCCTCTCATATACACTTAGAGCAAAGTTACCTGGCATATCGTTACCCCTATACATTACCCTGGTAAACGATTACTCCAAATTTTGAATTCTGCGAAAGGAATTAAACGGCTGAATTCAACATTTGGGGTAATCGTTTACCAGGGTATTATAGAATTACTAAAGTGTTGCACACACCGCGCCAAATGCCGAATATAGTAAACTTCTCCACCGTTGAGAAAAACGCACTCCAAATTTTCGGAAGGTTTTTTCGAACGTTTTTTCAATGCATATAATTTTATTTTTATTGAAAGTCCTGTGAAATGATGAGGAAACGCCATAAAATTCGATAAAACTAGAGAAAATGGTATGTCGCGCGAAGAAGTGGGCGGAGTCTGAATATTGCGCAGCAAACAGCGGAATTTGTATTGTTCGGACAGTTTTAATTCTATAATAATGTAGAGGGGTAACGATATGCCAGGTAACTTTGCTCTCACAATCAATCAATCAATCAATCAATTTATCAAATCAGGCAATATATGCTCAGATGAGGATGGGTCTATATTCATCATAGGTTGCATTCCACCAGTGTCTTCCAATAGCTCGAGTCAGATCGTCTCTCCAGCGTACGCGAGGTTTTCCACAAGGGCGGTTCCTGTTGTACGGCGTCCACATCGTAGTAGCACGACTCCACTGTTCCAACTTCATATTCCGGATCTTGAGGGCCCATTGAGCTTTTCGTTTTAAGCTTTCCTGTATCCAATCTCGTAGCTTGGTGCTCTCACAATCAGCGTGTAATATATAGTCGGATACATGCATGAAAGTTCTGAAATAGGCTACGTAACAATTATTTTCATTTATTTTTGAAATTTGCAACTGAACTTTACATGTATGTATTATTATATTATTCATAATTAGTTCCACATTAGCCATATTTCTATAATTCCATACTATCATAAGTAATTAGATTTGCGATTTAGCAGGTTTGCAAAAATTTGGTGACGCTCTATATAACCCTACATTTTCATTGTTTTATCATTATTTCATTCAGAAATGCGTCTTATTCTCATTCTTCTCATTATCGCCACTCTCGTTTCTTCCTTTGGATATCTGGGTGGGAATCTCAAAGATCTATTTATTTATTTATTTATTTATTTATTCCATCAAATATAAATGTTCATAATCACATTAATAACACAGGGAAAAGGGGAGATGGATTTCCGTCAAACAATTCGGTTATTTTGATCTTTGATCTTTAATCTTTGATCTTTGATCTTTGATCTTTGATCTTTTATTCAAGGTGTGAGGCAGCTCATTCTAAGGACATTGCACAATGCACGGATGAATGTTTCAAGGTTCGAGCTGGCAAATTTCTGACTTGAAAAGATCTCTGAAAATTTTCAGATACTGAACGTTCCTCAATCCAAAGAATAGGTGAAGCCAATATGAAGATAGAATAAAACTTATTTATTTATCCTTATGCGATACATTAAACAGAACAAAAAAATAAACAAAATTTGATTGTTTTGAAATAAATTAAGTAATAAGGAAAGGTTTGTAGCGGCAATTACTGGATCACAGCGTCGGGTGTGGAGTACATGGGGTATTAAAGGCACACCCCCTATACCCTACGCATTGGCAATACTCTCTCGTAGACAAAGAATGCGAGAGAGTGTGGCCAGAGCGGAGAGTTAGCTTGGGGTGTCGCTTTAAAGGTCTTGATTATGAAGACAGCTGTCCTTATATTAAATAATAATTTTTTCACTTAATGGTTCGTACAACATAAATATCATCTTCATATGATTCCTAATAAATGTGAAATACCAAAGATCAAAGAATATTTAGATATAGAGTGCTTCGTGTGGTGAATCTCTATCATTCTACCCGAACAGTCTTATAACGAAAAAAACGCGAGGGTCTACATCTTTAAGGAAAAAAAAGAGAAAATAGCATCTTAATATTAAAATTGAACTTTCAATCAACCTTTTTACACGCACAAAGACTCAGAAATAAGTTAACATAGAAATTATGCAAATATATTGTTGAAATTTGCAGCTGATATCTGCATAACTGCACTTATATTCATAATTTGCCTATATTTAACCTTTTGCATGTTTGCACTATTTTGGTGACGCTCTATATAACCCTCCAATCTCCTTGCTTCGTCATTATTTCATTCAGAAATGCGTCTTCTTCTCATTCTTCTCATTATCGCCAATCTCGTTTCTTCCTATAATCCGTTTGATGTTATGGGTAACTGCAGGTCAACGTAGGTTTTCTTCTCTCTCAAATGATCCGTTCATTTTGATCTTTGATCTTAAATTATAGTTGCGAGAACAACGAATACCCTGAGCGTTGCGCTAATCGATGCTTCGACGTAAGATTTGGCATTCTTGACTTGAAAAGATCAGTGCATATATTCAGGAATACGTTAGCGCACAAGCCAGTGGGGATTGGAGTCGATGAAGCATATTTGAAGAACGAATAAAGCTTATGATAGTAATTGTTCATGCTTACACACGAAACACAGACTGCATTTAAGAATATGGGGACAATACGTTTAATACGAAATTCTTCACGCTTCATCGATCCAGTCACGCAAAATTATTCTTGTCCAACAGACTCTAAGAAATTGGCAGCACATTTGCATGAGTTTAATTGCATTAGTCATATTTTTTCTATAATTTGGCCTTTTGCATGTTCGCACTAATTTGGTGGCGCTGTATATAACCCTTCATTCTCTTTGTTTCATCATTATTTCATTCAGAAATGCGTCTTCTTTTCCTTCTTCTTCTCATTGTCGCCACTATCGTTTCTTCCTATAGTGTCGAATATGACTTTCGTGATCCTATTAGTCAGCAGGAAAATTGCAGGAGGACGTATGTTTCTCTTTTTCCGTTCCCTTTGATCTTTGATCTTTGATCTTGAATTATAGTTGTGCGGATGAGACAAACGCTTACGTCGAAAATTGCTTCGATGTATGCATGCAGGTTCGAGTTGACATTGTGGTCTAGGAATCAGATCTAAAAAACAAACTTCAGATACCCTATCCTCCGGAACCCGTCGAAATTTATAAGTATTAAATATGGAGATCGATTAAATAAAGCTTATAATAGTCATTGTTCATTCATGCACACGAAACACAGACTGCATTTAAGAAAAAGGGGACAATACGTTTACTAAGAATAATACTTTATTCTTTATTCATAGGGTTATCAAATCTCCCTCCCAATCTCATCATTAAAGTTTCTCTAATTCGTCCCTGAACCCCTTCCTTTGAAAACTGCCACCGAGCCCAATCCGAAATCGCGTATAAGCGACGGAAATCCATCTCCCCTCTTCCCTGTGTTATTAATGTGATTATGAACATTTATATTTGATGGAATAAATAAATAAAATAAATAAATAAATAACAAGTGATGACACTGGATAAAGGGTTTGGGCTTTATTCAATTCTCCGGTGGTATAGACTACCATCTCGCATTAATCTTCTTGAAGTTACCACGATAACGAACCCGGGGATGACCTGGAGATCGACTTTGATGTAGTAATATGGCAGTCTATACCACCGGAGAATTGAATAACGCGCTTCATCGATCCAGTCACGCAAACATATCATTCGTCTGATCCTCTCGTTAGTCCATGGTTCTAATCTTGTGACGCCCCAGATAAAGACTTTTTTGATCTATTTTTAAAAATATATTTTGAATGCCAAGGTGTATCATTTAATGCTTAAACATATTCATAAAACATAAAATTGTACTGGAAAACTATTTTTGTATTCCAACCGAGAAAACACGCATAAAGCTCAGAAATGAGACAAAAATTTGCAGCTGAAATTTGCATGACTGTAATTATATTATTCATAATTAGATTTGTCCTTTTGCATTTTTGCACCATTTTGGTGACGGTCTATTTAACCCTTCATTCTTTTTGTTTCATGATTATTTCGTTCAGAAATGCGTCTTCTTCTCCTTCTTCTCATTATCGCCACTATCGTCTATTCCATTCCGTGGGATCCTCATCGTGAAATTTATTTTTGCAAGCAAAGGTAGGTTGTTTTTTAAAGACCCGTTCCCGTTGATCTTTGATCTTTGATCTTAAATTCTAGATGTTATAATTCCAAAGACGTTGACCGTTGTTTTGATGCTTGTGAAAAGGTTAGAGATGACATTTGTGACTTGAAAAGATCTGTGAATATCTTTAGGGCTACGAAGAACTGGATGAGTAGGAATTTTATCGGTGAAGCATGCCTATGCATGAAAAGATCGAATAAAGCTTGTGATAGTAATTGTTTATGCATACACACGAAACACGAATTGCTTTTAAGATGAAGGGACAATACATTTTTAAAATAATACATTATACTTTTCAAGTGATAACCCTAGATGAAGGGGTGGGCGTTTTTTTTTGAATTCCTAAGTTGGTACAGACCATAATCTCTCATCAATCTTCTTGACGCCAACGACCACGGGGTTGACCTGGAGATCGACTTTGATGTAGTTATATTGCATCCACTTAGTGGATCTTCTAGCTATCTTTCGGAATACATTTCTCTTATATGAATCGAAATTCTTAAAGGGATAAGGAAGACCAAATCAAGTTGAGTTCAGATTGTAGCTTTGACCACTCCGCAATCAAAAATCATTATCAAAAATTTTTTTAAAAATTGTAAAAATGTACAGACCAACCAAATAATTCGTAGTGTAACTCAATGGACAGTTGAGTGGTGCACGTGGTGTGGCCGATGGGTCAATTTCCCAATTCGGCTCCCGTTATTTTTTTCGATTTTCAAAGAAATTTTGTATGTGTTTATGACATCTATTTAATGTTTTGACATTCCCATCATCAATTACAACTCAATTTCTCACATATATGCCGAAAAGCGTCGGTGTATGGTTTGTCCTAACAAGTTGTGATACTGGTGCGTTCCTGGGTAATACACAGCCTTTCCATCAAGTAGAATAGGCTACAGCATAAAATCAAATAAAGATTCATACAAACAAGATTCATCTATATAGACACTGTTTATCTTGAATTAATTATTACATAATAAATATAAAGTAATCAAGCATCGAATGAATGGAACACTGAGAGCAAACTTACCTGGCAAATCGTTACCCCGATACACTTTCCTGGCAAACGATTACCCCAAATGGTGAATTATTCAACGGCTGAATTCACCATTTGGGGTAATCGTTTGCCAGGAAAGTGTATCGGGGTAACGATTTGCCAGGTAAGTTTGCTCTCAGTGTAGAGGAAGAGTGTAGGCTTGAGTGCATCCGATTGGCCTGGAGATAATCAAAATGATTCAATCTTTATCGCAGTCATTCAAGTCTTAGTTGGTGACATTGTCGATAACGACAAAACACACCCTGTTTTCACGACAACGGTTGACCACACATGAGGTGTATACGTGCATTCTACCTACAACTGTCTGAGCAGAGCTCACTGACCTAGCATTAAAAAAACTTGCCAACCAGTAATATCTTCCTCTTACCTTATTTCATTATCCGTTTCACTTTAGGCAGGCCTCGTCGTACCAGTGTTCACTTTTACCGTTGACTGTCTCGAAGCGCTCGAGGAGATTGCCTAATATTGATTGATTTGATGGCATTATGGATTGATTCAATCACATCAGACTCATCACTAAGATACTTATACGAAACCTAAACTAGCTCATCCAAATCATATGTGCCCTTGTAAAAGACAAAAACTAAAACGACAAAGAACCAGCGAATTCAATGTTTCAACTAGAGCTGGCTGCGGGCTCGAAGGGAGGGGAGTGGGAGTGATGGGAAAGGAAAGGAGGGAGAGGGGAGGAAAAGGACGCTGCCGCAATCCCATTGTAGGCCCACAACTCCCGAATAACCAACTCTAGTTGCAACTATTATGCAAAGGAGAGTCCTCTAATGGAAACAAAATTATGTGATGAATAGAAAAATATATTGCATTGATCAAATAAAAAATAAGCCACGTTACCGTTCGCCCTTGTTGAATAGTTCAGCGTGCCCATCGCCAGAGCCGACATAGGTGAGCCTGAATGGGATACAGTACGGTAAAGAGCAACGATAGCGTAAGGGTAAATATATAGTCTTCCAGCAATTTTCCTCGATTATAGATACAACATTTATTATTATGTGATTATTAATTTCCGAGTGTCGATTGACCGACCGTGGCTAATATCGGTAATGCCCAGTTTGCGAAAAGAAAAAAAAGGTGAAAGTATGAATGTATAAAAATACGAGAGATTACTACGATTTTGAAATTCATTTTTGCAGGCCTCCTGGACAAACAGCGGCTGCGCAACAACATTTCCGCTGCTACAATCGAGTCCTGCCTCCTTCTCCGTTGCAATTCCATTGGCGAACGTGCACGTGAGATCTCCTATCAGCCCCGTCCCATCCTTGTCCCTCATTCCGATCGTTCTGTCAATGTTGCCAATGCTCCCCAGACAGAAGTGACCCATGGATATGCGTCCGATGAGAGCGATTTCGATGAAAAAAAGAGTAATTTTTCTACTCAACCGTGACCCCAAAGCACGGCTGCCACGAGGGACAGAAGAGTAGCAGAGAGAGTAGAAAAGATTACGCACTAGTTGGAGAGAGAGAATAATTAGTGACTAGTGACTGGTTCTCGCCACCCTAGTACAGACCATAATCTCTCATCAATCTTCTTGACGCCAACGACCACGGGGTTGACCTGGAGATCGACTTTGATGTAGTTATATGGCATCCACTTAGTGGATCTTCTAGCTATCTTTCGGAATACATTTCTCTTATATGAATCGAAATTCTTAACGCTTCATCGATCCAGTCACGAAAACATGTCATTTTTCTGATCCACTCGTTAGTCCATCTGTCTAATCTTGCTCTCTGCTGTTGAAATCCTTGCATGATCCAAGTAAAATTCGTGCAATTAATGGTATGATATAGCATGGAAAATACTCGAATCATGCATGGATTATCCGTGATCATGCATGGATTCTGTCATTCCATGCATGATCACGGAAAATTCGTGCACGATCACGGAAGATCCATGCATGATCACGAACGATGGATATTCCATGCTCTGGTGTTGAAATCCTTGCATGATCACGAATACAAGTATAATCATGCATGATTCGACATTCCATACTTGATCATGCATGGAATATCCATAGTTCGTGATCATGCAGGTATCTTCAGTGATCATGCACGAATTTTCCGTGATCATGCATGGAATGACAGAATACATGCATGATCACGGATAATCCATGCATGATTCGAGTATATTCCATGCATGATCATGCCACTAATTGCACGAATTTTACTTGGATCATGCATGGATTCAAACACCTGAGTGCATGATCATGCATGGAGTGTCGAATCACGCATGATTATATTAGTATTCGTGATCATGCAAGGATTTCAACTCCAGAATGATCCGTGCCGCTTTTTGCCTTACGAGCTTTACGAGAGCTTTATGGTGAACTAGATATAAATATGAAAGTCTAGATCTAATCAGGAGTGAAGCGATGTACATATATCTATATCAAGCATTCGACTCTAATATATTTATCGATTTTACCAAATAATCGGTGATCTGGCTCTCCAAAACGCATTGGTAATCAAAAGAGCAAACGGATGCCACGATACACTATGTTGGAGAACAATCCCCCTTATTTAGAGAAGTTTGCTTTCCGAATGCATTTGTTTTCTTCCATCTGTTTTCGAATTTTTTGAGTAATCGACTTTCTTTTACTACAAGAAATACTTGGAACTCTGCAAATCTGTCTATTGATTTGTTTGATTTGATTTGAACTGTCACACCATTGAAATCTTGTTAAAGTTCACAATTACTGATAAAATAAAGTCCGAGTTTCCCAATCACATCAGCACAGTTCAATCCATAAAATTGAAGGATTATTTTCGCTTTAATGCACGCAGTTCTAGCAAAGATGTTGCAAAAAGGAGCAAATAAAATATGTTCAACCAAAAACATAAATATCAGAAAAGCAAAAATAAATTTTAAAAGTAAGAAAAATCAGTTCACGATATATTCTCGGTAAATTTACTGTAATTAATATCATCTACCTTAAACCACGAAGTTCACTGTTAATTTAAATTTTCATATTTATGCTTATTTTTTATTGGTTTACGCAAACCACGAGCTTACAGGTATTTGAATGGAGGGGATTCAAAGGAGGGACCCGAGAGATGCTTCGCTCTTGGCAGAATCGGGTATGTTATACACAGGCAACTCTAGTTGCGTTTTATCAGAACTACGTTTCCAATTGGGATATTTTTGAATATATATATATATATATATATATATATATGGACTCTTTAATCTAATTAGCTGATTTCCAAATCTAATTGTGTCACGTTACTAGCTAATCGCGCCATAATTACATGCAAAATGAGTTGCCTATGCAGTTACGCTAGCTGTTTCAAGTTAACCAGCTCATTCTTCTGATTGGCGTTAATTGAGAGCAACATACGATGCGGCTTATTCAGCTCTCATAATATTTAAGCCATGCACGTTTTTCGAGAGTGGTCATGATATAACAGAGAAAAGGTAGACCGAAAAAGAGAGATCACACAAAAGTGAGAGAGCACAGACGATGAGAGTACACCATCGTGCAGATATGCCGTAATTTTGGCACTTCTTCGGTTTCTGGCCACCCCCCCCCTAACCCCCCCCCCCACCTCCTCTCTCCTTTCGCTATCATTTCGCGTAGTAACCGACCGTCTTTTCGTGGCCAGATACCGAAGAAGTTCAGTAATTTTTTTTGGCTTTTTTTGCCAAATTTCAATGCGCGCTCTAGAGAGATATACTCGTATTAAAAGAAACGCTGTAATTAAAGGAATGTAAAGGATGGATCATTTATGAACAAAGCATTGATATTATTATGTATAAGTTGAACGACTCGGTTGATTCTAGGGACGAAATAGTAATAATATTTTATTCTTTTAAATATAAATGCATGATGAATGATGAAATGCTTTTCTTTTTTAGAAGAATTCGATGAGGAGACTCCGGCACAGCGCCTCGAGCGACAAAAGAACGCGCTTCTCACGATGATCAGTGTGCGTGAACTGAGAGCGCTGATTGATGAAGTGGAAGGAAGAGCACCCAGCCTGGCATACGTCAAGGTTGCTAATTCGCCCCTCAAAAGTTTCGAAATGAAAAGAGAAACAGTATAGGAGTATCCATGAACGTTGGCAAACCGTTTGCCGACAAACGTCACCCCCCCCCCCCTTCGCTTGTGACGTCGCATTTGCCTGCAACCAGTTTGCTAACGTTCATGGATACGGCCCCTGAAGATAGACTGTGAAAAGCGAGTATATCTTTCTCTTCTTTTCTTTTCATTTCGTTACTTTCGAACACAGCATTATTGATTGCCCTCATATAACTAATTTCGAACTAGATTTTTCACTGTTTATTCTTTCCGATGAGTGAAGAGCGCACCGCTAAACGCAGCGGGACTCGAACCCCCCGCAGGAGTGCTGAAATGCGTGCGATCGGAATGAAACGCATACGTGGCCTCTCGCACATGCGGAAATCTTCGGTAGGTAGCTTTCTTTATCCAATCACAAACATACAAAGTAGAAAGTTTAAATAAGGAATAATTAATAGACGAATGTTATAAGGGGAGATTACAAATGCATTGTTATGCGTGCTCATAGTGAAATATTCAACGTTTAAGAAATCAACCGAGAGATATCGTTCAAAGCTAAGCTTACATGCGTGACCAACCTTTGTCGCTGAAAATGAAGATCGGGTAAGCCAGACGCAAAAATCATTTGACATCTTGCGAAGTTTAGGGACTCCGTACTCACTTTTTGTGTTTTTTTAGCGAATTTTGGTTAAATCGGGAGGGTCGAGTGGGAAAACCGGGTAGGTCTTGCCTTTAGCGATGGTACCGTAAATCACATTTTTTTTGAATGCAATCGTTGCTTGAGACTCCACTAGAACATGTATTTGTTTGTTGATATTGCTATATATTTATTATTATTACTATTTTTACAGACTATGTGAATTCCGTGCACTCATATCACAGATATTATAACTTATTTGTACGTTATAATTATCATTAGGTTGATGTACCAAATGCATATTTTGTGTTTGTTTTGTTCCAAATGTTCAAAGTAGACGATATTATTATTATTATTATTATTATTATTATTATTTCAGGATGCTCAGTGCGCGTCGGGCAAGGACGATTCTGTCTTCTACTTTGAGCATTTGGAGCTGGGCGATTTCAAGGTGCACTACTTCGCCTTTCCTACACCACTATGCCTTTTTTATTGAATTAAATATAATTGCTATCAACTTATAAGCATGTAGTTTAACTTATTTTCAAACGGCTGAGGTCATAAAGTCGTTCTTACGTCGCCTTAGGAAATCTAGTCGAGGGAGAGGAGAGAGATCGGCAGGCGCCGCCCCCTCTCCTCACTCTCGATCGCTCTCTTGATTAGGGGATGGCCATACATTTTTGTTCAACTCACATTTTCAGAACTTATGATAAACGGACCCGATTATAAATGGTCCGTGAAATTGGTTATTTTGGCAAAATATCTGATAAAGTGGGAACTTTCCTGTTTTTTGGCCCGGGGTAATTTACATAAGTTCTGCATTTGCAGAACTGCTCCCCTGCTAGGGGGAGGCATGCCCTCCCATTTTAGGGAGGGCAGTCCAATGGGGGCCCGTGCTCCCCGCCCTCTCCTCCAAATGGGAGAGCGCTGGACTGAAACGAAGAAGGAGGAAGACGGCTTTTATAGAAATTTGTAATTATATTAAATTTTATTAGGGTTTGAACGAGAGAGTGCGAAAATGGAGAGAGCAATTCCTCATTTTAGCTTCGCATTCCGCAATGGCAGGGTCGGTTTTTACACATTTTACATCACGTTTAGACCGCGCAATGGAGAAATAGATATTAATTAAAAAATGGCGAGTGGTGAATGATAGAGAGTTTAATGCAAATTTTCCCCGGGCCAAAAAACAGGAAAGTGCCATAAAGTGACCCGTTTTTTTATAAGCGCGCCGATTTATATACTGACCCGTACCCACAATGTGGGTCCTCAAAAAAAAAAGAAAATGTATGGGGATTACGACCTCCCTCTTCCGTTCTGTAGGAGATTCTTAGTAATTTGACATGCTAGATATATTTGACGCATGGTCTTACATATGATTCACTGTAGTTAGATTGGGAACACCCACGGACGGGACAAAGGCGGGTCAGCAAATTGCCGCACACTATATGCAAGCCACCGCGCGTTTTAGGAACCCCTAATTCGCAGATGCGGAATTATTTTTGTTTCTTCAAAATTTTGTAGTTTCATGAATTTATTTCGCTTAAATCTTTGATGAGGGTGAACACTGAAACAATCTAAATTGTATTGGAAAAAATAGAGAAGAAATAAGAGTATTGGCAATACGAAGTTTGCTAAATGCAGTGAAAAGTCCTATATTTCGTTATGTCGCGGAATCTCTGTGAATACGACTTTTATTAACATTTTGCATATTCAAATATCTTACAGACCTATGGTTCCGTCTGTCGCGTTGACAAAAGCTATCAGCTAGCTCTCACGACTACGAAATTAATTATTTTTGAATTTATTCAGTACGATTTGTTTGCTAATTTACGAACATTTTTGAAAATTCCGCCTCTAGAGTTGCGTTTCTGCATTTAGCAATGCCGCCTAATACCGTAGTTTTTTTGAACTTTGATGTGCATGTGGCAAAAGGGGCGTACGTCCTTTTGGCTTGTGTGTCCCGTCCGTGCACCAAATAACGCCTGACTTCTGCTTGGAATTAGGAAGCGCCAGGTTACCCTTAAAATCCATAAGCATAGGTCGAATAGTTAGGTTATCGGTTTTCAAAATCCGGTCGGGCTTTTCGATTTTTGTTAAATTTTGACTCAAAATCCGGTCAGGTTTTTAGATTTTTTTTACTTTGTAGCATACTTTTCGTCCTATGGCCATAAGCAATAACCGACTGTTCACAACACGGGCATACTGCCTTTTTTATTCGTTTTCTAGTTCTAGCGCTTCTTTTATAGGCATAGGTCGAAAAGTATGTTACAAAGTACCAAGCCTGACCGTATTTTGAGTCGAAATTTCCCCAAAAATCGAAAAACCTGACCGCATTTTGAGCCAAAATATCACAACAATCGAAAAACCCGACCGCATTTTGAGCCAAATTTGCCAAAAATCGAAAAAACCTGACCGCATTTTGAAAACCGATAACCTAGCTATTCGACCTATGTTTATAGGCTGTCAAGAGCCACTCTCTTGAACCGCTATGCAATATCTTTATTTATTGTATAAATATATCTTATTGTTAGTAATTCTTGTCATGGTGATGGAATAGATATTGAATTCATAGGTCGAATAGCTATGTTACACATTTTCAAATGCGGTCAGGTTTTATGATTTTTCGGGATTTTCGGCTCAAAATGCGGCCAGGCTTCGTAGTTTGTAACGTACTTTTCGACCTATGATTGCATAGTGGTTCAATAGTAGCTGTTGACAGCCTATAAAAGAAGAACAACAACTAGAAAACGAATAAAAAAGGCAGTATGCCCTTGTTGTGAGCTTAAGTCGAATTAGACCTACGGCTTTTATGAATGACCTCAGTCGTTTGTAAATAGCTCATAGGTGGGCGCTTGAAAACGAATTGTTTTTGCGCACAGCCTTGACTTCCCTTGTGGGGCCTTGCGTATAGCTTTGCCTCGCAAAAATTGGAAAATTTCCAGTCAAATCTGCTAAAAAAATGGCCATGCGCATAGCCTTGCCTTACAATTACCAGGTTTGCGCACAGCCTTTCCCCCAGCGTGCCCACCAATGAAATAGCTTAAAGTACATGCTTATTATTAATGATAATTGTATTTAATTTATTTTTTTTAAATTTTGTTTTAAATTAAATTTAATTTAATTAAAGCTGACAGCGCCCGCGGCTGGCACGGCCGTGGTTCCCGGTACGAATGTCGCCCGTGTGGAGGGCACCAACAGACGCATCACCTACCAGTTCATTGTCGCCCAGAATGACGCCCCTCAGTTTCCGTAAGTGACAGATTGGACCGTCGTGGGGGATGGTCGTTTTCTTCCGTAGCTTATCAAAAGTTCAAAAGTTGCCAGATTTTAACTATTCTTCCAATTGCAAATCCAATGTAAGTAGCGGTTCTTTTCATTTTGAAGATTTTTGGAGCGAAACGGTGAAGGGCCGTGTGTATAGGTAGATATGAAAGAGATGTGAGGAAGTGCGAGAGAATGCAGTGATAGACGGAACAAATAGAGAAGTTCCCACTTACCGTGGCAAAATAAGTGTGTTCAATCATGTGGCATCATGGGGTCGAAAAGTAGGTTACAAAGTGCCAAGCCTGACCGCATTTTGAGACAAAATCTTTGAATACCAATAACCTAGCTATTCGGCCTATATGTGGCATCAGTGTTACAGTTGAAATGCCGTGATGAACAGTCTCTTTCATAGGTGGGTGCGTGAAAAATAATTGTTTCTGCGCACAGCCTTGCCTTCTCTTGCGGGGCCATGCTTATAGCTTTGCCTCGCAAAAATTGGAAAATTTCCAATCAAATCAGCTAAAAATGGCCATGCGCATAGCCTTGCCTTACAATTCCCCGGTTTGCGCACAGCCTTTCCCCCAGCGTGCCCACCTATGGTCTCTTTCATACATTTGCATACCCTCACAATGTGAGGGTCGACCCACTCTATATGGGTCATTTTCAGGATTGACCCACAATATAATGCTCTTTTATTATGCAAAAGCTTACAATTAAAGGGGAAAATAACGATTTTCTAAATCGACCCACCATATACAAAAGGTTCAGTGAGGGCGCCGAAAATGCATGGTATCTTTGGTAGATCAACTAATCAACCAATCAATATTTGTCCATATTTTTGATCTTCAAGCGTGGTCTTGCGCGGGCAAACATCTTCGCGATGTACGATAAATAAAAATAAAAAAATAAAAAATGTACAAGAATAAGTATGCATGCACTTTAAATGCATTTTTTAAAAATAATTAAGGTGGCTAATAATGTGCCTTATGGTGCTTCGGCTGGTACATCTAGACACTATATATTCCAGATTCCACGTGGTCGTTCAAATCGCCTTCTCGAGCATTGCTGCTGTGCTCATCGGCTACCAGGATGTCATACTCAAGGTGTGGCTATGATATCTCCCGTAATAAAAGTATAGTAATAAAGGCTCACTTCAAGCTAATTTTGCTCTTGAAAAATTGAAAAGTAAGAAATTATAAAGTTAAGTAAATTTTCTGTGTGTGTACACGCATTCCCATTAAGCACATCATTTATTAATAGTATTATTGTTGCAAGTTATTTTAAACCAGTGCTTGCATATCACTTTTGTACGTTAACTTATTTATTAATTAACTTAATTGGGCTATTGCAGTTGTCCACTCCGGCGGTGCAGACTGCTTGCTGTCAACAACGCGGCGGCACCTACCATACGTAAGCATCTATTTATTGATTATGACCTACCGCAGTCACTATATCACCTACAGTATGCTGTCTGAATCGCCTATGGTTTATATGTTCAGGGCGGACAATCATGACGTCTCCGATGGACAGATTGGCTCGTCGCTCATGCACAGAATGACACTACGCTCCACTCCCATGGCTTTCCAGGTATACGGTAGTCTTTCTAGGCATACTGTAGTCTTTCTAGGTATACGGTTGTCTTTCCAGGTATACTGTAGTTTGCGTAGTTGAAATACTCGGTAGTTTTCTTGGCTACTAAACGTGATAGTTCAGTAGTTCATTTGTTTACGCCGCGGCCGTCCACTCTTACCAAACACTTGCAAGTACATTAACTGTCTTGAAATGCATGACTATATGATGTCAATCAATGTATTCAATCAATTTATTTAATCAATATATTCAATCGATTAGTAATCGATAGATACAGTACTCCTCCTCCTCCTCACACTGTTCTCGTTTAGGATGCTCTCATGGCTGCGGACTCCAAGTTCTTCGGAGCCCTTCTCGCCCAATCAGCTCCCGCTCTCCTATTCGGTGGTGGAAGTCAATTGCCGCCCGGCGGTCTCTATGGCGCCCCTGGCCCCGCCAACTATGGCTACAATGTCAGCTTTGGTCTTAATAATAATAATAATAATTATTATTATTATAATTTATGCATTACAATGATAACTTATAATAGTGAGATAGAATAATAGAATAGAGCTGATAATAGAGCTGGTCTTATACATGCACTTTACAATTATTTATTTTTGCCATTTGGCAAACAATTGCTAAAAATAAATTGAAATAATAAAAGTAGGAACATTACAATAGGTCAAATCAAGATTACGGTAATTATATTGGGGAACAAGAGTATTTTGAGAATAATATGGCATTATTGACAAACTGTTTGTCGTCAAACTTTGATGAGATAACATTTTTCGCGTTTGTTAAAACTGTTTGAGAACGTTCCTGGTAATTTCATGTATGCAACCCCACATTAAAGGGATGGCAGTTTACTTGAAAGTTGTTTCTCCAGGTTTTGTGCGAATTAAAACCGTATAAAAATGAACCCTTCAAACACATGACCTACTAATATGGGGTCCTGTATATATGTTTTTGCAGGCGCTGTGCAATTTAAAACCGTTTAAAAATAAACCCTTCTAACACATGGCATAATAATTTGGGGCCTTATACATTTATTTATTTATTTATTCATCTTTCTTTATGCGATACATTTCACAGAATTAACCGAATTTGATTGGTGGAACTAGAAGTTAAGTAATAGGGAAGTTTTTACATGAACATTGGCAAACTGTTTGCCGAGCAACGTGACTTCAGTAACGTAGGAGGAATATTTCTGACAAACACCTCCGTCTACGCTTGTGACGTCACGTTTGTCGGACCACCGGTTTGTGTAATGTTTCATGGATACCTAATGGACAAATAAATAGATAAATGTACACGGCACGATATTATTAGGTCATGTCTTTGAAGGGTTGATTTTTAAACGGGTTTAAATCACAAAATGCCTGCACCAACGACTTTCAAGTAAACCGCGCTAGATAACGATGATCATGTTTCAGTTCATGCCGGACTACGGTGGTACTATGCAGTCGTACCCTCCGCATCCTCAATTTCATCAGCGGCCTCCATTCGGCTCCACTGGCCTCCCACACTACGCCCGAGGTAATAATGATAATAAATTTATCTGACCTCGGAGGGTATTTTAAAATTCATAATTAAATGTTTAAAAAATATGGTAAAGTCAAGAGGTAAGAAGGAAGGCTGCGATTACTTGATCGTAGCATACAATACTTATGAGTTACTAATAAGAGACGCAAATACATTAGCATTATGGGCACAAACAACACTATTGTCAAGATTATTACCCCCCTCTCATTTTTCTCTCTCTACCATACAAGCTGGTATTTATCTGTGTTTTCAAATGTTGTCGCATCTTATTGTTGTATGATAAATTAAAATTAAATTAAATTAAAATTATTCCATTTTAGGTACGGCTCATGCGACCTCCGGAGGTGGACTACTGCCACACTATGCGTACTCGATGCCAGTGATGAGCACGGGAGGGGGTGGAGGGTACAAGGGCATGTCGTCGATGATGAGCCAGGCTCAGAATAACAGTCCACTGGGCGATCTACACCCCATGCAGGCGCAGGTGAGCTTTTTTAGAAGTCTCGCAACAATCTAGTTTTGACAGTCCGCTCTGGCCACACTCGATCGCGGGTAAAGTAAGCGAGAGAGAGAGAGAGTGTGGCCAGAGAGGAGAGTCTCACATTAACTTAATGTGCCACTGTAAATTATGAACTTATTTTATCTATTTTAAGATATTTCGAATTGAAATGCTGTTGAGAAGCAACTGATTCTAATTCAGATATACAGTAATTAGATATTCTCTGATTAATTGAAAGAACAATTAGGTCCTTTCTATTATTAGAATTATTTTCCTCATCGTTTTTCTTATCGTTTCTGTATTTGCTGTCGCACCTGTCACGGGTGCATCAAATAAATAACTAAATAAAAGATTAAAACAAGTAAAGTCTCTCCTATGAGAAGGCACAATATGCATACGCAACGCGTGAGCAGTGAAGCGTCGCGGTCGAGATGAATTATTGATTGATTATGGCCTCGCGATTGCAGTATTCGTTGGACGGTGGTATTGGATCAGGCAGGTCGATGGGAGAAGGCGGAGAGGGTAGTCAACATCATCTCAACAGCAACAACAACAATAGTGCCCATGAGGTCGATCTACGTGATATCTTCGAGGCCGGAGAGGTGCTATCGTCATCTACGACGTCGACTAGGGCGAATGCTCAGGTATGCAGCATGTTTATTTATTTATTTATTCCATCAAGTGTAAATTCATGAATACATTCATACATTTTCGAGCATCCATATTATGAGTGAGCACTTTTTGTCGATGCGGTCAGTTTGGAGTATTGAAACCCATCTACGAATATGCGGGAGATCGAGATTAGTAAGAATCACCTCCATTTCATATCAGTTCCGAGTAGTTGAGATGTAGATCGACTCAGTTTTGTTCTAAAGTCGGATCAGTTTATATTTCGCAATACCAGGCGAGAGAGTGTGTGTGAAACGAGAGATTGTGAGTGGGGCGAAAATGTATGAACATGTTACTGGCAAAGGGAAAGACGGAGTGGAGAATGTTGTGTTTTTACTACTCTTGAAGGTCTTGGGGGCGCTGCCATCATCTTCTAAAAAAATTTTCCTTAGTATTCTTTCGAATTTGTACCTATCATATGCTAGTGAACTAATGGGCAATGAAAACCCTACTCCAAGATATTGGAAACATGACCCATTTATTGGCTCAAATTAGGAATAGGTGAGAGTTCGCAGATAATTTTCTTGGCCGCAAAGATTGTAGCAAGCTTTAAACTTGCCTAAAAGTTGGCGGCCAAGTTTTAAAAGTTGGCACAAAGTGCGCGATACACGTTTCTCAAATTTTCTGATAAGGTGTACAATTAGACTGTATTATAATAATATAAGTTGCTTTCGTATGGTAATACCTTTTGCAATATCGAACGAGCACTTTAGAACGGCGTGAAACATGAACCGGATAGGTGAAGGGTACAAAATGACGGATCGTAAAAAAATAACTCGTGGGTGTTACGAGGGCGACCTGTATTCTATCCATATGTGGGCGCGTGAAAAACGAATTATTTTTGCACACAGCCTTCCCTTGCGCATAGCTTTGTCTCGCAAAAATTGGTCAATCGATAGATTTATTAATATCAAGTATAATACTAGATGAAGGGAGGGCTATTCTTGGGATTCTCCGCTTCCTTGTTCTTATATATTTATTTATTTATCTTACATTGACTAAATGGGTTCTTCGGATATATTATTGTGTGTGAATATACTATGCATATACTATGTATTGTTTCTTTGATCTTCTTATTCTCCAGAATGACGATCACACTCCGTACAAGTCTTCCGACGGCATGCACATGCTCTCTACAGACGCAGCGTCATCTCTGGCGCCCACCTCCGTCCAGTCGACCTACGTCTCGCCACCACTACAGGCACACAGTGGCATCTACGTCTACGATATGGTACGGGTGATTTATGATTGTTTTTGGGCAATCACTGGTCGATTACATGCCAAAAAATTCCGGAAAACCGGTGTAGCTGGCTCATATTTGCCAGTACGCCTGTCTGTATGAACAATAGCAAGTGGTTAAATGACACAAGTTATTCATGGCAATGGCGGGAAGGCTGACTTTGTTGTCAGTGCTTAAAATGTATTGTCGATTGATGTAAATAAATAAATAGTAAAGTTTTCGTTTCTTGGACAAGAGTAAATAACGATATTCTATGTATAATATATATTCATTAAAAAAGATAAGAACGACGAAAATTACTGTATAATTAAATATAATTAATAAATAAAATAATGTATAATTAATAAAATTAAATAACTAGATCACAGCTTGAATTTTATTACAAAAAAAATGCGGGGTTAGGGGGCATTTACAATAGATGAATCAAGAGTATTGCATTTATTAACAACTGGATTGGACAAGAAGGATCTAAATCTTAATGTATGAACTTTTGAGCAAACACTGGTCGATTGCATGAAACAAAAATCAGGACAATCTGCATAGGTATCCATGAACCGTGGCAAATGTGACGTCGCAATCGTAGGCGGAGGCGTTTGCCATAAATCCCCAACCCTACGATTGTGACTTCATGTTTGTCGGCATACGGGTTTGCCATAGTTCATGGATACGGCCTATGTATACATACATACATTGCTCACATTTACCACACAGTATTCTAGCATAAGACATTTTGGGCAGTATGTCTATATGAAGAAAAGTGGAGCAAGTGGTGGTTATGTGACGTCATAGGTCGAAAAGTATGTTACAAAGTACCAAGCCTGACCGCATTTTGAACCAAAAATCGAAAAGCTTGGCCGCATTTGAAAAGCGATAACCTAGCTATTCGGCCTATGAGTGACACACTCTACAAGAGCCATGCATCACAGAAAGTGTGTCTTTGTTGAAGTGCTGAACATGTTGGATCCATTGATTCAGCATCTGCATACGATAGCATAAATCGATATTCTATTCTTGCAGCAGCAACAACAACATCATTCGACCTTTGGCAGCACGACAACTTCCTCTCCAGCAGGCAGCCATCAGGAGTCGGCAGTAGCCTCGCCGACGACTTCAGCCGATCACTCTCCTCATAGTCCTCAGGTGCCTTATCCTCAATGTATAAGAAACGATATATTATTATTATTATTATTATTATTATTATTATTATTACTATTAATAATTAGTATATCCATGAAGCTTGGCAAGTCTTTTTCCTCTATCATATTCTTTTCTTGAAGTTTAATATTTATCTTACACGTCAACTACCCCTTTTGTATTTTCTAACAAAACATTTAAATCTTCTGGCCGCAAACATGACGTCACTAGCGTAATACGGATATTATTTGATTAACGATTCCGGTTTGAGGCGTCACTTATGATGCCAGACCATCGATTTTTTATCAAACTTGATGGCTGCTTGTACAGGCATCGTCGACGCCCTCGCCTGCTCCATCTCCGACCGTTGCAGCCAGTGCAGCAACTACTCCATCTACTACAACACCATCATCGATCACTCCCTCCACTCCGTATCCATTCTCGGCCAACGCCCTCATTACGTCACCTGGTATGCTGTAACTCTATTTTCGAATTATTAATTGTATTGTTTAATTATTGCGATTTTAAAGGGAGAGTAACCTTTGTCAATTTACACGTTTAACTCGTGGGGACTCTCACCACGACGTTACAATGGTACTAATATTCGTCACATTTAATAACATTTGCGCGTGCGAGGGTATGCAAAAGCTATTAAATCTGCTCAATATTCTGTCTAATTCTTTCTAATTTGCATATCTTGAGTCATTTTCCTACACTGATTCATTAAAATTCCAAATACACGAGAGTTGTGCTTCGTGGTGAGAGTCTGCACAACACGAGGTGTCCTTTTATAGACAAAGGTTACTCTCCCTTAAATAGCATTTTTTTAATTATTTCTCTTAATTGTCCAATCGGTAACAGTGTTAGGGGGGACTTGAAACGAGAACACGTTTTCTCTGGTTTTACAACATACATTTTCGGTACCCTCACCGAATTATTCTTATATAGTGGGTCGATTTAGAAAAATTGTTATTTTTCGCTTTAATTGTAATCTTTCACATAAAAATGAGCTTTATATAGTGGGTTGACCCTGAAAATTAGCCGAATATAGTGGGTCAATCCTCACACCGTGAGGGTATGAAAATGTATGGTTTTACAATACTTAAAGTGTACTTTAAATACGTTACTCGCTTGAATCAAAGTAAACTAAAAGTGAAAAAAATATTTGATCAAAGGCATTACGGTACACCACAACACTTTAAGTAGGCTTTCGATTCACTTGTAGTTTACTTAAAGTTTACTTCACACTTAAAAAAGTTGATTGGTGGTCGTGATTCAACTCATGTTATTGTGCTTATTGTCAGGCCTGCTCTCGCTCTCTTCCTACTTCAACTTCAACACCTCAACTTCATCGTCATCATCAACCAATCTGTCCTCATCGACATCATCGCCCTTCTGGTCTTCTGTCGTAGCACCGCCTCCTCGTGAAGCACACTCGGAGTATGCACTGGGTGCACGGTCGACGTTTCTCAACGACACACACCACCACGGTACGGTATCTATCTAGTACACAACTATTTATTTACTTATTTATTTTTGCTGGTGGTAGCGGAATAAATGGACGATATCTCCATTTGATATGTGTTATTCAGTAGCAAATTTGAGAACATTTAAAAGCACACCGCGAGCTAAAAAGATATAAACTCTCCGCTCTGGCAATGTTCTCTCGCTTTGTTTAAGAGAGAATAAAATTAGCTCGCAGTGTGATGTGGTGTTAAAATCTTGGAAAAGTAGAAGGAAAAGTGAAAAGTAGTGTTAATTTTGTAATTGCAAAAGTAGTAAGGAAAAGTAGCATAGCTTCGTAATTAACAAACTTTTACAATGAGAACCCTATATGCGATTGTTGGATTACTACTTTTCCAACTACTTTTACAATCACAAAATTAACACTACTTTTCACTTTTCCATCTACTTTTCCAAGATTTTAACACCGCATGAGATTACTTAATCATGCAAACATTTTGGGGGAGAAGCGAGAGCTTCAAAAATCAATGAAAAATAAATCGATATTTCAGAAGAAGGCGAGCAGACTCTGCTGAATCAGCTCACCAACAACAGCAATCATGCATTCGATCAGGTTAGCGGATACTGTAGGTTTATTGGTTTAGATTGTCACTATTGAAGAGTATACTGTAGTTTTACTGGGTCAGATTGTCACTATTGAAGTGCATACTGTAGGTTTACTGGGTCAGATTGTCACTATTGAAGGGTATACTGTAGTTCCACTGGGTCAGATTGTCACTATTGAAGGGTATACTGTAGGTTTACTGGGTCAGATTGTCACTATTGAAGGGTATACTGTAGTTTCACTGGGTCAGATTGTCACTATTGAAGGGTATACTGTAGGTTTACTGGGTCAGATTGTCACTATTGTTGTCACTATTGTAGTTCGTCAGAACAGATATTCGTGTCGGGAGTTGGTTAGACTTTAATTAGGAGTTTCTGTAATACTGTTACGGCAAAATTATTATATAAGAGTCGGTTTTTTTATTCTTTTGTTTTGTTTATCCATCAGTTAAGAACATAAGTCGAAAAGTATGTTACAATGTACCAACCCTGACCGGATTGTGAGCCAAATTTGCCATTTCGAAAAACCTGACCGGAAAACCGATAACCTAGCTGTTCGGCATATGGTTAAGAAGCCAATAACAAAGTAGCACAGTATTTATTTATTTAAGAGACAGGCTCCGTAATTATTTACCATTTTGAGCATTCCCCGGAAATTTCCCCTAGCAAAAGGATTCAGGCCTCCATGCTTTCATGGTGGAAGGTGGCCTGGCTCCTATTTACAAAAGTGAAGTGATTGAGGCATTCGGTCTCCAACGCGGCCAACAGCAAAATTTCAAAGTCGAAAAAATGGCAAACTTCGAAAAATCATATTTTGCAAATGAAACCAGTTATCCTCGATATTGTTTCACGGTATAGTTGGTCATCTCAAAAGTGCGTAAAAACACTAGGAACATCGAATTGTGGACGTCTACAAACACGTTTTTCGGCATTTCCGCGAGGTTTTCACCCAGTCAATATCAATTGACCGGAAGTCCCTATAGCACATAAAATTGCCCACACGATTCTGCACTAATAAAACACAATTTCAAACGAATCGAATTTATTTCAGTATTTAAAAAAATCAAAATGTGCTTTTTGGGGCTGTTTTTTCGCCCCCAGACCACTTTCCTGGAGGGAATTGGATATGTTCTGCGTATCATACGACATTCTTAGATGGGCTGAGTAAGAATCCACTGAAACCCAGACGACTGGCGCGCTCCTGGAAAAGTCGATTTCCATGACCCGGGGTTCATGGTCCGAAAATCTCGAAATTTTTCATGACCGGAAAAGCTTCTTTCTTGTGGTCATCATGAAGCATGCTCACTGTGAATTGCTACGAAATAGTTTTCATCGTTCCAGCGATCTGTTCAAATTTTGCAGAATAAATTTTGTTCGGAAAAATACGTAAATAATCGTAAATAATTCAAATTGCATCCACTTCATCTGAGATCACGACAGTGATAATACTTACTGTCCGTCCTCCAAGATAGGCACACAATACTGGACATTTGTACTTTTTTATATTTTTTTATTTATTTATGAACCATGACCCGGGGGTCATGGTCAATAAATCGAAATTCATCATTTCGACCATGAACCCCGGGTCATGGTTTACTTTTGGCTAGAGTACAAATGTCCAGTATTGTGTGCCTATCTTGGAGGACGGACAGTAAGTATTATCACTGTCGTGATCTCAGATGAAGTGGATGCGATTTGAATTATTTACGATTATTTACGTATTTTTCCGAACAAAATTTTTTCTGCAAAATTTGAACAGATCGCTGGAACGATGAAAACTATTTCGTAGCAATTCACAGTGAGCATGCTTCATGATGACCACAAGCATACGTGGGCACCACTGCCGCTAGCGGCAATACACCCCCGATTTTTGGCACTCGACCCCCGATTTTCCGAAAAAATCACTCAAAATGACGTATAGATGCTCCATTTTTTTGCTTCCAACCCCCCGATTTTTGCGTCTGACCCCCCCCCCCCCCCCCCCCCCCCCCCCCCCCGATTTTCATTTCCAGCGGCAATGCCCGCCCATGTATGACCACAAGAAAGAAGCTTTTCCGGTCATGAAAAATTTCGAGATTTTCGGACCATGAACCCCGGGTCATGGAAATCGACTTTTCCATGAGCGCGCCAGTCGTCTGGGTTTCAGTGGATTCTTACTCAGCCCATCTCAGAATGTCGTATG
The DNA here is from genome assembly GCA_943737045.1 of Parapristionchus giblindavisi. NCBI lineage: Eukaryota > Metazoa > Nematoda > Chromadorea > Rhabditida > Diplogasteridae > Parapristionchus > Parapristionchus giblindavisi. The sequence goes on from CALSFV010000039.1 coordinate 668,384, forward strand.
ATACGCAGAACATATCCAATTCCCTCCAGGAAAGTGGTCTGGGGGTCTGGGGCTCCAAAAAGCACATTTTAATTTTTTTAAATACTGAAATAATCTCGATTCGTTTGAAATTGTGTTTTATTAGTGCAGAATCGTGTGGGCTATTTTATGTGCTATAGGGACATCCGGTCAATTGATATTGACTGGGTGAAAACCTCGCGGAAATGCTGAAAAACGTGTTTGTAGACGTCCACAATTCGATGTTCCTAGTGTTTTTACGCACTTTTGAGATGACCAACTATACCGTGAAACAATATCGAGGATAACTGGTTTCATTTGCAAAATATGATTTTTCGAAGTTTGCCATTTTTTCGACTTTGAAATTTTGCCGTTGGCCGCGTTGGAGACCGAATGCCTCAATCACTTCACTTTTGTAAATAGGAGCCAGGCCACCTTCCACCATGAAAGCATGGAGGCCTGAATCCTTTTGCTAGGGGAAATTTCCGGGGTGTAGTGAATTTTTACCGAGCCGGTCTCTTAATTATCGTACACCACAAGAGTGTTTCATCAAGTACAAAATGTTCGAGTGTGGGAAAATAACTTTATTAACAGGTACCGAAGGAAGAGTCCGAGGGTCAAGAGACTGAGCGTGCTCGCCAGCTGTGCCAACTCTTTCGATCAGGAGATGCTGAACAGCAGCTGGAGAAGTCGTCATCGAATGAGGATGAGGAGGAAGAGGCTAACCACCCTGTAGATGGACATCATAGTCATGAAGGAGACGATGATGGAAATGATCATGCCCGTTTCGATGCCGGCCAGTACTCACTGTCGGAGGCATTCAATGATTTTTGAATGAACTAACCATCAATATTAATTGATTGCTGTAATATTGATTGGTTGCTGTAGTATTGATTGATTGACTGTATTGATTGATTGCACTTATTGAGCTTGAGTGTTGATTGATTACCGTATTTAATTAGTCGTGTTTATTGATTGATTTGATTGCATCGATTACAATGGTTACGGTGCCGTTGATTACCGTAGTCGTTCTAGCCCTCTACATCCTTTGTACGATTGCCCAATCTTTCCTAGTTTAAAGCTTTCCTAGTTTTAGTGTGTTTAGTATTTACAGTACCCCTCCCCCATTTTTACCGTATTTCCTTTGAAAGACTTTTCACGATACCCGGCTCTGCATTTCCCGGCCCTCACTAACGACGAGTTATTACTCTGCCCTTGCCCTCTCTCCATTTCCAATCGGCGATTTCTATTACCCACGCCCCTTTTCCATTGTGACTCCGTCCTTTTTCATTGGCCATGCCCATTTTCATAGGATTATCGATTGATTTTCACCGTAGCAGCCATTCTTTCCCCGCGTGTGATAGTATCCCTACCGCCATATGAGTGTATTCATTGATTGTTTTGTTTTCCGTTTATATGTAAATGTTTTGTTTTCTTCTTTTATGCATCGATTAATCTTGCCAGTGATAGTACAGTAGTTGTTATAGTATCGATTGTTTTTTTAAGTAATTTTTCCCCTTTTAGCATGTGTGTAACGTAGTAGTGTTCTAATTGTTCGTTTGTTTTGCACTTTTTTGTTTGTTTTTTTCTTTATTAACGCTCTCTATTTTTTGTAACTCTTAATATCTAATATGTTTGGTTATGTTCACTGTCCGTTCGCTAGTTTCCACTTTATTCTTTCGTATTTGTACTTTTAGGCCTCTATCATAGCTCGCTTTTTAGTTAGCCTTTTTTCCCGTGTTTCATGTTTTAAATATTTCTTGTAGTGCTTTTACAATATGTGAATCTGTTCATATCAAACCCTTGCCTCCGTCCCGACCTCATTCCCATCCGGGTTTCTGTACTATTATCGATTCTTTGAGGTATCTACTTTACAATCTCCGTTCATATTGATCTCTAGTTATCATACCCCGAACCAGGTTCTTACGCACCGGTGTTTCCTAAAATCTTCCAGAATTATTCATTCCAAAAAATACTTCTAAATATTCCCCATCATCTACCTACATGTCCATTTCCCATTGTCAGCCCGACTTTTCTTGTCACTATTGAGATTTCTCATGCTCTCTCTATGGAAAGCTTTTCATGAAAGTGCACTTGTCCTGCCTTGTCAGTTAGTTCTCTGTTTCTTCGAGTGATGTACTTTTCACTTGTGTCGTGCTCAAAAAATTGCGATAATCAGCGAGATGTGGAAAAAAAGGAGAGTTTTCTCTGCTTTTCTATTCTTTTCGCAACTTGAACAATGAAGGGTTCCGAATTTATTGTGCCGTTCCCCCTCATTCATGCCTCACCATGATTTGATCTTTGATCCTTTTTTCACCTCTTGTGTCCCCCACTTTCATGTTCTATCTGATAATTGTGAAAAGTTGACTGTCTCATCGTAATAAAGAGCACCAAGTGTGTCTTGCATTTCTGTAGTACAGGGTGTTCAAGAATTATGAAGACTCACTTCCGGTGGTTACCAGGAATTTTGCAGTATATACAGAGCGACCGACCCATTTTATTCTTAAAGTGCAACTCTTAATCATATCACCAGTCGCTGTTCTGTTTCATTTTATTGCTTTTTAGGGTAATGTTCAAGCCTCACACGATGCTAGGTGCGATTGTCACACTGTCCTGGCACGGAATGAGGTGTCCGTAACGGACGGATGGCCAACTTGCGGCCGCAACTTGGCCGTCCGTCGGATAGTTATCCGACGGATGGCCAAATTGCGGGCAATTGCAAACTGACTTAGTAATAATTTTAAACACATTGTCTTCTTATTTCTTGCACCGAACTACTTTATTAATACTAAATTGGTCTATCGATTCAGTTACTATCCAAAATCAGCAGAGTTCCTTTAGTTAAGGTTTGTTTAGGCTTAGGATCCGTGCTACTCTATCGATCTATTTAATTAGTGTATCGATTCAGTTAACTGTTTTCAAAAGCTTCATACTAATCGATAATTTCGATCGATAACGGCGCACCGCCAAAATACCCTACGAGATGCAAAGTAGTGTGTCAACTTCCTCGACAGCTCAACTGGTAGCGCAACAGACTGGCAGCCCTGTCCCCCCTGGTTCAACCCCCGTTTCTGTCATTATTCTTTTGCTGATTTTTACAAACTTCCTCAACTTCATTTTCATTGTTCTATCATCATTTTATAGCCTTCATTCGAAAAAAACATTATATCCAACTGTTTTTAATCCGTTCTAAAAGCACGACAAAATAGTCATTGAAAGAGTTATTTTACAAGAAGGCTATTTATGCGCTGTTACAGCCATACTTGGGATAGTGTGCCCGGTAGCGCCGGAGAAACACCCTTAGAGAAGCGCAGAGAGCACATATCACGTTTTATTTTCTTTAGAATTTTTTTTACTATCGATATAATGATAACGCAAGAATTGCAACTGTGTGATTCTTCATTGAAGCCGCTTTCATGAAAAAATATTTTTGCTCAACAAAAATTGTAATTTTTGTTTCAAAATTTTTCAAAAAAGTCGCTAATAATGATTAATTTTTGAAATTTTGTGCTTTTTATGTAAAAGCTTTTTTTTTCGATTTTTTCGAATTTTTTTCGAAAAATTTTTCGTCGAAAAAGTTTTTCGAGAAAAATTCGAAAAATTGAAAGAAATCGAAAAAAACGAAAAATGCACATCCCTGCCCGTGAGCACTTCATTATCCTTTACTCAGCAGAGTTCCTTTAGTTAAGGTAAGCTTAGGCTTAGAGTCCGCACTACTCTACTGATTCATTTAAACATTTTATCGATTCACTTACAATTCGCACTCAGCAGAGTTCCTTAGTTAAGGTAAGCTTAGGCTTAGAGTCCGCACTACTCTACTGATTCATTTAAACATTCTATCGATTCAGTTACTATTCGCACTCAGCAGAGTTCCTTAGTTAAGGTAAGCTTAGGCTTAGAGTCCGCACTACTCTACTGATTCATTTAAACATTCTATCGATTCACTTACAATTCGCACTCAGCAGAGTTCCTTAGTTAAGGTAAGCTTAGGCTTAGAGTCCGCACTACTCTACTGATTCATTTAAACATTCTATCGATTCAGTTACTATTCGCACTCAGCAGAGTTCCTTAGTTAAGGTAAGCTTAGGCTTAGAGTCCGCACTACTCTACTGATTCATTTAAACATTTTATCGATTCACTTACAATTCGCACTCAGCAGAGTTCCTTAGTTAAGGTAAGCTTAGGCTTAGAGTCCGCACTACTCTACTGATTCATTTAAACATTCTATCGATTCAGTTACTATTCGCACTCAGCAGAGTTCCTTAGTTAAGGTAAGCTTAGGCTTAGAGTCCGCACTACTCTACTGATTCATTTAAACATTTTATCGATTCACTTACAATTCGCACTCAGCAGAGTTCCTTAGTTAAGGTAAGCTTAGGCTTAGAGTCCGCACTACTCTACTGATTCATTTAAACATTTTATCGATTCACTTACAATTCGCACTCAGCAGAGTTCCTTAGTTAAGGTAAGCTTAGGCTTAGAGTCCGCACTACTCTACTGATTCATTTAAACATTCTATCGATTCAGTTACTATTCGCACTCAGCAGAGTTCCTTAGTTAAGGTAAGCTTAGGCTTAGAGTCCGCACTACTCTACTGATTCATTTAAACATTCTATCGATTCAGTTACTATTCGCACTCAGCAGAGTTCCTTAGTTAAGGTAAGCTTAGGCTTAGAGTCCGCACTACTCTACTGATTCATTTAAACATTCTATCGATTCACTTACAATTCGCACTCAGCAGAGTTCCTTAGTTAAGGTAAGCTTAGGCTTAGAGTCCGCACTACTCTACTGATTCATTTAAACATTTTATCGATTCACTTACAATTCGCACTCAGCAGAGTTCCTTAGTTAAGGTAAGCTTAGGCTTAGAGTCCGCACTACTCTACTGATTCATTTAAACATTTTATCGATTCACTTACAATTCGCACTCAGCAGAGTTCCTTAGTTAAGGTAAGCTTAGGCTTAGAGTCCGCACTACTCTACTGATTCATTTAAACATTCTATCGATTCAGTTACTATTCGCACTCAGCAGAGTTCCTTAGTTAAGGTAAGCTTAGGCTTAGAGTCCGCACTACTCTACTGATTCATTTAAACATTCTATCGATTCAGTTACTATTCGCACTCAGCAGAGTTCCTTAGTTAAGGTAAGCTTAGGCTTAGAGTCCGCACTACTCTACTGATTCATTTAAACATTCTATCGATTCACTTACAATTCGCACTCAGCAGAGTTCCTTAGTTAAGGTAAGCTTAGGCTTAGAGTCCGCACTACTCTACTGATTCATTTAAACATTCTATCGATTCACTTACAATTCGCACTCAGCAGAGTTCCTTAGTTAAGGTAAGCTTAGGCTTAGAGTCCGCACTACTCTACTGATTCATTTAAACATTCTATCGATTCAGTTACTATTCGCACTCAGCAGAGTTCCTTAGTTAAGGTAAGCTTAGGCTTAGAGTCCGCACTACTCTACTGATTCATTTAAACATTCTATCGATTCAGTTACTATTCGCACTCAGCAGAGTTCCTTAGTTAAGGTAAGCTTAGGCTTAGAGTCCGCACTACTCTACTGATTCATTTAAACATTCTATCGATTCACTTACAATTCGCACTCAGCAGAGTTCCTTAGTTAAGGTAAGCTTAGGCTTAGAGTCCGCACTACTCTACTGATTCATTTAAACATTCTATCGATTCACTTACAATTCGCACTCAGCAGAGTTCCTTAGTTAAGGTAAGCTTAGGCTTAGAGTCCGCACTACTCTACTGATTCATTTAAACATTCTATCGATTCAGTTACTATTCGCACTCAGCAGAGTTCCTTAGTTAAGGTAAGCTTAGGCTTAGAGTCCGCACTACTCTACTGATTCATTTAAACATTCTATCGATTCAGTTACTATTCGCACTCAGCAGAGTTCCTTAGTTAAGGTAAGCTTAGGCTTAGAGTCCGCACTACTCTTTCTGTAACTGTTTTTTTGTTCTACGACAAAACAAGAAATAAGACGTATTCCGCAAAATGGAGTAAAGGAACTCTGCTGATCTTGGACAGCAACTGAATTGATAGACTAATTAAATGGATTAATAGAGTAGTTCGGAGCAAAAAATAACAAAACAGAGTGTTTAAAACAATTACTAACTCAGTTTGCTATTGCCCGCAATTTGGCCATCCGTCGGATACGGACACGTCACGGAATGCATGTAATGGGTATAATTCGGCGGCTCATAATGAAAAAGAAATTAGTCTCTTCGACCATCAAACGGTAAACACAGCTTGGTACCAATGCTGAGTATGATGTAGAAGGCAGAAAACTCACCAAGGTCATCAAGAAGAACATTAAAATGGTCAAGGAACGGATCAAACGTAATCTTCAGATGAGCATGATAAAAATGCCCAGGGAGCAAGGAATATCCGTTAGATCAATGTGGAAAACTGTCAGACGCTTGCTTGGAGTCACCCAATATCATATGAGAAAAACCGTAATTCTATCTGAAAACAGCAGACGAGCACGGTTCAAGAAGTGAAAGAGCTGCTGGCGCGCACGCACATCGGCGTTCGCTTGGTGACAGCGTTCTTTGACGAGTAGTTGTTCACGATTAAGCTGGCCCGCAACCGCCAGAATGGTATAGTACTTGTATCAACTTCCCAGCAAACAGATCAGCTTGATCCATACGGTCAACCGAACCTCCCACCCCGAATAGACCATGGTTTTCCCTGCGGGGTGCGCAGATGGCCAGGCTCCCCTTGTCTTCGTAGATCGAGGCGTAAAAATAAACAAGAAATGCTTCTTACAAAAAATATTCGCGACGTGCTGGAGCAGTGGTCCTAGAGATACCTGAAAACAATCAATGGTGCCACCAGTAGGATTCTACCCCAGCCCACAAGGCAATATTGTCCAGGAGTGGTGTAAGGACACGATGATTTTTAGATGATCGACGATTTTCAGTGAGAATAGGTGATACTCTATCATCTGATAGAGTGGTCACTTCTGGTGTTCCACAAGGTACAGTTTTGGGTCCATTACTCTTTTTGATATATGTTTCGGATCTCCCAAGGGTATTTAGTCATCTCCCTCAAATAGGTATTCAAATGTTTGCAGATGATATCAAACTTTTCTCTACATTTTCACATATTTCTCCACATGAATCTCACTCTCAACTTTCTCAAGGGTTAACTTCTCTATTAGAATACTGCGAAAACTGGCAGTTATCGGTTGCACAAAAAAAGTGCTCCGTTCTACATATAGGCAAAACAAATCCCACTTTACCTTATTCTATTCTCTCTCACAGTCTACCTTCGTCTTCTTCAACCCGTGACTTAGGTGTTTATCTCGACCCGTTGTTAAATTTTAAATCCCACATTGCCATTGTTTGTAAGAAGTCATTATCACTTGTTTATCATATTTTTAGATCAATTTCTTGTACTCGTTCCGATGTATATATCAGAGCTTTCAAATCATATGTAATCCCCATTATTGAATACGCGTCCCCTGTTTGGTCACCCTCTTCGAAAGGTTTAATTCGCCAATTAGAAAAAGTTCAACATGTATTTACTAGATTGTTGTATCATCGTTGTCATCTTTCCTATTCCTTCCCTCCTCCCTACCCTCAACGTTTGTCCTTATTCTCTCTCAATTCTCTTTATCACAGAAGAATTGTCATTGATATCGTATTTGCTATTAAGATTTTGTGAAGTTGATATTCCTTGTAGTTTTATCTCCACATCTAAGACTGTCGTTATGAGTATTGGTTCTAAACATCCTAATATTGATTTTCTTATCAATAATACTCCTCTCCCTCATGTTAAAGAATTTACCGATCTAGGAATTACCTACACCAACTCTCTATCCTTCGCCCCTCACATCCAATCTATCGTATCAAAAGCCAAAAGCAGATGCGCTTATATTTACCGTATCTTCTCCTCTCGCAGTCTTAAACTATACGCACGTTTATTCTCTATCTACGTTAGGCCTATTCTTGAATATGCCTCTGAACTTTGGTCTCCGCACGAACAATATCTTATTGATCTTATTGAGAAAGTACAACAAGATTATACCCGTCGCATCTATGCTAAATGTCTCCAACCTCGCATATCATATTCTGACCGTTTGTTAGCTCTAAATCTCGAACCACTTGAACGTAGACGCGCACTTATTGATTTATGTTTCACTTATAAGGCACTTAATAGATTCATAGAATTTGACAATTCATCTATCTTCCGATTATAATTTTCCTACAATAGATACTCCTCTCGCAGAAATAATTTCCAACTTGTCAAATATAATTGTAAATCCAAACGTTTTTTGAACTTTATCTCAAACAGAGTTGTCAATTCTTGGAATTTACTGCCTAATTCTACCATAATCTGTCCTACTGTCAAAGTCTTTCGTAATTGTATTTCTACCTATGCTTTGTAACTAAAGTTTTATCGTCATCATGTATTTATTCAACCTTACTACCTCGTTGTGGCATTGTATTTATGTGTCCCTAATGCATTTCTCTATGTATCTCATTATCATTCTTACCTGAAACGCACATAAAGATATTATTATTAGTAATTTCTATGTGTTTAAACCATCATTTGGCAGGATATCCTCGTTTGCTTTCCATATTCCTCGATCAAAAAGAGAAAATCTTCGCTCCTCCTTTTCCCATAGAACATCTCGATTTTTGACAAAAATTCCCTCTATCTTAGACCCCAATCTTAGCACAAATACCATTAAAGCTAAATTATTATTGTCTTATGATTTAGTTAGTAATTTATCCATTGATATTTCACCCCTCTAAACTGTCTCAAGTACACGTTCCTTTTGCCATGTCAGTCTGTCTATACTGACTTATGCGGTCCTCTTCCCGCTAGGGCCTCATCCACCCTACATCATTGATCCCACGCTGATCTTTGATCTTGGCACTAGAGAATAGGTTATTGAGACTTCCCCGACCATCTTCACCTTCCCTACTTTCCCATTGTCTATTCTCCCCATTCTATTTCCTTGTGCAAATCTTCTTCATTTATATCGTTTTTACCTGTTGGAACATCTTCGCGATGTATGATAAATAAATAAATAAATAGATGCAAGCCTTCGACAGCACCTCAGATTGTCCGTCCTGCTCACTGAACTTGAATCGGCACAGCTACTCAATGTGGGCTGTTGTGGAGGACAAGACTTGTTCTCATCCTCATAAGAATTTGGAGTCGCCTTAGAACGTTCTCGCGGAGAAATGGAACAAATTGGACGTCTCTACGAGCGTGCTGTGATAGGTCCTCGCACCATCCTTCTGAAAGCCACCATAAACGCTAAAGGAGGGCGAATCGAGAAGTAACTGTTGATTGTGAAACGTTATGTCATTATTGAATAAATATGACCATCTGAACTTGATTGATATACTACACATTAAATAAGAGCGAAATTAAAAGTCTTCGTAATTCTTGAACACCCTGTACACATTAATAGTTGAGAGGACTACGGTAGTGTAGATCGTCGACGTTTCCTAATATACTCAACAACACAGTATAATATAGTCAAACGAGGTGTGGCGACGTTTACCAAGTTCTACACAATAAGCAAGGCTTGTAATAGTTTAAAACACACTCTCCCTAAAATCGGAGGGACATCGCTCTGGGATAGAGCACAAAGTTTCAAAATCATTCATATTTTCTGGGTGAATTGAACTTCCCTGCCGACCAACCGTTCGGATTAATAGTTCGATCAGATATCTACCAGACTATGGGTCCCTTGGTCCGGTGCAGTCCCTACCTCATCCGCTCCCGTGATTATAAATCGATGCATGACTCCGCCCATTTTTTGCGAACCTTATTTATGTAGCGATGCTGACCCCGCCCATTTAACTTCGCGGGCTTAGACACTGGTTTCAAACATTAACAACCCCAAATTCTTTATTTTTTTGGGAAACGAGTTCCAGCCAGCGCTGGAACAGGACTCAGACGTCATCAGCGGCGAAGACGACAAGCTTCCGAAGACTTTGGTGACAGTGACGATTCACCTGCAAAACAGCAAATTACGAGATTCAACGAATTGAGCTTTGTGAACGATCACTTTGTATAAACCTTTGGTTTATGTCAACGAGACAGATCAGTGAGCAGTGAAAGGGAAATTGGCAAAGGCAAAGGCAAAGACAATGACGTAACGAAGGTGACGCATATTATAACAGAGGTTCTGTTCAAAAGTCATAAAAAAGAGGCAAATTCTCCACAAAATTTTCGTCTTTTCGCGACTTGAACATAACATAGGAAAGATAATCCAAGGAGGGCTCGTACCTTCAAAGAAGCTTCAGGACCCTGAGTCTACCATCTGATGACATCTAGGCAGTGACGATAGTTTTCTAGACGACCTCGCTCCTCGGCAGGTAGACGATAGGTGCCGTGCCGACCTCTGAAATGGATTTGAAATGATTTAAATGGTTATGTAAACAAATTGAGACCACGCTGCACACTGGCCACACTGTCTCGTGTGCCAAAGGACAGTCGTGGTCATATTGCGCACAACGTCTAAGACCGTATCCATGGCGTAAAATCGTAAAAGTTGACATAACGTCTACGTCTACTCTCGTGACGTCACCTTTATCGACAGATTGTTTGTTACGCTTCATGGATACGACCTCCGAATTATTATTGAATGAGGAGCAGAAGAATATGAATAAAGTTGAGAGATGGTTAGAAGAGAAAGAAATGGAACATAAACAGAAAGATGCAATATATCAAGATATAGACGCACAAAACGAGGGTAGACACAAAAGGACTTCCCTTCCTTCCATCTCCTTCAAAAACATTATCGATTGATGGTCTACTCTCTTCCTTAGTGATCGATTGGCACGATAATGGATGTAAGAGAGATAGAGAAGAGAGAGAGAGGAAGAGATGGAAAGGAAGAATGACTGATGATAAACGAACGAAGGAAGATCCATACATAGATGAGCTTTGAAAAGGAGAGATCGAAAGGAAACACGAAAACTTCAAATGAAGGAAACAGAGTGAGGACAAGTAGTATTTATATGATTTTGGATCATATGCAAATGGGAATACAATAGATCGTCTAGACAACAACAACGATAAGATATGAAAATGAACAAAGACAAATCCAAAATAGATTAATGACTAGGTATACCCAGATATATCCATTAGATAATTACGATAGATAAAGGCAGAGTGATGGAGGGAGATAGGAGTGCAGGGAAATACAGAGATAGGTATTTAAAAAGGAAGAAGGAGAGGGCGAATTAACTACGAAAGTAACCGCAAAAAGCATAGTGGAACGTGATGATAACTGAAAATGGACAGAAAAGACAGGGAATAGTCAGCCAGAGAAAGATACAAAAGAAGATACATCGATCGCTTTATGAGAGACGCTATGACTGATCTACCACTCCGTCTCCATCTCTATCACTCTCGTTGTTGTAATCAACAGATGTCAGTCGCGGCTATATTTGAGGATAAAAGGAAATGACTAAGAGACAAGCAGAAAGAGAGAAAGGTGTAAATAAATCTAAAATGACAACGCATACGTATAGATGGATACGATTTATAAAAGATGGTCCATCGGGCCGCAGAGCCGTCATTTAGGGACACTCAGAAATCAATAGTTCATTCAAAAATCATTGAATGCCTCCGGCACACAACTTTTCAACACGATTTAGAGATGGAGACCCTCGAGTTTTTTTCGTAATAAGACTGTTTGGAGATAGAATAATAGAGATTCATCACACAAATCGGATATACAAGGTATAGAGAGTTCGCTCACAAGGGAATGCTTAGAACTCACCATGGAGTTATGGTTAGTGACATATATCGCTGAAATCTGTATGGATATCTGAGTGGATATCCGTTGAGTCTACTTGCCACGAGCTTCTGTGACCCATGCAATCTATCAAAAGTTCGCGAAAAAGTTCGAAAGAAAGTTGCGAACTTTGTTGCGAACTTTTTCTCTAATTCTCTCAAAATCCCATGCTCTCTAACATCGAAGAAAAGTTCGGCAAAAAGATGCGAACAAAGATGCGAACAAAGTTCGCAACTTTTTGCCGATGTGTTAGAGAAACGGAGAAATAGTGTGCAATTTGAAGAGTGCAAAAAAAGTAAACGGGCGTTTACTTTTTCTTGAAAAGTGAAATAGACAGTTAGATATTGAGAACGTGTAAGGGTAAATTCGTGGTGAGTATTCGATCACTTTACGCCAAATTTATTTCCCATTTTCTAATGAATCACTTGTGTACAATTTAATTAATATGTGTGCGCGCTCACGAAAAGTTCGAACAAAAGATCGAACTAAAGTCCGGAGTTTGGGCCGGAAAATAGTCGCGTGTGGTGCGCCAATTTCTTACGAGTCCTAACGTGACTCCACTTCGCTTCGTTTCTTGCCTTCTTCAATTTTCGATGAATTCTTCGTTATATAAGCTTGTTATAACTACAGTGATTGTTATTGTACTTAATTCGTGTAAATGAATGCCTCTAAGCTTTTGCTCGATCATGTCTAGTGAACGTTTTCTTAGTATTTTCTGTATTGTATCTTTCAAAGATCATAGACATCCCATCTGCTCTTGTTCTCGCGCCTCTTGTTCATGTTCACACTCTCCTCTCTTCGATTTGCATATATTTCCAAACACGCTGACTACGAACAACATTGTATTAATTGTTTTACTGTTTTGCTTCGACGTTTCTTGATGTGCTAATGTTTTATGATCTTATGTAGAGTCGCAAACGCGCAAAGCCGACGCGGTGGATGGCGCGGCAGACACCATGCCCAGTGGGCTGAACAGCTCTGCAAGTGCAAGCAATTGTCCGAAGCTGAAGTGAAAACTCTCTGCGAGAAGGTTAGTATATTCATATTCAAACCATTTTCATTTTAAAGTTCTTGATAATATAATGGTTATAACAGCAACATTGATTATATGAAAGCAAAGTATTCGTTTATATTTGAAGGCTAAAGAGGTACTGGAGTAGGAGTCAAACGTGCAAGAAGTACGTTGCCCCGTGACCGTCTGCGGTGATGTTTACGAACAATTCCACGATCTCATGGAGCTATTCAAGGTGATCTATGCTTTATTTTTTCGCTGCAGTTTCTCAAAAACCTATTTACGTTTCCTAAATTGTGCATACACTCTGGTGATTCATAAACGCATTGTTGTCTCGATTTGTTTATCATTCCTTTCACAATAATCAATACATTTCAGATGGGAGGTAAAAGTCCAGAAACGAACTACCTCTTCATGGGTGACTACGCAGATAGAGGATACTACTCTGTAGAAACTGTATCACTACTAGCTTGCTTAAAGGTATCGATTTTGAACACGAGCAAATTACTCAATGCTTTATTATGAAATTAAACAATCGTATATAGGTCCGCAGCAAGGACAGAGTCACCATCCTCCGTGGTAACCACGAATCTAGGCAAATTACTCAGGTATTGATTATTTTCATTGACTTTCTATCGATTTATGCAAATGCGGATTATGCAATCGGTTGTACTTTTCATATTGCCGTTCAGGTACACGGTTTCTATGACGAATGTCTGCAAAAGTTCGGCAATTCAAATGCGTGTAAATACTTCACTGATTTGTTCGACTGCTTCCCTCTGACAGCACTGGAGCGACGGACAGATCTTCTGCCTGCACGGAGGTGACATAGACACGCTCGTCATAGCTGGTCGGGCAGAAGAGAATTCTTGAAGGCTGGATAAGGATACCGATGAGGTTCGGTCATGGAGGTACCCCCTGTTTAAACATGCATTTTCGAAAATTGCCCCCGGTAAAAATGGAATTTAGGTGAATTTTTTAGAATTCTCCTTGTATAATTTACCTCGTTTACTATTTTATGTTTGAATGAAACGCTGTAGAATCGAGCTCCATGTAGGCCTATGGGTGTGATGTCTCGTTGATCAATTTTTTCACAGTTGCACTTTGGGTTGAGAGTAGTACCATTGAAGAACTCTTTAATGAATACGTCAACCATAGATTACATAGATTCCACAATAATGACGTATATATCATGTAGATCGATAAGTATTCCATAGTTACATCGATTCTCAATTTTTCGTTTATGGATCTTTCATCTCGTACAGGTCGATGAATAATCAACAAAATGGCCGACATCGTCGTTGCTGGAAGACCCACCTACATCGTCTACTGCTAGCGCTTACACTGCAGGTGACCAGTTGACATAGATGATAGGGATAACATCTTTCGCTGGGGTTGGTCCGGGATCATTTGACGGGTCCCGAGTAAAGTAGTTTTTGTTGTGGAAAATGCATCTCCTGTTTTTTTTTTCTATTTTCAGCATACATGGGCTCCAACATGGGGGTGCCCCCCCCTGTATCTTAGGGGTTTTCGAAAAAAATAATATAGATAAAGTGCAAAATCATGTTTTCCACTGAGTCAATATACGATTATTTCCTTGCTTTCCTTTAGATGTCAAGATTCGTGTGTGGAGATTCGTCAGGCTGCACAGGAATTGTTAGTGAAAGAATTATCGAGAATTGGAGCGAATGGAAGAAGATTGATTGAGGTGAGGAGGGGGTCATGATCTTACGAGTAATATGTGGATGGATAAGCAAATTAGTCGAGGTATGTAGTAGATGGATACTGTAGTCAACGAATACTGTAGTCGCTGTGTACTATTCGACGGATACTTCTTTCGATTTGTAGATATACGGTATTTACACAGGATAGAGACAGTTGCTTTATTGATAGATCATTCCTTGTCATTCTATTAATTCTCTATCATTTTGTCCCTACTGTCAATCTCTTAGTGTATCTCTCAATCTATCGCACTCGTTATTCAAATGTTTCTCATTTAAAAAAGTCTTTCATGCACCTTAGCTCACTTTTCCTCGTTCCTTGACTCTATCTATGACATTGTCTGTTCCTTCCAGTGGGTTAGAGCACAGGCATACAGACAAGCCTGGTCAGGCACACAGGAGAAATGAGAGGAGAGAGCGAGCGAGAGAGTTCGCTGATCCTAGAGAGTGCACATGCGAGGTTTGTAGTTTGAACTTCTATAAATAGCGCTCGGCCTGCTCATTCTTCGCCTCTGATTCATCAGTTGCGCCTCTCTCCTTCGAGAGAATTTTGTCTTGGGGAATGGACTTCACGATCAAGTCCCTTCCCTGCCCCGGACTTCTCCATCTACTTGGAGAAGTCGCAGCGCAGGAGCCGGCTGGGGCGCACCCCCCCCCCTCCCAGGGCCTCTTTCTGGGAAAGGGGGGGGGGCATAAAAGGGGCGTGGCAAGTGTCGGCATTTGCGGAAAAAGCGCCTGATTTTTTATCTCTATCATAAACAACCTTTGAATATATGGTCAACGCCAGTTTAATTGATGCTATGTGAATGGTGTGTTAAAAGTCACGGAAAGAAAAAGATGGAGAGAAAATGTGTAAATCGAGGAGAGTTTTCACTGAATATCTTCTGATCTAATCATATTCATTCATATCTCCACTTTCCAGTCATGGGCTCCATTCCTTCCTCCCCTTCTCGACTCTTCTCTTTCCATCTTTGGCCCTCGCTCCTCCCTTCCAACATCGTCATCATCATCGTCCTCCTCGACACCAGGATCCTCTATTATCGTTCCACCGACTCCGCCTCCTATTCCGCCCAGGACCAAACACAAAGTACAGTTGCGTATTTGATTATTTAGCTTAGGCCCTTGTCAGTGAACATTTTATGGTGATTTGATGAAGAAGAGTTAGAGTTATTATAATTTGTTTGGTTAAAAAGGCGCCTTTATTGTCTATGCCTCTTCTTTAAAATATATGAAATGCTTAAAATATATAAATTACGTTTGTATTCAGGGTGATCCGGTCGGTCCATTTCTTCCATCAGCGGCCCCGCGAATGCCCGAACGAGAGGACGGTGAGGAGTAGGGTGTACGAGAGGTGAATATTCATTACTGTTTACTTCTAACGAGAGGACGGTGAGGAGTGGGGTGTACGAGAGGTGAATATTCATTACTGTTTACTTCTAACGATTTTGTAACCTGACAAGGGAAGTGTAAGAAATATCTTTTAGACCTATGGACGGGAATATTTTTCCTCGATAGCTATAGGCAATATAAGGTCGGAACCAAAAAATCAGCGGCTGGCATGTACTTTCCGATTTAATATAAATAATTATATTTTGTACGTTCGAACGCGCTTTTCACAGGCTGCGTAGGCGATGAAATAAGACTTCTCTGATAGAGCCCTTGCAAGAGCAGTGAGAGCACAGCGGCGTGGTATAGTGGTAGTGTGTTCTCCTCTTGATCACTATGTGGGAGGTTCGAAATGACATTTTTCTTTTGCTGATTTTTAAACTTTGATTGTAGATTACGGTACTGTACGTAGGTACGGTAGTACAGGTTGTACAGTCAGTGGTTACGGTAGTTGTCTGTTGTGTGGTATGTGATTAGGTTGCGGTAAAATGTCAACGAGATATACTTTTGTATACATCATTAGACCTTGTATTGGCTAGATAAAAAAGGTACCACGTGTGTTAGCTCATACTTTTGATCGTGAACTAGGAGCAGCAAAATTGTTTATGAATTTGTGTTGTCACAGCGGTAATTGGGAAAGCATTTGGATATAGTTAAATCATTATTCTCATTGCAGACCAGAAGAGTATGTTCGACTGGCAGTTCCATGGATGGTGTGCAGAAGATGACTGCATTCGTGTGAGGTACGGTATGCGAAATTGTAGTTTGAATAGGATCAAGTTATTGATTAGCAGTAAATGATATTTCTTACCTTAGAGTGTCTTACGTAGTAGTATGAACAAAAATTCGGCTCAAAGAATGATCGTTATGTTTCATTCAGAGTTACGATTTTTTATCTTGACTTTTGATCTTTGGTCTTTGCAGTAGAGCGTACGCCAACGATGCTCTACAATCTCCTAATCTATGTGCTGGTGATCAGTGTAATGTTAATCTTCGTGTGTTTACCGTATACCTCAATTCATCCACATCCTCACAACCACCTTACAATTTTATTATTGATTTGTACAAATTGTATTTTAGATATATGTTATATTGTGTTTTATCCGTTATTTACTTTTTTCATTGCAAACATTTTTTTATATCAATTTATGAAAGAAAAGCCTTTAATTTCCATGTTTGATTATTTTAAAGTTTTAAAATTGTTTATAAATAGCTTGCATAAATATATTTATCCACACCGTCGTTGTTCCGAAATATGCTAATAATAATGAAAATAATAAATAAATTTGTAAATTGGCAAAACGAAATTAGGTAAAGTATATGCTACATTGTAGTAGTACGTTCAAACGGGCGATTTATGAAGCCCGAAAAAAAATGACACACCGCACTTAATCTGACCCTACGAACCGGGTTACGGTAGTTTACGATAGGCCATAATCATATTCACGAACACAGTGCTTATTCGCGCGATAATTACTAAATCTGACCTATCGCAACCAATCTGACCCACTGGACTGGGCTACTGTAGGTTACGGTAGGTGGATTACGGTAGATTATGGTGGCTTCACTAATGAGTTAACTTGGTATCTGTTTGAACCGGCTGAGCTCCGCCCAACGTCCGGTAGTTTAGTTGTACATCAAACCCGTCTGGGGTACGCCGAACTCTCTAATACTACTATATAAGCCCCATTGACGGCATAGGGGGGAGTTGAAAGTTCGAAGAAAAGTTCGCATCTTTCTTCGCAAGTTTGGTGCGATCTTTCCTTCGAAGTTTCTCGCGAACTTTGATAGATTGCACGGACCCCTGGTATTCGAGAAAATCGATAACGAAAACCCGAATATTGAAGGCGTGAGACGCGGCTATCTTGATATTTCTAACCATATCAACTCGGTTTTCACCTCAAATCCACTACACTACAAGTGTCGGTGACATTGAAGATGAAAACCGAGTTGATATGGTTAGAAATATCAAAATAGCCGTGTTCATGCCTTCAATATTCGGGTTTTTATTATCGATTTTCTCGAATACCAGAAGCTCGTGGCAAGTAAACTCAACGGATATCCACTCAGAATTTCATACCGAATTCAGTGATATATCTCACTAACCTTAAATCCATGGTGAGTTCTTAGCATTCCCTTGTCAGTTCATGTTATCAGATGAAATGACCAATTTGGATCATAAATGGATATACTTTATTTGTTATTGTGTGCTACCGACAGCTCTTCTAAAACATGAAAACGGAGGAGAGAATGAATAAGAGGATTTGTTGAAACATATTTGAACACTTTCGAAATAACGCTAAATATCTGGAATAGGGTTCCCACAGACTCAATAATGTTGAGATTGATCCCCTCATGAATCACCGTGTTATGTGTGGCTGGAGTCAGTCATGCAAACTCAAGGGTCTCCTGTTTTAAGTTGTTAAGATGAGGCTTAGAAATACCTAGGACTATCTCTGAGAATCAAAATGTACTGGGATGCAGTGAGATAGAAGAGTACAAGTAAACTGAGATCGTCAAATCAAATCAAATTATTTATTCCAGCATAAGAAAGATACGGGACTGTATTGGGTGGTAATTATCAGTCATTATTGATTTATCTTGAATCACAAATGATTTTATCGGAAATGTAGCCTAAATACAATCACCAACTTGGCAGTTTTACATAACTTTCAACGTTTTTTCGAATCATATTGATGACTTATATGACTTGGAAAAAATTCAAAAAGATTTTTCACTTTTGATAGATCAAAAATTGTCACTATTATAGTTCGTCAGGACAGATATTCGTTTCGGAAGTTGGTTTGACGTTAAGTAGGAATTTCTATAATATGGTTGTAGGGGAAATTATTATATAAGAGGCCTTCCACCGCCTTGTCATTTTATTTACATACTTGTTTTGCTTATCCACCAGATGAAATATCCATAACGAAGTAGCACATTAACAGTTTCTCGAATCCGTACCTGAAACCCTTCCTATTAAAACTGCCACCATCCAAAACCGAAATCGCCTTATGTGACGGAAATTCATCTATCCCTCCTCTTCTGGACTTATACATATCATCCCTATTCATTATATTTGATGGAATAAAGAAATTAATTAATTAATTAACAGGCACCGAAGGAAGAGTCCGACGGTCAAGAGGAGGGGCGTGATCGACAGCTACGCCAACTCTTCCGATCAGGAGATGCTGAACAGCACCTGGGGAAGTCGAAGGATGAAGAGGAAGAGGCTAACCACCCAGTAGATGATCATCATAGTCATGAAGAAGGAGATGATGATGGAAATGATCATGCCCGTTTCGACTCCTCCCAGTACTCACTGTCGGAGACATTCAATGATTTCTGAATGAACTAGCCACGTTTTTTTAAAATTCTTATTTATTAACGCTCTCTATTTTTTGCAACTCTAAAATATCTAATATGTTTGTTTATGTTCACTGTCCGTTCGCTAGTTTCCACTTTATTCTTTCGTATTTGTACTTTTTAGTCATCTATCATTGCTCGCTTTTTAGTTAGCCCTTTTTCCCGTGTTTCATTTTTTAAAATATTTCTTGTATGTAGTGCTTTTAGAATATGTGAATCTGTTCATGTCAGACCCCTTGCCTCCGTCCCGACCTCATTCCCACCCGGGTTTCTGTACTATTATCTGCCTTACAATTCCCGTGCCTCTCGATCTGTTTTTTAAAATCAATC
Organism: Parapristionchus giblindavisi; assembly: GCA_943737045.1. Taxonomy (NCBI): domain Eukaryota; kingdom Metazoa; phylum Nematoda; class Chromadorea; order Rhabditida; family Diplogasteridae; genus Parapristionchus; species Parapristionchus giblindavisi. Next base: position 687,980 of record CALSFV010000039.1, read on the forward strand.
CGAACCAGGTTCTGACCTACCGTTACTTCCTATATTCTTCCCATTCCCAAAAAACCGTCCAGATATTCCCCATGATGTACCTACATGTTCATTTCTCAGCCCCACTTTTCTTGTCAGCATGGAGATTTCTTCTAGCTTGTTCTCTGTCCAGTGGAAAATATTTCACTTCCTTGCCCTGTCTTGTCAGTTCTCTGTTTCTCCGAGTGAAGTACTTTTCACTTGTGTTGTGTTCAAATGTTGCGATAATCGACGAGATGTGAAAAAAGGAGAGTTTTCTCTGCTTTTTTATTCTTTTCGCAACTTTGAACAATGAAGGGTTCCGAATTTATTGTGCCGTTCCCCCTTATTCATGCCTCACCATGATTTGATCTTTGATCCTTTTTTGCACCTCTTGTGTCCCCCACTTTCATGTTCTATCTGATAATTGTGAAAAGTTGACTGTCTCATCGTAATAAAGAGCACCAAGTGTGTCTTACGTTTCTGTAGTACACATTAATGGTTGAGAGGGATCGTCGTCGTTTTCAAACTGACTCAACATCACAGTATAATATAGTAAAACGAGGTGTGGCGACGTTTACCAAATTCTACACAATGAGCAAGGCTTGCAATAGTTTAAAACACGCTCCCTAAAATCCGAAAAAAACAACCGCAGGGATAGAGCACAAAGTTTCAAAATCATCCTAGATCATTCATATTTGGTGATTGGAGTCCCTAGCGGTGGGATACACTTCAGCCAAAAAAAATAAACCGAATTATCCATTTTTCATCTACCTAAGAGGCCGTTTGTGTAAAAGTCGAACAATGGTTGGCACAGGCCAAAATTTTTGATACCCTCAAAACTTGTGTATAGGGGTTATCGACCATGCTGATGAAGATAGGCATAGTCATTTTGGCTCCAGTGTTCCCGCACCGCCTGGGCAGGATTACGGTAAGATCACGTTTTCAGGCCATTCTCGGTCCATAGTAGAGCTAGAGGTATGAAAATTGGGCTCCTAGGACAGAATTCGATGGCGATGATGGCTGTCTACATCATTAGTTTTGAAAATTTTTCAAAAGGTCGATTATGGGAAATTTTGATGGAGACGTTTGCGCCACAGACGAGTATGACAGTTCGAACCGGCGCGACGAGAGGATCACAACGATGTATTATGAGCCCATATCTCCGTTGCACCGCTAATATTGCCTCGATATAGTGATCTGTAAAATCACGAGGAGTTGTCTGCGTCTCTCTATTCCGCGCGCTCTCTCGGCACTCTCTCATTTCGCCGCGCTCTCTCGAGAGTGCGAGAGAGCGCGCGGAATTGAGAGAGTCCTCTTGTTTAACTCTTTCGCAGATCACTATATCGAGGCAATATTAGCGGTGCAACGGAGATATGGGCTCATAATACATCGTTGTGATGCTCTCGTCACGCCGGTTCGAACTGTCATATTCGTCTGGGGCGCAAACGTCTCCATCAAAATTTCCGATAATCGACCTTTTGGAAAATTTTCAAAACTAATGAAGTAGATAGTCATCATCGCCATCGAATTCTGTCCCAGGAGCCCAATTTTCATACCTCTAGCTCTACCATGGACCGAGAATGGCCTGAAAAAGTGATCTTACCGTAATCCCGCTCAGGCGTTGCGGGACCACTGGAGCCAAAATGACTATGCCTATCTTCATCAGTATGGTCGATAACCCCTATACACAAGATTTGAGGGTACCACAAATTTTGGCCTGTGCCAACCCTCCCCCAGATTTGCCCGACTCTTACACAAACGGCCTCCTAAAGAGAAAAATCATTTTTATTTTTTTTCAAGTCATATGAGAAAAATCTTTTTTTTCAAGTCTATTTACTTACTTATTTACTTATTTATTTACTTAAAAGTCATCAATATGATTCGAAAGAACGTTGAAAATTATGTAAAACCGCCAAGTTGGTGATTGTATGTAAACCCAATCCATCCCGTACCTTTCTTATGCTGGAATAAATGATTTGATTTGAGGATTGCAGTTTACTTGTCCTCTTCTATTTCGCTGCATCACAGTTCATTTTGATTCGCAGAGATAGACCCAGGCATTTCTAAGCCTCATCCTAGCAACTTAAAGAAAGAGACCCTTGCGTTTGCATTACTGACTCTGGCCACGACGAACACAGGGATTTAAGAGGGGATAAATCTCAACATTATTGGGGAAAAATTATGTGTGGGAACCAGGGCTGTGCATTTTACGTTTTACGATTTTAAGAAATTTTTCGATTTTACAACTTTTTTTCGTAAAAATTTTTACGTCGTAAAAACAAAAGTTAAAAATTTAACGAGAAAAAATGGCTAAAAACTGAAGAATATTTGAAATTATATTCAAAAATTTGTGGAAAATCAATCTTTGTTATTTATATGTATACATGAGTTTTTAGCTGTAACTTCTTGCTTATCATTTGTCACTTGCATAAGAGGGCTGATCGATATACATATGAATGAACATTAGCGGGTTTCATATATTTTTTCACAAAGTACATTTGGGAAAACTTCTTGTAATTTAGACGCGAAATTTTTACGAATTTTACGAGAAAATAAGTCGTAAAATTACGTTTTACGAATATTTTACGAAAAAGATTTTACGCACAGCCCTGGTGGGAACCCTATTCCAGATATCTTGCGCTATTTTGAGAGTGTTCAAGTATGTTTCAACAAATTCTCTTATTCATTCTCTTCTTCGTTTTCATGTTTGTGAAGGATTGAGTTTAACAAATAAAGTATATCCATTTATGATCCACATTGGTCATTTCATCCTGAACTCTTTATACCTTAATCCTCGCAGATATACGATATATACGATTTGTGTGATGAATCTCTATTATTCTTTCCCCAAACAGTCTTATTACGAAAAACTCGAGGGTCTCCATCTTTAAATTGTGTTCAAAAGTTGAGTGCCGGAGGCATTCAATGATTTATTAACAGTTCGATCTGCTATCTACGAGGCTATGAGTCCCTACCAACCAGAAGAGATATCAAACGAACTACATAAACCCATCCCCTCCCGTACTTATAAAGCGATGCATGACTCCGCCCATTTTTTGCTAACCTTATTTATATAGCGATGCTGACCCCGCCCATTTAACTTCGCGGGCTTAGACACTGTTTTCAAACATTAACAACCCCCAAATTCTTTATTTTTTTTAGAAAAAGAGTTCCAGCCAGTGCTGGAATACGCCGACAGAACGCGGACGTTAGAGGTTGGCGGCGTCCCTCTTCTGAAGAGCACATCGAGCAGACCATCAACGACGAGGACGACGAGCTTCCGAAGACGAAAGTGACCATTCGTCCTGCAAAACAGCAAATTACGAGATTCAACCAATTTAAGCTTTGTGAACGATCACTTTGTATAAAACTTGGGTTTCTGTCAACGAGACAGATCGGTGAGCAGTAAAGAGGACGTTGGCAAATGCAAATGCAAAGGCAAAGACAATAACGTAACGATGAAGAAGTATATTCTAACAAAGGTTATGTTCAAAAGTCATGAAAAAAGAGGCCACAAATTATCCACAAAAGTTTCGTCTTTTCTAAACTTGAACATAACATAACAGGAAAGAGAATTCAAGGAGGGCTCGTACCTTCAAAGAAGCTTCAGGGCCCTGAGTTCACCAACTGATGTCATCTAGGCAGAGACGATAGCTTTCTAGACGACCTTGCTCCTCGGCAGGTAGGCTGAAGGTAGGCGATAGATGTCGTGCCGACCTCTGAAATGGATTTGAAATGATTTGAATGATTATGTAAACAAATAGAGACCACTCTGAACACTGGCCACACTGTCTCGTGGGCCAAAGGACAGTCGTGGCCACATTGCGCACATCGTCTGGGGCCGTATCCATGGCGTGAAGGGTAAAAGTTGACAAAGTATACTCGTGACGTCACCTTTATCGACAAATTGTTTGTAACGCTTCATGGATACGACCTCCGAATTATTATTGAACATAAACAGAGAGATGCAATATATCAAGATGTAGACGCAGAAAAGGATGGTAGGCTCACTTCCCTTCCTTCCATCTCTCTCATAAACATTATCGATTGATGGTCTACCCTCTTCCTTAGTAATCGATTGGTATGATAATGGATGTAAGAGAAATAGAGGAGAGAGAGGAAGAGATGGAAAGGAAGAATGACTGATAATAAACGAACGACAGAAGATACATACATAAATGAGCTTTGAAAATGAAAGATTGAAAGGATGAACGAAAACAGCAAATGTAGGAAGCAAAGTGAGGACATGTAGTATGTTTGAATATGATATTGGATCATATGCAAATGACAATACAATAGAAGGTCTAGACAACAACAACGATAACATATGCAAATAGACAAAGGCAAATCCAAAATTGATTGGTGACTAGGTATACCTAGATAGATCCATTCGATAATTAGGATAGATAAAGGTAGAGTGATGGAGGGAGATATGAGTGCAAGGAAAGGCAGAGATAGGTACTTAAAGAAGAAGAAGGAGAGGGCGAATTAACTACGAAAGTAATCTCAAAAAGCATAGTGGAACGTGATGATAAATGAAAATGGCGGGAAAATCAGACAGAGAAGGCAGGGAACAGTCAGTCAGAGAAAGAGACATAAGACGATTCATCGATCGCTGTATGATCGACGGTATGACTGATCTACCACTCCGTCTCCATCTCTATCGCTCTCACTCGGGGGCCGTTGCCGCGGCCGTCATTTAGGGACACCCCAATTTATGTAACAGCCGCTAAATATCAGAAGTTTCACGAGAACGCGCGTCAATCAAGTTAAACTCCGCCCCGTTGTACGTGAAATTGGTCTAAATTTTTACAACATTTTCTTCATTATTAGTTTATTTAAGCCTTGTATTAGTTCTGTTAGAATCACAGTCGTCGTGCTCTACGCTTATTTATCTATTTACATTGGTTCTTATCGTATATTTAGTGATAATCGTTTATAAGATGGGCACTAAACTGTCAGTGTCGGTGGAGGGTGCCTTCCAGCCCGAGATCGCTCCCCGCAACGATCGGCCAGCCACTTTCGATCCTCAATACGAATTCGAGCACCCCCGCAAGCCCAGAGTGGTTCGTTCACCAATTTCAATACTCCTTTGTGTCTGAGCGTTTCGTTTGCAGCTTTTAAAGCATTTTTTTGGGTTAAACAACTGTAATTATAGCTTTTCATATTTCATTTACGAATAATATGATGATGTTTAAGATGCAAGCAACTTGGGAAGAGATGGACCAATACAACCTCAAGCCCGGTCAGAGAGACTACTGCGCCCATTTGCTCATTCCGCTCACACGCTATTAGGTTTGTCGTTCAATCACTATTTTATGCAAATAACTATGTTGTTTGACAACATTCATTAGGTTAATCACATTTGGAGTGATAAACATTGATGTCTATAGTTGATTCGAGTTAATTATTCCGAGTTGATGTCATCATTTAGAGAAAATATGAATGTTTTCAGACGGAGAACGCTCCCTTCGCTGGCCACGCATGTGATTCTGCTCGTTCAGCATGGGACAAGTGCGAATACGATGATTACATCATGCGTATCAAGGTAAACCGTGATATTTAATTAATTAACTTTAAATCCTATTTAATCAATTGCGATCCGTCAAAGAAGTAAAATAACTAAAATATACTAAAAAAAGTAAACAAATATTATGTCTATATATACTCAGTAAAAGAAAAAATAGCACTAAATCAGTGCCTCTAATTCTAATATGAAGTGTTTTATTTTATCGATTTTTTTGCAGGAATTCGAGCGTGAGCGGAGACTCCTTCAGAGAAAACAACGCAAGGAGGCCTAGTTATCGATTCCCCCCATATATATTGTAGATCACCAGCCCTGCCTCTATCGATCCAATATTCGAACCTCACACAATCATCATGAACATGCACCTAGAAAGGACGCCAAAATCAATGTAAGATAATTGATTTATTGATTGAGTGACTGACTATCGTATACCAATGTACAATAATACCTGGTGTCATCTCCTGTACGATGTACGACTACATACTACTAATCGGATTACTGTAATCTTCTAATCAATCAATATTTCAGCCTAATCCTCCTCCGGTGCCGAATCCGCCCACATCGAATCGTGTGGAGGCGAAGAAGAGATATGAATATGAAGAACGGAAATCTCCACCGCCTGTACAGCAGCTGCAAGATAAGGTAGTTATGAAGATGATCTTTGATCGTTAATCTTTGAACAAAAAAAATCTGATTATACGTGCATTGCACTTGGTGAATCCATGTTTCTATAATATTTAAAGTTTCCTAATTTCTTCAATGCCGTGATCATTCAAATGTAACTGTTTTAATGATCAAGCAATAATAGTAGCGAGATCATAGATGGGCGCGTGAAAACGAATTCTTTTTGCACACAGCCTTGCCTTCCCTTGCGGGGCCTTGCGCATAGCCTTGCCTCGCAAAAATTGGAAAATTTCCAGTCAAATCTGCAAAAAAATGGCCATGCGCATAGCCTTGCCTTACAATTCCCCGGTTTGCGCACAGCCTTTCCCCCAGCGTGCCCACCTATGAGCGAGATTGTGATTGCATTAAACGGCTAATACGTTCATGGTTTAAAGTTACTGGTTTGGGTTGGGTAAAAGGAGTTAGGTACCTTGTTTTGAGAAAAAAAAATGGTTTATTTCTTGATATACGTTTTCTGTTGGGCTGTCTTTGATCTGTGCTTCAAAGCGTTATTGTTCCGAAAATATTGTTATCTATGAATGAATTTGTATGCGAACGTTAGGCTACAAAAATATCCTTTGGGGAATAACAACTTTGTCTTTGGAATACCAGGGGAATTCATGTTTCAGAGTTTCCGAATTTGGAATAGATTTAGTTGCCAGTTAATGCTTCATTGTGTTCACCCTCCTATGAATGAAATAATATTGTGCGCTTAAACAACAAGCATGGAAGAGCTAGTTACTATTCAAGTATAGGGTAGTTCTGCTCAGGTGTGAGTGTGGCTAGAGGGGAAGTTTAATTTACGTTTTACTATGATAATAGGTTTCAAACTAACTGAACGAATAAATGAATTTATCTTTTGAAACATAATATTAGTGCTATTGGATGTTTCATCAGTTCCTGGGTGGTTCGTGTTTCATAGTTTTGCTATATGAAAGCGATTTGACTATCATTTGATGCTAGCCTAGCCAAATCTTAAAATATTGAAATGAATGCAGGATTCCGTTCTTAAGTGATGTCATAGGTGGGCACGCTGGGGGAGGAAGGCTGTGCGCAAACCGGGGAATTGTAGGGCAAGGCTATGCGCGGGTGCATTTTTTAGCAGAATTGAATGGAAATTTTCCAATTTTTGCGAGGGAAGGCTATGCGCAAGGCCCCGCAAGGGAAGGCAAGGCTGTGCGCAAAAAGAGTTCGTTTTCACGCGCCCACCTCTGAGTGATGTTATCAATATCCGAGTATTCCAATCAATATATTGATAGAAGATGAATAAGAACAGTGTATTCTAATCAATAATGCTGTAATTCGCAGCACATACAAGTGGCGATGTGTGGTCAAGAAATGTCGCAAATGGTAGGGGGGGGGGGGTGAAGACAAGCGACGAGATTCCCAAGGATATCAGCAAGAAGGGTACGATATTCATCTTTTCGAATTTGATTTTTGGCGGGAAACTTACCGTAACCTATTTTTTACCGCATTAGGAGCTTCACCTGACAAGTCTTCTGGACCGGGATCGGTGGAGGCATCACCGATGCCAGCCAAGAGATTGGGCAGACCACCCTAAGCACACGGACTTAAGATTCGTCTTGGAACGACGAAGAAGGAGGTACGGTAGTTATTGACTGATTTCGATTATATTGGACCGTTGAAAATAATTTTTACTGTTAAAGTGATAGCGGAAGGGGGGACTTTTGATCGGAACGAATTGGATGAAGAGATCAACTAGGTTGATTTCTGTTTCGATGTAGTCTTTTGTTTCGGGGAAAATATGTTTTACTATTGTTTTGGAATCAATAACATATGTAGGTCGAATAAAAGGTAAAGGTACAACCCGTTATTCAAGGCACACGAAGTCCTGCGGGTGATCACTGCTAGGCCAGCGATCTCATATAGGTCGAATAGCTACGTTAAAGATTTTCAAAATGCGGTCACGTTTTCACAATATGTGTTCAGGCTACGTAGTTTGTAACGTGCTTTTCGACCTATGATCGGCAACCACGTTTTTAATGCACGCAGTGTTCATTTGATCATGCATATTTCCATGACTTTACCTAATCGATAAATCAATAATTCGTTAGTCAGAGACATACATGGGCGGGGAAACTGGAGCTCTATTCTACAGGGGGCTTCCGAACGATGGTTAATTTTACAGGTGGCTTTCACTATTTCTTTCAAAAATTTCACCTAAATCTCATTTTTAACAGGGGGGCATTCCACAACTTTTCGAAAAGCCATAATTTTACAGGGGGCACCCCCATGTCGGCCCATGTATGGTCAGAGATGATGAACGCTATTTAGAATATATTTTGTAGATCGAAGCAGCTCGACCCAAACGAAAGTACACAAAGAGGAAGGATCGAGAGGCTGCGGAATCTGCAGAACAAGGACTCATTCCTGTCAAACTGGGAAAGTGGGCACTCTCTCCGCTTACCGAGGTACGGTATCTGTAGATGGGGGTACTGTAGTAATTGGTGATACGGTAGATTGAATGGTATTTATTGTTGTGTTGAACTGATTTTTGGTTTATTCAAGTAATTATGAAGAGTAACTACTTGTGGTGTTCATGTTTCATGTGGTTCAGATAGATTAAGTTACCAGACCTCTTCAATTTTCGTGCATTGGTCTAATTATTGATAAGAATGTAGTTGGTATGATTTGATATTAATCACTTCCATCATCCATCGATCGAATATGAAGATACCCGCTGCTCTGACCCCTTTGCACATTATATGCTGGCATTATAATGATAATATTTTTATGCGTTTCACAAGGAAACACGGTACATAATATATTATATACATTTATCGATGTGATTACAGCGTGAGGCGTCATTCAAGCCGTCTGCTCTCCAGAGAAGAGGTCGATGGTGGATCTCAGAGAAGAGAAGGAATGACTACTCACCTAGAGAAATCAAGTATCTTTTAAAGCAGGATTATCAATTGATAGCCGGATTTTATCTGTACAGCCTTTTGATTTGAAAATAGAAATAATTAAGAATTGCTGTTCTGGTTTTATTGTTGATATGTCAGATTGGTGAAACATGCTTTCAACAGGTTATGAGGCCACTTTGTCATGTGTATCCCTTATAAGGGCTTCATAAATGACTGTGGTATTGTCCTTTCGTCTTTTGGGAACTATGCAAATTGGTTGATCGATCAATCAATAATTGACTACATCATTCATTCTCTTATCACAGGTGCGATCTCATGGATTCAGCCGCATCGTTCCGATTGATCTCGCAAGCGATGAGGTTTGTTTGATCTTGATTATAGTTTGTAGTTTGAACTCTATAATATATTGTAGTTTGATCTCCTCTTCTATTCAGAGCGTGTTCCGTGTCGACATCTACATCAGCAGGCGAGCCTGATTCCGTGTCAGGCGCTCTTGATATCATGATGGATTCATTGATGGCTGCACTTGGTTTTTGATTGATTATTGATTGATTCATGTGATTATTGATTAATTGTCGATTGATTATTGAGGTTTATTGATTACTGTATAAAGGAGCAAATATTTTCCAGATGGCTCCTCTGGTGAACATGTTGAACAGTATGCCAATGATGGCACCATCTGGAAGGCGTATACCGTAAACACACCCATCTTTCAATAGCGTCTGCATAACTACGGTAGCTACCGTACTCCTCACTCCACCAATCAGTCTGCTTATATACTGTAGCTACCGTACTCTACACTCCATTAATCAGTCTGCTTATATACTGCAACTACCGTACACCTCATTTCCTGATTCAGTCTGAATAACAATGACAACTAACGTATTCTTTACTTCCTGATTCAAACTTTGAATTACAGTAATCCTCGACCCTGTAATTGTATCTTGTTGTTTATCTGAAATATTGCACATCTAATCATTGTCTATATCTTTTTGTCGTCTAGATCGTTTAGCTTGCATTTGTTATCCCGCTTATTCATTCCTTTTTTTGTTGTTTTTTTTAATTTCATTTTTGTTGTTTTGTCCATCGCAAATTTGGTGCTATTTGCATTTTGAAGTGTGACTAGTTTAGCTCACTATACTTGACTAGTAAGCTCACCCTTGTATTTTTCTTTACTATCTTAATTTCGCTACTCATTACTGTATTTTTTAATATCAGTCTAACTTCTAGAACTAGCTGTCTATAGTTGATCACCCCTTCTCACCCACCCCGTCCCATTCTCACCCTCTGCCGAATCAATAATTACCTCATATCATACGGTATGCAATATCGATTTATCGCTAATTACCTCACCTCACACAGCATTGCATAGCACTTGTTATTCCGACCACACACCTATTCCCCCCTACGTGGTAGATCATTCGAAGTATCCCATGTTGCCTGCCTAACCTGTACAAGAATCTTCCTCGTCCACTCAAGCTCACTGTTTACTCACAAAATTCACTTGAACTTTTAACACTTTCTCACTACAAATCTTCATTTTATTGATTAATTGCTCATTTAAGTGAATTTTATCAATTCTTGTTTTTCTCTTCTTTTTCTTGATGAATGAACTCTATTCATCTTTGTCTGTTAATATTAGTATAGCCTCTACCGTAGTCTTCGTTTAGCTTAGGTTCTGTAATCTGTTTACTCTTAAACATGTCTGTAATCTAGAATTGTTGCGACCATAGTTGTGTTGTTTAGTGTAAGTGTTCACTCATCGAATTTATGTCTTTCTGTCGCTTTTTCCATTTTGTGATGTTCAAATGTTGCGAAAAAAGTGTAAAAATTGGAATGTCCTCTTTTTTTCGTCTTTTCGCAACTTTTGGTCAGAGCATAAGCCGAGGAATGTGTGGGTTATTCTTACGGTGTGTGCACCTATAAAGATGTACTCGTATAATCGATTTGAGTGACATTATATAAAACACTATCTGAGAGAATTCAACAACTGGAATATTTCTTGGTATCGATGAAAAATGATTTTTTCTGTCTTATGTGTGATAATTACAGGCTCCATGAGTGTAGTTCACTGGTACTTGGAAATTGCTTCCAATTGAAAATTCGCTTCAGGGGGTGACCACACAACGATTTGGCGCCTTTTCCTAAAAAGTTTATTTCGAATCCAATCGATTCGGGAGTGGATGCAATCGGCTCCTTGCCTAATTCTAAGAAACTATTGTCGAGGAGAGTTTTTTGATCTACGGTCAATGAAGGCTGGAATCAGGAAATTTCGAAAAAAAATTCACATTAAATTAATTCTCACTATTTTCCCATGGAGAAAGTAAATTTTTTATTTGCTCAATCGCTTCTACATATCATAACACATCTTCAGTTTAAAAAGTGTAATTTATAAAAAATGGGAAATTTATGCGCGAATCAATTTTGTTCGTTGAACTTAATTGTGGTGAGGATTGGCGACTTTTCATAAAAAGTTTATTTCGAATCTAATCGATTCGGGAGTGGGCGCATTCGAATCCTTGACTAATTCTAAAAAACTATTGCTGAGGAGAGTTTTTCGATCAACGTTCAACGAACGCTGGAATTGGTAATTTTCGAAAAAAATGTTTACATTAAATTAATTCTCACTATTTTCCCATGGCGAATGTAAACTTTTTATTTGCTCAATCGCTGCTACATATCATAAGCGCGTATACGAATAAGTAAATAGAATAAAAATTACATCACAATGATGATTAGAATAGTGAACAACACTGCCCAACTACAGCTACACTTCGAACCACCGGATGAACAGTCAAATACTCGTGTCATTGCGTTGAAATACGCACGAAACAAGCAGAAAAGCGACAAAAAATCGATTAGGAAATCTCGCCTTCTTGCCCTTACCGTAATTCCTCACCATAATTCATACAACAACGACAAAATTGATTCGAACACAAATTTATATTTTTTTTATAAAGTACACTTTTTTAACTGAAGATGTGTTATGATATGTAGCAGCGATTGAGCAGATAAAAAGTTTACATTCGCCATGGGAAAACTGTGAGAATTAATTTAATGTAAACATTTTTTTTCGAAAATTACCAATTCCAGCGTTCGTTGACCGTTGATCGAAAAACTCTCCTCAGCAATAGTTTCTTAGAATTAGTCAAGGATTCGAATGCGCCCACTCCCGAATCGATTAGATTCGAAATAAACTTTTTATGAAAAGTCGCCAATCCTCACCACAATTAAGTTCAACGAACAAAATTGATTCGCGCATAAATTTCCCATTTTTTATAAATTACACTTTTTAAACTGAAGATGTGTTATGATATGTAGAAGCGATTGAGCAAATAAAAAATTTACTTTCTCCATGGGAAAATAGTAAGAATTAATTTAATGTGAATTTTTTTTCGAAATTTCCTGATTCCAGCCTTCGTTGACCGTTGATCAAAAAACTCTCCTCGGCAATAGTTTCTTAGAATTAGGCAAGGAGTCGATTGCATCCACTCCCGAATCGATTAGATTCGAAATAAACTTTTTAGGAAAAGGCGCCAAATCGTTGTGTGGTCACCCCCTGAAGCGAATTTTCAATTGGAAGCAATTTCCAAGTACCAGTGAACTACACTCATTGAGCTTGTAATTATCATACATAAAACAGAAAATTCTATTTTTCGGCGATACCGCACCTATGTCGATTTTCTAAGATACCGTGTTATATGTATGTTGTCAGGCAGATGTTATTTGTTCATCACTTACATGTTCTCTTTCCCCCTATTGATATCCTCAACTAGGCACAGTCCATTATCACAATTTCATTCATTCCATTCATTATTACTCTTCATTTCTTTGTTTCACACCATTTGTTCGCTAAATGTGAATAAATATATATATATATATATATGCTGAGATATAGAAAAATATCTATTTCATATTTTAATTTAGAGAAATGAAAACTCGCGAGTGGATCTAAAGAATATGTTGTAATTCGAATAATAAGCAATAAAATCCCCATAAAACAATATTTTATAGTTTACGTTTAAAATTGTTCTTCAAAAACGTTAGTTTGCAATATATGTGGTGTCCCTAAATGACGGCCACGCCCCCCCCCCCCCGAGTGAGAGCGATAGAGATGGAGACGGTGTGGTAGATCAGTCATCCCGTCTCTCATACAGCGATCGATGAATCGTCTTATGTCTCTTTCTCTGACTGACTGTTCCCTGCCTTCTCTGTCTGATTTTCCCGCCATTTTCATTTATCATCACGTTCCACTATGCTTTTTGAGATTACTTTCGTAGTTAATTCGCCCTCTCCTTCTTCTTCTTTAAGTACCTATCTCTGCCTTTCCTTGCACTCATATCTCCCTCCATCACTCTACCTTTATCTATCCTAATTATCGAATGGATCTATCTAGGTATACCTAGTCACCAATCAATTTTGGATTTGCCTTTGTCTATTTGCATATGTTATCGTTGTTGTTGTCTAGACCTTCTATTGTATTGTCATTTGCATATGATCCAAAATCATATAAATACTACTTGTCCTCACTCTGTTTCCTTCATTTGAAGTTTTCGTGTTTCCTTTCGATCTCTCCTTTTCAAAGCTCGTTTATGTATGTATCTTCTGTCGTTCGTTTATTATCAGTCATTCTTCCTTTCCATCTCTTCCTCTCTCTCCTCTATTTCTCTTACATCCATTATCATACCCATCGATTACTAAGGAAGAGGGTAGACCATCAATCGATAATGTTTATGAGAGAGATGGAAGGAAGGGAAGTGAGCCTACCATCCTTTTCTGCGTCTACATCTTGATATATTGCATCTCTCTGTTTATGTTGCATTTCTCTCTCTTCTAGCCATATTCTTCTGCTCCGCATTCAATAATAATTCGGAGGTCGTATCCATGAAGCTTTACAAACAATTTGTGGATAAAGGTGACGTCACGAGAGTAGATGTATACTTTGTCAACTTTTACACTTTACGCCATGGATACGGCCCCAGAAGATGTGCGCAATGTGGCCACGACGGTCCTTTGGCCCACGAGACAGTGTGGCCAGTGTGCAGAGTGGTCTCAATTTGTTTACATAATCATTTAAATCATTTCAAATCTATTTCAGAGGTCTGCACGACATCTATCGCCTACCTTCAGCCTACCTGCCGAGGAGCTAGGTCGTCTAGAAAGCTATCGTCTCTGCCTAGATGACATCAGATGGTGAACTCAGGGCCCTGAAGCTTCTTTGAAGGTACGAGCCCTCCTTGAATTCTCTTTCCTGTTATGTTATGTTCAAGTCGCGAAAAGACGAAACTTTTGTGGATAATTTGTGGCCTCTTTTTTCATGACTTTTGAACATAACCTTTGTTACAATATACTTCTTCATCGTTTCGTTATTGTCTTTGCCTTTGCCTTTGCATTTGCCAACGTCCTCTTTACTGCTCACCGATCTGTCTCGTTGACAGAAACCCAAGTTTTATACAAAGCTCAAATCGTTGAATCTCGTAATTTGCTGTTTTGCAGGACGAATCATCACTTTCGTCTTCGGAAGCTCCTCGTCCTCGTCGTTGATGGTCTGCTCGATGTGCTCTTCAGAAGAGGGACGCCGCCAACCTCTAACGTCCGCGTTCTGTCGGCGTATTCCAGCACTGGCTGGAACTCTTTTTCTGAAAAAAATAAAGAATTTGGGGGTTGTTAATGTTTGAAAACAGTGTCTAAGCCCGCGAAGTTAAATGGGCGGGGTCAGCATCGCTATATTAATAAGGTTAGCAAAAAATGGGCGGAGTCATGCATCGCTTGATAATTACGGGAGCGGATGAGTATATGTAGTTCATTTGACATGTTTTCAAACAGGGACCCATGGTCTAGTGGATTTACGCTCTCTCCCTATGATAACGTGTAGTGTATGTCAGAGGCCCCACAGAATAATCATGAATCACAAACTAACTTTTTCCCTAATGTTGTAAAAATATCCTAAATGCTATTTATGTATTTGTATTGAATGTACTATCAATGAAGTTCAATGTTTATTGATGCAGAAACAGAAAGAGCGCATGCAAAATCAATACCGGATGATTACGGTAACATGTCAAAGCTGCAAAAATTAAGCGTATAGCTCTTGAATTGTGACTATTGCATGTTATAGATGTCCACAAAAGTTGCTACTCTATTGCTGTAGTATGATCTTTGATCTTTGTCCACAATTTTTCGAACAATGGGCGAAAATAACGGTTTTCGACAGTATTCTTAGTTGTTGAAATTCGCCTGCCATTTTCTCTTAAAAGTAGATAAATCTAACATTTAAAGCATGAAATGTGACTATTTATTGTCCACTAGACCATGGGTCCCTGTTTGAAAACATGTCAAATGAACTACATATACTCATCCGCTCCCCTAATTATCAAGCGATGCATGACTCCGCCCATTTTTTGCTAACCTTATTAATATAGCGATGCTGACCCCGCCCATTTAACTTCGCGGGCTTAGACACTGTTTTCAAACATTAACAACCCCCAAATTCTTTATTTTTTTCAGAAAAAGAGTTCCAGCCAGTGCTGGAATACGCCGACAGAACGCGGACGTTAGAGGTTGGCGGCGTCCCTCTTCTGAAGAGCACATCGAGCAGACCATCAACGACGAGGACGAGGAGCTTCCGAAGACGAAAGTGATGATTCGTCCTGCAAAACAGCAAATTACGAGATTCAACGATTTGAGCTTTGTGAACGATCACTTTGTATAAAACTTGGGTTTCTGTCAACGAGACAGATCGGTGAGCAGTAAAGAGGACGTTGGCAAATGCAAAGGCAAAGGCAAAGACAATAACGAAACGATGAAGAAGTATATTGTAACAAAGGTTATGTTCAAAAGTCATGAAAAAAGAGGCCACAAATTATCCACAAAAGTTTCGTCTTTTCGCGACTTGAACATAACATAACAGGAAAGAGAATTCAAGGAGGGCTCGTACCTTCAAAGAAGCTTCAGGGCCCTGAGTTCACCATCTGATGTCATCTAGGCAGAGACGATAGCTTTCTAGACGACCTTGCTCCTCGGCAGGTAGGCTGAAGGTAGGCGATAGATGTCGTGCAGACCTCTGAAATAGATTTGAAATGATTTAAATGATTATGTAAACAAATTGAGACCACTCTGCACACTGGCCACACTGTCTCGTGGGCCAAAGGACCGTCGTGGCCACATTGCGCACATCTTCTGGGGCCGTATCCATGGCGTAAAGCGTAAAAGTTGACAAAGTATACATCTACTCTCGTGACGTCACCTTTATCCACAAATTGTTTGTAAAGCTTCATGGATACGACCTCCGAATTATTATTGAATGCGGAGCAGAAGAATATGGCTAGAAGAGAGAGAAATGCAACATAAACAGAGAGATGCAATATATCAAGATGTAGACGCAGAAAAGGATGGTAGGCTCACTTCCCTTCTTTCCATCTCTCTCATAAACATTATCGATTGATGGTCTACCCTCTTCCTTAGTAATCGATTGGTATGATAATGGATGTAAGAGAAATAGAGGAGAGAGAGGAAGAGATGGAAAGGAAGAATGACTGATAATAAACGAACGACAGAAGATACATACATAAATGAGCTTTGAAAATGAAAGATTGAAAGGATGAACGAAAACAGCAAATGTAGGAAGCAAAGTGAGGTATATGCAAATGACAATACAATAGAAGGTCTAGACAACAACAACGATAACATATGCAAATAGACAAAGGCAAATCCAAAATTGATTGGTGACTAGGCATACCGATATATCCATTCGATAATTACGATAGATAAAGGCAGAGTGATGGAGGGAGACAGGAGTGCAGGGAAATACAGAGATAGGTACTTAAAGAGGAAGAAGGAGAGGGCGAATTAACTACGAAAGTAATCTCAAAAAGCATAGTGGAACGTGATGATAAATGAAAATGGCGGGAAAATCAGACAGAGAAGGCAGGGAATAGTCAGCCAGAGAAAGAGACATAAGACGATTCATCGATCGCTGTATGAGAGACGGGATGACTGATCTACCACACCGTCTCCATCTCTATCGCTCTCACTCGGGGGGGGGGGCGTGGCCGTCATTTAGGGACACCACATATATTGCAAACTAACGTTTTTGAAGAACAATTTTAAACGTAAACTATAAACTATTGTTTTATGGGGATTTTATTGCTTATTATTCGAATTACAACATATTCTTTAGATCCACTCGCGAGTTTTCATTTCTCTAAATTAAAATATGAAATAGATATTTTTCTATATCTCAACATATATATATTTATTCACATTTAGCGAACAAATGGTGTGAAACAAAGAAATGAAGAGTAATAATGCTTGGAATGAATGAAATTGTGATAATGGACTGTGCCTAGTTGAGGATATCAATAGGGGGAAAGAGAAGAAAATTATTAGAGTCATTTAGAGTATTTATTTTATCAAAATTTTATCAAAAAATTTCTAGATTACAGACATGTTCAAGAGTAAACAGATTACAGAACCTAAGCTAAACGAAGACTACGGTAGAGGCTATACTAATATTAACAGACAAAGATGAATAGAGTTCATTCATCAAGAAAAAGAAGAGAAAAAAACAAGAATTGATCGCTGATAAAATTCACTTAAATGAGCAATTAATCAATAAAATGAAGATTTGTAGTGAGAAAGTGTTAAAAGTTCAAGTGAATTTTGTGAGTAAACAGTGAGCTTGAGTGGACGAGGAAGATTCTTGTACAGGTTAGGCAGGCAACATGGGATACTTCGAATGATCTACCACGTAGGGGGGGGGGAATAGGTGTGTGGTCGGAATAACAAGTGCTATGCAATGCTGTGTGAGGTGAGGTAATTAGCGATAAATCGATATTGCATACCGTATGATATGAGGTAATTATTGATTCGGCAGAGGGTGAGAATGGGACGGGGTGGGTGAGAGGGGGTGATCAACTATAGACAGCTAGTTCTGGAAGTTAGGCTGATATTAAAAAATACAGTAATGAGTAGCGAAATTAAGATAGTAAAGAAAAATACAAGGGTGAGCTTACTAGTCAAGTATAGTGAGCTAAACTAGTCACACTTCAAAATGCAAATAGCACCAAATGTGCGATGGACAAAACAACAAAAATGAAATTAAAAAAAACAACAAAAAAAGGAATGAATAAGCGGGATAACAAATGCAAGCTAAACGATCTAGACGACAAAAAGATATAGACAATGAGTAGATGTGCAATATTTCAGATAAACAACAAGATACAATTACAGGGTCGAGGATTACTGTAATTCAAAGTTTGATTCAGGAAGTAAAGAATACGTTAGTTGTCATTGTTATTCAGACTGAATCAGGAAATGAGGTGTACGGTAGTTGCAGTATATACGCAGGCTGATTAATGGAGTGTAGAGTACGGTAGCTACAGTATATAAGCAGACTGATTGGTGGAGTGAGGAGTACGGTAGCTACCGTAGTTATGCAGACGCAATTGAAAGATGGGTGTGTTTACGGTATACGCCTTCCAGATGGTGCCGTTAGCCTCTTTCAGGGGTGCCATCATTGGCATACTGTTCAACATGTTCACCAGAGGAGCCATCTGGAAAATATTTACTCCTTTATACAGTAATCAATAAACCTCAATAATCAATCGACAATTAATCAATAATCATCATGAATCAATCAATAATCAATCAAAAACCAAGTGCAGCCATCAATGAATCCATCATGATATCAAGAGCGCCTGACATGGAATCAGGCTCGCCTGCTGATGTAGATGTCGACACGGAACACGCTCTGAATAGAAGAGGAGATCAAAGTACAATACACTGCAGAGTTCAAACTACAATATATTATAAAGTTCAAACTACAAACTACAATCAAGATCAAACAAACCTCATCGCTTGCGAGATCAATCGGAACGATGCGGCTGAATCCATGAGATCGCCCCTGTGATAAGAGAATGAATGATGTAGTCAATTATTGATTGATCGATCAACCAATTTGCATAGTTCCCAAAAGACGAAAGGACAATACCACAGTCATTTATGAAGCCCTTATAAGGGATACACATGACAAAGTGGCCTCATAACCTGTTGAAAGCATGTTTCACCAATCTGACATATCAACAATAAAACCAGAACAGCAATTCTTAATTATTTCTATTTTCAAATCAAAAGGCTGTACAGATAAAATCCGGCTATCAATTGATAATCCTGCTTTAAAAGATACTTGATTTCTCTAGGTGAGTAGTCATTCCTTCTCTTCTCTGAGATCCACCATCGACCTCTTCTCTGGAGAGCAGACGGCTTGAATGACGCCTCACGCTGTAATCACATCGATAAATGTATATAATATATTATGTTCCGTGTTTCCTTGTGAAACGCATAAAAATATTATCATCATAATGCCAGCATATAATGTGCAAAGGGGTCAGAGCAGCGGGTATCTTCATATTCGATCGATGGATGATGCAAGTGATTAATATCAAATCATACCAACTACATTCTTATCAATAATTAGACCAATGCACGAAAATTGAAGAGGTCTGGTAACTTAATCTATCTGAACCACATGAAACATGAACACCACAAGTAGTTACTCTTCATAATTACTTGAATAAACCAAAAATCAGTTCAACACAACAATAAATACCATTCAATCTACCGTATCACCAATTACTACAGTACCCCCATCTACAGATACCGTACCTCGGTAAGCGGAGAGAGTGCCCACTTTCCCATTTTGACAGGAATGAGTCCTTGTTCTGCAGATTCCGCAGCCTCTCGATCCTTCCTCTTTGTGTACTTTCGTTTGGGTCGAGCTGCTTCGATCTACAAAATATATTCTAAATAGCGTTCATCATCTCTGACCATACATGGGCGCCGACATGGGGGTGCCCCCTGTAAAATTATGGCTTTCGAAAAGTTGTGGAATGCCCCCCTGTTAAAAATGAGATTTAGGTGAAATTTTTGAAAGAAATAGTGAAAGAAACCTGCAAAATCAGTCCTCCTTCAAAAAAATATAATTTATGCCCTGAGGGCAAATGGCGAGCTATGACTACCATATTAGGGGGATAAACATTACTCGACACTAGCATCATTTCAGCCAATAGAATGGGTTGTTAGCACATCTAGAAGCTGAGTTATAAATTTTGGAGGCCAAATTTGCAACCCTGCCACAGCTTAAAATCGGAGTCGGAGCCATTCCGGATTGTTTGACTGTACAGCCCTAGTGGGGATCTCCACTCTCACAGTGTTTCAGAAGAACAGGACCTTTCACCAAAGAAATGTAATTTTTCAAAAAAGTGTATTTCGATAGAATCATTACTATGCAACAGTGACCTAATTTAATTACACCAACACATCATGGTTGTATCCCTTGATAAATTCTGTACATTGACTCAAAAGATCAGCTTGATTGCTTTCCTGGATCAAAAGTTATAAAAAAACGAAAAAGTGTCCGATGACTTTTAGGCTACACTGTATATCCGATTTGTGTGATGCATCTCTATTATTCTATCCCCAAACAGTCTTATTACGAAAAAACTCGAGGGACTCCATCTTTAAATTGTGTTCAAAGTTGCGTGCCGGAAGCATTCAATGATTTTTGAATAAACTATTGATTTCTAGGTGTCCCTAAATAACGGCTCTGCAACCCGACGGCCCATCTTTTATAAATCGTATCCGTCTATGTATGCGTTATCATTTTCGATTGATTTACATCTTCCTTTCTTTTTGCTTGTCTCTTAGTCATTTCCTTTTATCCTCAAATATAGCCGCGACTGACATCTGCTGAAAACAACAAAGAGAGTGAGAGTGATAGAGATGGAGACGGAGTGGTAGATCAGTCATCCCGTCTCTCATACAGCGATCGATGAGTCGTCTTTTGTATCTTTCTCTGGCTGACTTTTCGATTTTCCCGCCATTTTCAGTTATCATCACGTTCCACTATGCTTTTTGAGATTACTTTCGTAGTTAATTCGCCCTCTCCTTCTTCCTCTTTAGGTACCTATCTCTGTATTTCCCTGTACTCCTGTCTCCCTCCATCACTCTGCCTTTATCTATCGTAATTATCGAATGGATATATCGGTATGCCTAGTCACCAATCAATTTTGGATTTGCCTTTGTCTATTTGCATATGTTATCGTTGTTGTTGTCTAGACCTTCTATTGTATTGTCATTTGCATATGATCCAATATCCTATTCAAACATACTACGTGTCCTCACTTTGCTTCCTACATTTGCAGTTTTCGTTCATCCTTTCAATCTCTCATTTTCAAAGCTCGTTTATATGTATCTTCTGTCGTTCGTTTATTATCAGTCATTCTTCCTTTCCATCTCTTCCTCTCTCTCCTCTATTTCTCTTACATCCATTATCATACCAATCGATTACTAAGGAAGAGGGTAGACCATCAATCGATAATGTTTATGAGAGAGATGGAAGGAAGGGAAGTGAGCCTACCATCCTTTTCTGCTTCTACATCTTGATATATTGCATCTCTCTGTTTATGTTGCATTTCTCTCTCTTCTAACCATCTCTCAACTCTATTCATATTCTTCTGCTCCGCATTCAATAATAATTCGAAGGTCGTATCCATGAAGCGTTACAGACAATTTGTGGATAAAGGTGACGTCATGAGAGTAGACATAGACGTTATGTCAACTTTTACGCTTTACGCCATGGATACGGTCCCAGACGATGTGCGCAATATGGCCATGACTGTCCTTTGGCCCACGAGACAGTGTGGCCGGTGTGCAGAGTGTTTACATAATCATTTAAATCATTTCAAATCCATTTCATTGCCTTTGCCTTTGCCATTTCCTTTGCCTTTGCCTTTGCCAACTTCCCTTTCACTGATCACTGATCTGTCTCGTTGACAGAAACCAAAGGTTTATACAAAGTGATCGTTCACAAAGCTCAATTCGTTGAATATCGTAATTTTCCGTTTTGCAGGCGCCAAAGTCTTCGGAAGCTTGTCGTCCTCGCCGACGATGGTCTGCAGGAGGGTGACGTCGCCTAGCTCTGACGTCTGTCGGCGTATTCCAGAACTTGCTGGAACTCGTTTCCCAGAAAATAAAGAATTTGGGTTCGTTAATGTTTGAAAACAGTGTCCAAGCCCGCGAAGTTAAATGGGCGGGGTCAGCATCGCTATGTAAATAAGGTTCGCAAAAAATGGGCGGACTCATGCATCGATTTATAATTACGGAGCGGATGAGTTTACGTAGTTCGTTGTCAATAACACGATTTGAATAGCTAATTATGCTTAGGTAATTTACAGAGATGTGCATACAAGAATATCTCAATCAGATCTCAGTGATCGTATGCTTAAAATAACTAATATTAGGATTAGTTTTTCAATGAGTTTTATTTTTACATCATTAAATTTATTCTATTTTGACTGCAAATACTAAATTGTGAGATTCATTGTATCAATAAAAGATGTCATGATGTGGATACGGTAGTATTATATAATGCCTCCACTTTTCTTCTTTATATTATTTTTAAGGTGTGCACTTTTACTAACCAAAGTTGAACCATTGTTATCAGTGGGAGTGTACGGTACTGCGCTACCGTAACCGTCAGGAATCGCGAACTGACTTTTTTCAGTCGACCCATGACCCAGGGTTCATGGTTGAAAATTACAAGTCGAAAAATTCATGATGGTCCGAGACCAAATACTATATGCCTGTATATCAAGAGTCAGCTAACTTTCATGTTCATGGATTCCGTAACCCGAACTACCGTAATCAATCCGGGAATTGCCTTGAATTTCGCTATAATATTGAAGAGTACGGTAGCTAGATCACGGTAATTCGGGTTACGGTATCTATAAAAATAAAAGTTAGGCGACTGTTGATATACAGGCATATAGTATTTGGTCTCGGACCACTTCGGTATTTTCGACTTCGGTAATTTTCAACCATGAACCCCGGGTCATGGGACGACCGAAAAAATCGTTGCGCAAAAGGCCGCCCCCCAGAATCAGAATAATATTAAATTTACGCGTTAAAATGATAACTTACAACTTTGTTAGATACAGTGAGGAATTGATGTAGTGATACATTACGATACCACAACTTAGGTAGTAAAGAAATAATTTATGCGTTACAAGGACGATTATATAGAACAGTACGTCTGGTATAGATAATATGAACGTTTAAACATCTTTCGCCCTATTTTACTTAACGCGAAAGAAATTTAATTCATAAATTACAATAAGCATATAAAGTGTAGCTTTTCGTATCAGTGTTTTGTTCAATGCGTTCTAATTCATGTAAGGACATAAAACGTAATGGATGATTTCTGCAGTATGACAAAACTACAACAAGTGAGAGAATAAAGTAAGTAAAAGTGCACACCTTAAAAATAATATAAAGAAGAAAAGTGGAGGCATTATATAATACTACCGTATCCACATCATGACATCTTTTATTGATACAATGAATCTCACAATTTAGTATTTGCAGTCAAAATAGAATAAATTTAATGATGTAAAAATAAAACTTATTGAAAAACTAATCCTAATATTAGTTATTTTAAGCATACGATCACTGAGATCTGATTGAGATATTCTTGTATGCACATCTCTGTAAATTACCTAAGCATAATTAGCTATTCAAATCGTGTTATTGACAACGAACTACGTAAACTCATCCGCTCCGTAATTATAAATCGATGCATGAGTCCGCCCATTTTTTGCGAACCTTATTTACATAGCGATGCTGACCCCGCCCATTTAACTTCGCGGGCTTGGACACTGTTTTCAAACATTAACGAACCCAAATTCTTTATTTTCTGGGAAACGAGTTCCAGCAAGTTCTGGAATACGCCGACAGACGTCAGAGCTAGGCGACGTCACCCTCCTGCAGACCATCGTCGGCGAGGACGACAAGCTTCCGAAGACTTTGGCGCCTGCAAAACGGAAAATTACGATATTCAACGAATTGAGCTTTGTGAACGATCACTTTGTATAAACCTTTGGTTTCTGTCAACGAGACAGATCAGTGATCAGTGAAAGGGAAGTTGGCAAAGGCAAAGGCAAAGGAAATGGCAAAGGCAAAGGCAATGAAATGGATTTGAAATGATTTAAATGATTATGTAAACACTCTGCACACCGGCCACACTGTCTCGTGGGCCAAAGGACAGTCATGGCCATATTGCGCACATCGTCTGGGACCGTATCCATGGCGTAAAGCGTAAAAGTTGACATAACGTCTATGTCTACTCTCATGACGTCACCTTTATCCACAAATTGTCTGTAACGCTTCATGGATACGACCTTCGAATTATTATTGAATGCGGAGCAGAAGAATATGAATAGAGTTGAGAGATGGTTAGAAGAGAGAGAAATGCAACATAAACAGAGAGATGCAATATATCAAGATGTAGAAGCAGAAAAGGATGGTAGGCTCACTTCCCTTCCTTCCATCTCTCTCATAAACATTATCGATTGATGGTCTACCCTCTTCCTTAGTAATCGATGGGTATGATAATGGATGTAAGAGAAATAGAGGAGAGAGAGGAAGAGATGGAAAGGAAGAATGACTGATAATAAACGAACGACAGAAGATACATATAAACGAGCTTTGAAAATGAGAGATTGAAAGGATGAACGAAAACTGCAAATGTAGGAAGCAAAGTGAGGACACGTAGTATGTTTGAATAGGATATTGGATCATATGCAAATGACAATACAATAGAAGGTCTAGACAACAACAACGATAACATATGCAAATAGACAAAGGCAAATCCAAAATTGATTGGTGACTAGGCATACCGATATATCCATTCGATAATTACGATAGATAAAGGCAGAGTGATGGAGGGAGACAGGAGTACAGGGAAATACAGAGATAGGTACCTAAAGAGGAAGAAGGAGAGGGCGATTTAACTACGAAAGTAATCTCAAAAAGCATAGTGGAACGTGATGATAACTGAAAATGGCGGGAAAATCGAAAAGTCAGCCAGAGAAAGATACAAAAGACGACTCATCGATCGCTGTATGAGAGACGGGATGACTGATCTACCACTCCGTCTCCATCTCTATCACTCTCACTCTCTTTGTTGTTTTCAGCAGATGTCAGTCGCGGCTATATTTGAGGATAAAAGGAAATGACTAAGAGACAAGCAAAAAGAAAGGAAGATGTAAATCAA
Source organism: Parapristionchus giblindavisi (assembly GCA_943737045.1). NCBI lineage: Eukaryota > Metazoa > Nematoda > Chromadorea > Rhabditida > Diplogasteridae > Parapristionchus > Parapristionchus giblindavisi. The sequence goes on from CALSFV010000039.1 coordinate 713,169, forward strand.
TCGAAAATGATAACGCATACATAGACGGATACGATTTATAAAAGATGGGCCGTCGGGTTGCAGAGCCGTTATTTAGGGACACCTAGAAATCAATAGTTTATTCAAAAATCATTGAATGCTTCCGGCACGCAACTTTGAACACAATTTAAAGATGGAGTCCCTCGAGTTTTTTCGTAATAAGACTGTTTGGGGATAGAATAATAGAGATGCATCACACAAATCGGATATACAGTGTAGCCTAAAAGTCATCGGACACTTTTTCGTTTTTTTATAACTTTTGATCCAGGAAAGCAATCAAGCTGATCTTTTGAGTCAATGTACAGAATTTATCAAGGGATACAACCATGATGTGTTGGTGTAATTAAATTAGGTCACTGTTGCATAGTAATGATTCTATCGAAATACACTTTTTTGAAAAATTACATTTCTTTGGTGAAAGGTCCTGTTCTTCTGAAACACTGTGAGAGTGGAGATCCCCACTAGGGCTGTACAGTCAAACAATCCGGAATGGCTCCGACTCCGATTTCAAGCTGTGGCAGGGTTGCAACTTTGGCCTCCAAAATTTATAACTCAGCTTCTAGATGTGCTAACAACCCATTCTATTGGCTGAAATGATGCTAGTGTCGAGTAATGTTTATCCCCCTAATATGGTAGTCATAGCTCGCCATTTGCCCTCAGGGCATAAATTATATTTTTTTGAAGGAGGACTGATTTTGAGACCCTACAGTTCAGAGGGCAGGTCTTCTAAAATTATGGTTCCTGCGCAAGCAGCTTAGCAATGTATCATATAATTATATCCCTTATTTTGGTTCACTTCCGATTCCTTTCAGATCCGTAGCAAAAGTTATGCTGAGGTCTACTCAGTTTCAGCGATCAAAGATCAACATACAAAGATCAAAGATCAATGTTCAGCAATAGTGTAAAAACTTTTGTGAACATCTCTAACATGCATATCTACTTTGAAAATAAGAGATTTCATCAATAGAGGCCCAGGAACTAGAGCAGTAAGAATGAAAGCGTAAGAGCAGGCACCGAGTAGACCTCAGCATAACTTTTGCTACGGATCTGAAAGGAATCGGAAGTAAACCAAAATAAGGGATATAATTATATGATACATTGCTAAGCTGCTTGCGCAGGAACCATAATTTTAGAAGACCTGCCCTCTGAACTGTAGGGTCTCAAAATCAGTCCTCCTTCAAAAAAATATAATTTATGCCCTGAGGGCAAATGGCGAGCTATGACTACCATATTAGGGGGATAAACATTACTCGACACTAGCATCATTTCAGCCAATAGAATGGGTTGTTAGCACATCTAGAAGCTGAGTTATAAATTTTGGAGGCCAAATTTGCAACCCTGCCACAGCTTAAAATCGGAGTCGGAGCCATTCCGGATTGTTTGACTGTACAGCCCTAGTGGGGATCTACACTCTCACAGTGTTTCAGAAGAACAGGGCCTTTCACCAAAGAAATGTAATTTTTCAAAAAAAGTGTATTTCGATAGAATCATTACTATGCAACAGTGAACTAATTTAATTACACCAACACATCATGGTTGTATCCCTTGATAAATTCTGTACATTGACTCAAAAGATCAGCTTGATTGCTTTCCTGGATCAAAAGTTATAAAAAAACGAAAAAGTGTCCGATGACTTTTAGGCTACACTGTACATCTGAGTGAATTAAGGAATAGAGAGTTGTCACTTCATGTTATCAGATGAAATGATCAATTTGGATCATAAATGGATATACTTTATTTGTTATTGTGTGTTACCGATACCTCTAGTAAAACATGAAAACGAAGGAGAGAATGAATAAGAGAATGTGTTGAAACATACTTCAATACTTTCAAAATAACGCTAAATATCTGGAATAGTATTCACACAGATTATTTTTCCTCAATAATGTTGAGATTTATCCCCTCTTGAATCCCCATGTTAATCAAGGGTCTCCTTCTTTAAGTTGTTAAGATGAGGCTTAGAAATGACTGGGACTATCTCTGTGAATCAAAATGCACTGGGATGCAGTGAGATAGAAGAGGACAGTAAACTGAGATCGTCAAATCAAATCAAATCATTTATTCCAGCGTAAGAGGTACGGGATGGTACCAGTCATTATTGATTTATCTTGAATCACAAATGATTTTATCGCAAGTGTAGCCTACAATACAATCAACAACTTGGCAGTTTTACATAGCTTTCAATGTTCTTTCGAATCATATTGATGACTTATATGACTTGGAAAAAATCAATATGATTTTTCTCTTTTGGTAGATGAAAAATGGATAATTCGGTTTATTTTTTGGGCGAAGTGTATCCCACCGCTAGGGACTCCAATCACCAAATATGAACGATATAGGATGATTTTGAAACTTTGCTCTATCCCTGACGCTGCTTTTTCCGATTTTAAGGAGAGTGTGTTTTAAACTATTACAAGCCTTGCTCATTGTGTAGAATTTGGTAAACGTCGCCACACCTCGTTTGACTATATTATACTGTGTTGTTGAGTCAATTAGGAAACGTCGACGATCTTCACTACAGTAGTCCTCTCAACCATTAATGTGTACTACAGAAACGCAAGACGCACTTGGTGCTCTTTATTACGATGGGACAGTCAACTTTTCACAATTACCAGATAGAACATGAAAGTAGGGGACACAACAGGTGAAAAAAAGGATCAAAGATCAAGTCATTGAGAGTTAATACTAAAAAATCAGGTATGAACAAGGGGGACGGTACAATAAATTCGGAACCCTTCATTGTTCAAAGTTGCGAAAAGAAGATAGAACTGACAAGAAAGGGCAAGGGAGTGAACTGTCCTCCATTGGAGAGAGAAAAAGCTTGAGAAATATCCACACTGGCAAGAAAAGTTTGGCTGACAATGAGAAATGGACAAGTACATTATGGGAATATCTGGAAGGCTATTTTGGATCGAATAATGGAAAGATTGTAGAAACACCGGTGGGTGGGAACCTGGTTCGGGGTATGATAACAACAGATCAATAGGAACGGAGATTGTAAAGTAGATACCACAAAGATAATAGTACAGAAACCCGGATGGGAATGAGGTCGGGACGGAGGCAAGGGTCTGACATGAACAGATTCACATACACTAAAAGCACAACAAGAAATATTTAAATAATGAAATACGGGAAAAAACGGGCATAGCTAAAAAGTTAGGTATAACTGATGCTTAAAAAGTACAAATACGAAAGAATAAAGTGGAAACTAGCGAACGGACAGTGAACATAAACAAACATATTAGACAATTTAGAGTTGCAAAAACATAGAGAGTGTTAATAAATAAGAACAAAAACAAACAAATAATTAGAACACTACTACATTACACACATGCTACTAAAAAGACATTGCAAAATTTAAAAAAAAGCAAACAATCAATACTATAACAACTACTGTCTATCACTGGCAAGATTAATCGATGCATAAAAGAAGAAAACAAAACATTTACATATAAAAGGAAAACAAAACAATCAATGAATACTCTCATATGGCTGTAGGGATAATATCACACAGGTGAAAGAATGGCCGTCACGGTGGAAATCAATCGATAATCCTATGAAAATGGGCGTGACCAATGAAAAGGGGTGCAGTCAATGGAAAAAAGGGCGTGGGAAATGAAAATCGGCAGAGTAATAACTCGTCATGGGTGAGGGCCGGGAAATGCAGAGCCGGGAATCGTGAAAATCATTTCAAAGTGAATACGGTATATGGGCGGGGGGGGGGAATTGTAAATACTAGGTACGCTATGCTTTAAACTAGGAAAGATTGGGCAATCGTACAAAGGATGGAGAGGGGGATACAACGACTACAGTAATCAACGGCACCGTACAACCAATGTAATCAATGCAATCAAGTCAGTCAATAATCACGACTACTGTAGATGTGGCTACAGTAATCAATCAATATTCCAGCTCAACAAGTGCAATCAATCAATAATACAGCAATCAATCAATACTACAGCAGTCAATCAATATTCAGGCCTCCAAGTGGCAAGTTCATTCAAAAATCATTGAATGCCTCCGACAGTGAGTACCGGCCAGCACCGAAACGGGCATGATCATTTCCATCATCGTCTCCTTCATGACGATCATGAGCATCTACCGAGTGGCCAGCCCCTTCCTCTTCCTCATCCTCCTTCGATGACGACTTCTCCAGCTGCCGATCACGCCCCGCCTCTTCACCGTCGGACTCCTCCCTCGGTACCTGTTGATATAGTTGTGGTGTACGATAAATAAATAAATAATGTGCTACTTTGTCATTGGCCATCTAAACTGATGGATAAAAAACAAACGAAGAAATATAAAACCGACCCTTGCATAATTATTTTGCCGCACAACATTATTATAGAAACTCCTAATTAAAGTCTAGCCATCTCCAGAAACGAATATCTGTCTTGACGAACTATACTAGTGACAATCTGACCCAGTGAACCTACAGTACACCTATAGTAAGTACCCGCTAACCTGATCGAATGCATGATTGATGTTGTTGGTGAGCTGATTCAGAGTATGATCGCCTTCTTCTGAAATATCGATTTATTTTTCATTGATTTATTAAACTTCTCGCTCCTCCCAAAATCCGCCTTGCAATGTTGACCAATCTTCCCATGAATTGTTGTTCAACTCACATTTTCAGAACTATAAGCTGACCGGTAATTGAGATAAACTGGCCCGATTATAAATTGGCTCGTAAAATTGCATATTTTTCACTCATCCTGGCAAAGATGGGAGAAAGTGACACGTTTTTTATAATCAGACCAATTTATAAAATGACCCGTGCTCACAATGTGGGTGCTCGAAAACCTATAAATATTTCACAACATTGTAATAAAATGTTCTCAAATTCGCTGCTGAATCGCACATATCTCCCATTCATTTCACTACCAACAGCAAATCAATACTAAATAATAAATAAATAAACAGTTGTGCACTAAACAGCTACCGTACCGTGGTGTGCGTCGTTGATAAACGTCGACCGTGCACCCAGTGCATACTCCGAGTGTGATTCACGAGGCAGTGGTGCTACGACAGCAGACCAGAAGGGAGATGATGTCGATGAGGTCAGATTGGTTGATGATGACGATGAAGTTGAGGTGCTGAAGTTGAAGTAGGAAGAGAGCGAGAGCAGGCCTGGCAATAAGCATACGGTCCAATCAACGTTTATCTTATTATCTTATTTTGTTTAATTTAATTTTATTTTATTTTATCACTGGCCTAGCAGTGAAAAAATACTCGCAGGACTTTGTGTGCCTAAAATAACGTGTTGTACCTTTACCTTTTACCTTTTTTAAAATTCTATTTTCCAGTATCTTATTTTGTCACAGTTGTGACATAGTACTATATGCCTACCCTTTTTTTTAAATATTTTATATTTTATCATTTCTTACAGAGAGATTGCTAATGTGACAAACAAATAGAAAGATGAAAAACGTGAAAATAAAGTATGAAGAAATGGTGTATCCGCTGCAATTACTTGATCACAGCGAGAGCTTTCGAACGAAACAACAAAAAGTGGTAGGGTTTGGTATAGTTCCCTAGGGTTTGGTATAGTTACTACCCTTGTGTTCACTCTACTTTGTACTTCTCTTTCCCTTCCCCACAAAGAATATCATTATTAAATCAAGAACATGAATTGGATGCGAACACCAACCAATTCGGATTCACGTTTCGGAACTTAATAATCATAATCATATTTTTTTTAGAACATTACTATTGATAAAACACAATTACATCATACCAGGTGACGTAATGAGGGCGCTGGCCGAGAATGGATACGGTGTGGCAGTGCGAGTGTTCGATGGTGTTGTTGTAGATGGAGTAGTTGCTGCACTGGCTGCAGCGGTCGGAGACGGCGAAGATGCCTGTACATCATCATACATTGCCATACCCTCGCAGTGCGAGGATTGACCCACTATATAAAGCCATTTTAGGGCACTTGATAAAACAATTAAGCTAAAAATGACGATTTTTAAGCGAAAATAACGAATTTTGTGAATCAACCCACCCTATTTCGAGAATTGACCCACTATATAAAAATAAACGGCGAGGGTACCGAAAATGTATGAGCACACATCAAGGTTGAAAAAATGATTATCTGGGAAAACGAGTGACGTCACAAGCGCATACGGAATCATTAGCCAAATAACAAACACCCTCTTATGTTAATATTGTCATGTTTGCCAACCAGAAGATTTCAAAGTTCTGTTGGAAAAAAGAAGAAAGATGCAATATTAAAGGCACGCCCAAAGCTAATTTAAAACTCTACACTTTGGAAATGTTATATCGCTTTCTTTGTCTACGAGAGTGTTGCAAGAGTGGAGAGTAAAATTATCTCTGGGTGTGTGCCCAACTTAAATAAATACGATCTAGGAAAAAGATCTGTCAAGCTTCATGGACATAATAATAATAATAATAGTAACCTCACCAGAGTATGAGGAGAGTGATAGGCTGAAGTCGTCGGCGAGGCTACTGCCGACTCCTGATGACTGCCTGCCGGAGAGGAAGTTGTCGTGCTGCCAAAAGTCGAATGATGTTGTTGCTGCTGCAAGAATAGTGCATCGATTTATTATATCGTATACATACACATTTGCCAGCAACCTGTTTTCCATAGTTCATGGATGAATATACAGATTTTCCGGAATTTTTTGGCATGTAATCGACCAGTGTTTGCTCAACTAAAAAGGACACATACCATATCGTAGACGTAGATGCCACTGTGTGCCTGTAGTGGCGGCGAGACGTAGGTCGACTGAACGGAGGTGGGCGCCAGAGATGACGCTGCGTCCGTAGAGAGCATGTGCATGCCGTCGGAAGACTTGTACGCAGTGTGATCGTCATTCTGGAGAATAAGAAGAAGATCAGAGAAACATTACTCCGATCATAGTATAGTCATACACAGTAGTATATCCGAAGAACCCAATTATTCAATGTAAGATAAATGTATAAATAAATAAATATATAAGAACAAGGAAGTGGAGAAACCCAAGATCGACCCTCCCCGTCATCTAGTAATATACTTGATATGAATATTACTAGATTAATATGAATATTTATCGATTATATATAACCGAATAGCACAGGTTTATAAAGAAACAAATTCTATCAGATAGCTATTATCTAGTTATTACAATATTTTTCGCCGTTCTTACTTTTTTAATCAATACACATATATTACATAGAATATCGCCATTTCCTTTTGTCCAAGAAACGATAAATTAATTATCATTATTATTATTAATAATACAGGCCGCACTCGTAACACTTTGATTGCATACCCGCGAGTTATCTTTTTACGATCAATCATTTTGTTCACTTCACCTGCACGGTTCACGTTTCACTCACGTTCTAAAGGGCTCGTTCGATATTGCAAGAGTGATCTTCGTTTCTTGTCAGCGCTAATCAAATTATATAAGATCGCTAACTATAAGCTATCCATAATCTCGGCTATTTAATGGGTCATATTTCCAATATCTGGGAGCAAGCTTTTTCATTGCTGATCAGTTGATTATTATGTATATGATAGCTACAAATTCGAAAGAAAACTATGAAAAAATCAATTATAAAGAAATGATAGTGCACTTAAAATTATGCTATAAGATATGCCCGTCAAGAGTAGTAAAAGCACAGCATTCTCCCCTCCATCCCCCCCCCCCTTACAAGAAATGCCTACATGAATTTACATTTGATGGAATAAACAAATAAATAAATAAATAAACATGCTGCATACCTGAGCATTCGTCAAAGTCGACGTCGTAGATGACGATAGCACCTCTCCGGCCTCGAAGATATCACGGAGATCGACCTCATGGGCACTATTGTTGTTGTTGCTGTTGAGATGATGTTGACTACCCTCTACGCCTTCTCTCATCGACCCCCCTCCAACACCACCGTCCAACGAATACTGCAATCATGTGGCCATAATCAATCAGTACTTCATCTCGACCGCGCCGCTTCACTGTTCACGCGTTGCGTGTTCACTTATTTTAATCAGTAATTATCTAATTACTGTATATCTGTATCTGAACCAGTTACTTTTCAACAGAATTTCAGTTCGAAACTTCTAAAAATAGAAAAAAAAGTATTTCACAATTTAACATGGCACTCTAAGCTAGTCTGAGACTCTCCTATCAGGCCACTTTCTCGCTTTCTTTATCCGCGAGAGAGTGTGGCCAGAGTGGTGAGTCAAAACTAGTTTGGATGTGACTTCTACAAAGCCTCACCTGCGCCTGCATGGGGTGTAGATCGCCCAGTGGTGTGTTCTGAGCCTGACTCTTAATAATAATTATCGTTTCTTGGACAAAAGAAAATAACGAGAAAATAATAACCTTGTACCCTCCACCCCCACCCGTGCTCATCACTGGCATCGAGTATGCATAGTGTGGCAGTAGTCCACCACCGACTCCATTGGAACCAGCGGGGGTCACATGAGCCGTCCCTCGGGCGTAGTGTGGCAGGCCAGTGGCGCCGAATGGAGGCCGCTGAGGGTGAAATTGAGGATGCGGAGGGTACGACTGCATAGTACCACCGTAGTTCGGCATGAACTAAAACAATGATCGTCGTTATCTTGCGCGGTTTACTTGTTCGTTCTTGGCAATTTCATGTATACAACCCCACATTAAACGGATAGCAGTTTACATGAAAGTTGTTGGTGCAGGCATTTGTGTGAGAAAAAAACCGTTTAAAAATCAACCCTTCAAAGACATGACCTAATAATATCGTGCTGTATACATTTTTATTGATTTATTTGTCCTTTAGGTATCCATGAAACCTAACATACATGGTTGTCTGGCAAACGTGACGTCACAAGCGTAGACGCAGGTGTTTGTCAGAAATACTCCTCCCAAGCTAGTTGGTACCATATTTCGAAAAGTATGTTACACATTACCAAGCCTGACCGTATTTTGAGCCAAAATTTCACAAAAATCGAAAAGCCTGACCGGATTTTGAGCCAAATTTGCCAAAAAATGAAAAACCTGACCGGAATTCGAAAACCGATAACATAGTTATTCGAACTATGGTTGGTACACAAAAGGTTTGCCAAGGCGCATGTTACGACTTCCCCTATTACTTAACTTCTAGTTCCACCAATCAAATTTCGCTTATTTTGCGTGAAATGTATCGTATAAGGAAAGATGAAATATATATATATATATATATATATATATATATATATATATATATATATATATATATATATATATATATATATATATATATACAGGACCCCATATTAGTAGGTCATGTGTTTGAAGGGTTCATTTTTATACGGTTTTAATTCGCACAAAGCCTGGAGAAACAACATTCAAGTAAACTGTCATCCCTTTAATGTGGGATTGCATACATGAAATTGCCAAGCGCGTTCTCAAACAATTTTAACAAACGCGAAAAATGTCATCTCATCAAAGTTTGACGACAAACAATTTGTCAATAATGCCATATTATTCTCCAATTACTCTTGTTCCCCAATACGATTACCTTAATCTTGATTTGACCTATTGTACTGTTCCTACTTGTATTATTTCAATATATTTTTAGCAATTGATTGCCAAATGGAAAATAAATAATTATAAAGTGCATGTATAAGACAAGCTCTATTATCAGCTCCATTCTATTATTCTATTTCACTATTATAAGTTATCCTTGTAATGCATAAATGATAATTATTATTATTATTATTATCAATATTATTATTATTAAGACCAAAGCTGACATTGTAGCCATAGTTGGGAGTGCCAGGGGCGCCATAGAGACCGCCGGGCGGCAACTGACACCCACCACCGAATAGGAGAGCGGGAGCTGATTGGGCGAGAAGTGCTCCGAAGAACTTGGAGTCCACAGCCATGAGAGCATCCTAAACGGGGAACAGTGTGAGGAGGAGGAGGAGGAGTACTGTATCTATCGATTACTAATCGACTGAACTATCATGAACTATCATGTTTAGTAGCCAAGAAAACTACCGAGTATTTCAAATACGCAAACTACAGTATACCTAGAAAGACAACCGTATACCTAGAAAGACTACCGTATACCTGGAAAGACTACCGTATACCTGGAAAGCCATGGGAGTGGAGCGCAGTGTCATTCTGTGCATGAGCGACGAGCCAATCTGTCCCTCGGAGACGTCATGATTGTCCGCCCTGAACAACATACACCATGGGCGGTTGAGAGAGCATACTGTAGGTGGTATAGTGACTGCGGTAGGTCATAATCAATAAATAGTGACTGCGGTAGGTCATAATCAATAAATATGCTCACGCATGGTAGGTACCGCCGCGTTTCTGACAGCAGGCCATCTGCACCGCCGGAGTGGACAACTGCAATAGCCCAATTAAAGGAATGTAAACGATGAATTTAATGGCTGTACATCACTTATTAACAAAGTATTGTGTATAAGGTAAACGGCTCGGTGTTTCGGCACTGGGTTCCAGACACCGAGTGCATCAAAGAAACAGCTTCTTTCCTAGAGCGGCAAGACTTTTGGTACAGTCTGGCAATCAAATAGAGTTCCCGTAATTAATTAATTATTATATTAGGTTGTATCATAAGTAACTGACTTTTTTGTGTCATGATTTTGAAGCGCTCTCTTTTTCAGCTATGAACATACAGGGTTGTCTGGCCAAGCGCTACTGATAGCACATTATCTCATCTGTGTAAGGACGATGTTGTCAGCATCAACTGTTTCCAAATGGAAAAATTTCGGGAAGTTTTGTACAAATTAATTTTATGCAAAAATCGTGCTAATTTTTATTTTGCTCTTTCCTTTAAGGAGAAGTGCTATAAAGTCATGCTGCGAGGCATGCATGGTATGGACACTCCTTGTCATGGAACTGTGAAGACCCGGTTCCATCGCTTCCATTGTAGAGACTACAGTGTCGTTCAATGTTACCAATCTGGACCTTACATGTTGTTAGATTTTGAAAAGCAGCACGACGAAGCGGAATTGAATCCCCATCGCACTAGTGGGATTTTGTCAACCATGGTCGGTGTTCACCTCTCAACTATAGCGAAAGGAGTAACGGATGTTAAAAGGGTACAAAATTAAAAATGAACGATCCATACCGTTTTTACTCAATAGACATGAATTTGAGGGTTGGTATGACTATCTTTCTTTTTACCTCCCGTCGCAACCGGGACAGAATCAAGCGATTACCAGAGATGATAGATGGGTCCTTTATGATAACAGAAGTGAAGAGTCTTTGTTGATTGATAAGACTGAACGGACAGGAAACATTCCGAAACGTGATTTTCAGCGCAAAAATTGAGGAGTGAAATTGCGCTCGATAGCTAAATGGGTAAAACACTTGTAACTTATTACCGATATATCTGCTATTACCGCCACCTTTTATACTCTCTGACTGCGGGAGCAGAGGTTCCATGCTTAATCGAGCAGCGAGGAAAATGTCAAAAACCATTTCCAGGACTAACTTGATTTACTGCATAGAGATATATTGATTTATGCCAAACTAGCCGAGTATGGCTGGGCTGTCCTACCCCACCCTGCTTATACCGCAGACTATGCCTTTCACTATGAACACCTCGTTTCTGCCATCCATAGAGTTCTTCTAGAAACCCAATGAACAAAAGAGTTGATGTCAAGAGTGACTTCAAAGGTTTCGTTGCCTGCCAGTTCCGACAGTTCTGGATACTGCGGATCCATACGCTGATAAGATATTGGCAAGGCATCGCCGATGTGCACGCATGATATTTTGGATCGCTGGCTCATAGGTCGAAAAGTAGGTTGCAAAGCACCAAGCCTGACAGGATTTTGAGCCAAAATTTCACGAAAATCGAAAAACATGACCAGATTTTGAGCCAAATTTGCCAAAATCCGAAAAACCTGACCGGATTTTGAAAACCGGCAACCTAGCTATTCGACCTATGCGCTGGCTACGTTCATTTCTAAGAACAAAGAAATCGAAAAATGTCACAAAAAAGTCAGTTACTTATGATACAACCTAATAAGTACATCTCTATTATTCCAAAAGAATCACCCATGAGTAATTCATTATCGTTTGTGTTTTTCCATCATCACACGTTTCATTGCATATTCATGCATACGTATAAATATTATTAAAGATAAAGTAGGGAGGGGGGGGGTATCATAACCACACCTTGAGTACGACATCCTGGTAGCCGATGAGCACTGCAGCAATGCTCGAGAAGGCGATTTGAACGACCACGTGGAATCTGGAATATATAGTGTCTAGGCGTAGCGGCCGAAGCACCATAAGGCACATTATTAGCTAACTTATTTATTTTAAAAAATTACATTTAAAGCGCATGCATAATTATTCTTGTACATCTATTAATATTATTAATTTAATATTACCATCAGCAATAGCAAATTTATCAGCCCAAGACCACGCTTGAGGATCAAGAATCGGGAAAATATTGATTGATTGATTAGTTGATCTACCAAAGACTGTTGATCACGGAGTTGAAATGATTGAACACGGCACATGATTGATGATTTTGGCACGGTAAGCGGGCACTTCTCTATTTATCCCGTCTATCACTTCAATTAATAATATTAATAGATATACAAGAATAAGTATGCATGCACTTTAAATATATATTTTTAGTAAATAAGTTAGATTCTCACTGCATTACTCCCCAACACCTTTTTCACATCTACGTATACACAGTGACCTTCACCGAGGCGCTCCAAAAACCGCCAAGATGAAAAGAACCGTTACACAAATTAGATTTAGAGAGTAGCTCACGGAGGGCCTTTTTCATTAAAAAGAGCGAGTATAGCATCTTGTAAAAGCCAACATGAACCAATATATCTAGCGCCTTTTCAAAATGGCTTGGAAGGCCCCTATATACAAATACATGTCTACAGAGGAAAACGAGTGAGACATCCATATGTCGAATAGCTAGGTTATCGATATTCAAAACGCTCCCAGCTTTTTCGATTATTGGCAAATTTGGCTCAAAGTTTTCGACCTATGGAGGCACCCCCCCCCCCCACGACGGTCCAATCTGTCGTCACTTACGGGAACTGAGGGGCGTCATTCTGGGCGACAATGAACTGGTAGGTGATGCGTCTGTTGGATCCCTCAACACGGGCGACATTCGTACCGGGAACCACGACTGTGCCAGCCGCGGGCGCTGTCAGCTTTAATTAAATTAAATTAAATTAAAAACAAAATTTTAAAAAAAATTAAATACAATTATCCTTGATATCAACTTGCAAGCATATCGTTTAAGTTATTTTCAAACGCCTGCGGTTAAAAGGTCATTCTCAAAAGAGCACTAGGTCTCGGATGACAACAAATGAATAAGAACCGACAAGATGATAACTATTTGCATGCTTTGTCTATTGCTTAACACTTGTCTCTCATATGCAAATAGTTCTCAGCCAGTCGGTTCTCACTCCACGGTTCTCATCATACGTGGGCGACCATTGCCGCTGGAAATGAAAATCGGGGGGTCGGAGGCAAAAATTGAGCATTTATACGTCATTTTGAGTGATTTTTTTTGGAAAATCGGGGGGTCGGATGCTAAAAATCGGGGGTGTATTGCCGCTAGCGGCAGTAGTGCCCACGTATGGTTCTCATCCGACCTAGTGCCCTTAAAAGGGGCCAAATTAGGCCAAATTCCGGCTGCTCATAACAAGTGCGTAGTGCTTTGTTATAGGCTTTCTAGTTGTTGTCCTTCGGTTAAAGGCTGACAAGAGCCACTCTTGAGCCACTATCATACGTGGGCACCACTGCCGCTAGCAGCAATACACCCCCGATTTTTGGCACCCGACCCCCCGATTTTACAAAAAAAATCACTCAAAATGACGTACAAATGATCCATTTTTTGCTTCCGACTCCCCGATTTTCATTTCCAGCGGCAATGCCCGCCCACGTATGGCCACTATGCAATATCTGTATCTTTATAGTGGTAGGAAAGGCGAAGTAGTGCACCTTGAAATCGCCCAGCTCTAAATGCTCAAAGTAGAAGACGGAATCGTCCTTGCCCGACGCGCACTGGACATCCTGAAATATTTATTATTTATTATATTTATTGAAATATTGAAATACAAAATATGCATTTGGTACATCAACCTAATGATAATTATAACGTGCAAATAAGTGATAATATCTCTGTGATATGCATGCACGGATTTAATATAGTTTGTACAAATAGTAATATTTATACATATATACAAATATTAATAAATAAATAGATGCTCTACTGACTTTCAAGCACGATTGAATTCAGGAAATGTGATTTAAGGTACCATACATGTGCGGCATTGTCGCTAACGGCAACACCTGTCCGGTTTTCACACTCGACCCACAAGATTTAGCCAAAATTCGCTCAAAAAACGAAAAAAAAGTGAGTAGGCAGTCCCGTAACTTGGCAAGATGTCCCCTGATTTTGGCGTCTGGCCTACCCGATCTTAATTTCCAGCGACAAAGGTTGGCCACGTATGTAAGCTACCTACCGAAGATTTCCGCATGTGCGAGAGGCCACGTATGCGTTTCTTTCCCATCGCACGCATTTCAGCGCCTCTGCGTGGGGTTCGAGTCCCGCTGCGCTTAGTGGCTTCATTTACCGGAAAGAACAAACATTTAAAAATCTATTTTGTAATTAGTTATATGAGGGCAATCGATAATGCTCAGATCGAAAGTAACGAAATGAAAAGAAAAGAAGAGAAATATATACTCGTTTGCCCAGGGGCCGTATCCATGAACGTTGGCAAACTGTTTGCCGGCAAATGTGATGTCACAAGCGTAGGGGGAGGATTTTCTGAAAATGCCTGCGCCTACGGTTGTGACGTCACGTTTCTTTTTGCCAACGTTCATGGATACCTATACTGTTTCTCTTTTCATTTCGAAACTTTCGAGGGGCGAATTAGCAACCTTGACGTATGCCAGGCTGGGTGCTCTTCCTTCCACCTCATTCATCAGCGCTCTCAGTTCACGCACACTGATCATCGTGAAAAGCGCGTTCTTTTGTCGCTCGAGGCGCTGTGCCGGAGTCTCCTCATCGAATTCTTCTAAAAAAGAAAAGCATTTCATCATTCATCATGCATTTATATTTAAAAGAATAAAATATTATTACTATTTCGACCCTAGAATCAACCGAGTCGTTCAACTTATACATAATAATATCAATGCTTTGTTCATAAATGATCCATCCTTTACATTCCTTTAATTACAGCGTTTCTTTTAATACGAGTATATCTCTCTAGAGCGCGCATTGAGAATTTGGCAAAAAGCCAAAAAATTACTGAACTTCTTCGGTTTCTGGCCACGACAAGACGGTCGGTTACTACGCGAAATGATAGCGAAAGGAGAGAGGAGGGGGGTTAGGGGGGGGGGTGGCCAGAAACCGAAGAAGTGCCAAAATTACGGCATATCTGCACGATGGTGTACTCTCATCGTCTGTGCTCTCTCACTTTTGTGTGATCTCTCTTTTTCGGTCTACCTTTTCTCTGTTATACCATGACCGTACTCGAAACGCTGTGTGCATGGCTTAAATATTATGACAGCTGAATAAGCCGCATCGTATGTTGCTCTCAATTAACGCCAATCAGAAGAATGAGCTGGTTAACTTGAAACAGCTAGCGTAACTGCATAGGCACCTCATTTTGCATGTAATTATGGCGCGATTAGCTAGTAACGTGACACAATTAAATTCAAAAATATCCAAATTAGATTCGTATTTATAATTAGACTCGAAAATATCCTAATTGGCTTAGTTCTAATTACACTCAACTCAATTTGGCTGAGTATAACATACCCGATTCTGCCAAGAACGAAGCATCTCTCGGGTCCCTCCTTTCGTCTTCCCCCTCCATTCAAATACCTGTAAGATCGTGGTTTGCGTAAACTAATAAAAAATAAGCATAAATATGAAAATTTAAATTAACAGTGAACTTCGTGGGTTAAGGTAGATGATATTAATTACAGTAAATTTAAACGACAATATATCGTGAACTGATTTTTCTTACTTTAAAATTTATTTTTGCATTTCTGTTATTTATGTTTTTGGTTGAGCATAATTATTTGCTCCTTTTTGCATTATCTTTGCTAGAACTACGTGCTTTAAAGTGAAAATAATCCTTCAAATTTTATAGATTGAACTGTTTTGATGTGATTGTGAAACTCGGACTTTATTTTATCAGAAAATGTGAACTTTAACAAGATTCCAATGGTAACAGTTCAAATCAAATCAAGCAATAGGTCTACGGACATTTTGGAGATAGATTTCGGTCAAAGATTTCGTATTTCGGACCTGAATTTCGGACGGACAAGGATTTCGTGGGTTATTTGATTATTTCGTACTAGTTTAAATTCGAACATCATCTTGAATGGAGTAGATGATCTCCCAGATGAAGAAGAATAGGGCAAACGAATACGAACCTTCCCCCCTCACAAGCATGCCAATCCATGATTCTGATAAAGTGTGTTCTAATAAATTGTGTGTGTGTGTTCCCCTCATGATGTGTAGAAACAGAACTCGTTTGATCTTTGATCTTTGGTGCCTTTATTCGATACGATATGTTCATTGAAAATATCGTTTAAAAGGCACCTTTTATTTGCTCAAGGTTTTCGTTCAATGGCCATTATTCTTTCTTCTCTCCATCTTGCTCCTTCTTATCATCATCATCCTTTTCATCCTTCTTCGCTCCCGTCTTCTCCTTTCTCGATCGACTAACATCACTTCTTTCATCCTACAAAGATCAAAGATCAAAGATCAAAGATCACAGCAAGATCACGAACTTTCAATGATTTTACTCGCTCCAGGGTGTCATCCGCCGTTTTCTGAAAGTATGCACAGCGCTTAATATTCGTTATCAACTACCGTACCTGTAGTAACCCAGCTTCAATCTTCTTTCGTCTCTCCTCCTCCAATTCCAATCTTCTCTTACTTAACTCTGACTTTGTCGGCTCAATCACCTGTGGTATACGGTATTAGTGTGGGTGCATTGGTAGCCAGATTACGGTACGCACTTCCGGGTACGGTGTATTCTTCATAACCGCATCGGGATCGTTTTCGCTCTTCTTGTTGAGAGTATCTGCAAGAGATCAAAGATCAAGAATCAAAGATCAACGATCACTCTGTCGCTAACCATCAGTCTTTTCTTCAATTGTTTTCCCTTTGGGTACGGGCTTTCTATCTTTCTTGTCCTTCTCAGGGGGAGTCGTCTTTACACACTCGTTGGTCTTCTTAGCTTCATGTGATTCGGACGCTGGGGTCTTCTGAAACGTCCGTAACTTAGCTGAGGTATCCAACCAAGTGTTAATGCACTTACGGTTTCCACTGATGTAGACGGAGTTGGAGGCGTCGCGGGCTTCACTTGAGGTGCAGATGGGGCTGGAATGATCCCATCTGTCGGTGTTGTCGGTGTTGTTGGTGCTGCCGGAGTTCTCGGAGCAGGAAGAGCTACGGACTTCGGAGGCGGTTCGGGCACTTTCTTCTTCTTTGCACATGCAATCAAGTGCAAGGCAAGAACCGAAGACATATCGTACGTGTAAAAATAGTTGTATCATGAACGGTGTGAATGGATCTGAACGGATCAGACCGATCAAACGGGATAGCAAGTGATACAGCCATTTTCATTATTTTTCTTTCTTTTCATTGTTTTTATTTCCTTCGAATCTACTGTATTGAAAGAAATCACGCCAAAATATTGCCATTTAGCAAAAATCATTGCTTTACAAATGAATAAATTGTTCCGATTATACGCTGAATAAATGGGTCAATTTTGGTTCATTGGAGCAATTTATTCCTCGAGAAAATGATGATATTTGTTAAACGGCAATATTTTGGCCTAATGTATTTCAATATAGTAGATTTGATGAAAAGAAAAACAATGAAAAGAAAGAAAAATAACGAAAATGGCCTGCTCGTTCACAATCCCGTTTGATCGGTCTGATCCTTTCAGATCCATTCACACCGTTCATGATACAACTATTTTTACACGTACGATAGACTGAAATTAAAGGAGAGTCAAGTTTAATGTTTAATGACCTTAACGATCTGAGCTCCTTTGAGCTACTCGGGGCACTTTTTAAAGCTCCTTCGGCCTTACCACGAGAAGAAGCATGGCCGGAGAGAAGAACCGCTCAGAGCGATGACAAGACGATTGAATGAAAGGAGAAAATGAAAAAAACGACGAAGAAATGAGAGAGCATATCACATAAAGGACCACGTATGGTAATTGTCCATTTTCATGAGAATCATAATAAAATTCTCTCTGATGGTGAGTACATCGCCGCTGTGCAGAGGGGTCTGGGAAGGAGAAATGATTTTGCAGAATCAGAATTTGCTGAATGAGTGAATTTGAGGGTATCTAAAGGGCAAGAGGGGGTCAAATATCCCCTTTGGTATTTCACCCCCCCCCTTTTGTACCTTCGAAACCCCTCAAATTAGCTCATTTTGTTTTTCTCATCGATCATCACATCATTTATTTCCATTTTGTTTTGACTCGTATGATTTTGAATTTGCAAAAAAATTTCAAGTTTCAAAGTCTGGTTCTCCACTTTTTTACTTATTTCGCTAGTTAAAATCTTGTATCAAGATAAGCAAGAACGATGAACAAATGAATACAAGAAATAATTGAACCTCATTGATCTATGAAGGACCTCTACCATGACCCACCATACCAATGTGAAGATGTCATAAAGATTGTTGTTAAAAAAAGATTCCCCCTGTATTGACTCTCAATATGTCAATGTATGAATCTGATAATGTGTGTGTTCCCCTCATGATTTGTCAACACAGAACTCGTTTGATCTTTGATCTTTGGCGTCTTTATTCAATAAATCAAAATGAGATCGATCGATAATGTTAGGGATCGATATCAGTGATCAGGAGTGAACGATCAATAGTCGATACTATTTTATCTTTCAGTGATTATCGATCCAAGTCGATGTCGAAGATGGGTTTCAGAATCCGAGTGGGCCTGAAGTGATTACGGTAATAGTACGGTTCAAGATCTAGAGGTACTGTAGGTACCGTACTAATGGAAAGTGAACTAACGAGTAATGACGAGAATTGACGAGCCTAGCGGAGGTGTTAGTAGCGACCGAGTAAGACGAGAGCAGAAGTGGATAATGAAAAGGGAGGAATGAGAGGAGGCTTATATATGAATATGTGAGAGATAAGACAGTGTAGAGAATGAGAGAGTGCATATGGATTTGCTTAAATTTGGTTCTTTATTAGTAATCCTCAACGTTGCATTAATGGATATCGATTAGCTCATAATCTCATTTGCTAACAAATTTCTTAATATAATCCGTTCACAGATTCAATCACCACTCCAGATTCAAGATTCCAGGTCTAGACACTCCAGATCAGCGATGGGTGTAAAATCAAATTCACGGATCCGTAAACTCGTAAACTTTACGGTTTCGAAATCCGTCAAATCCGTCAAATCCCATCGTTGCAATGGTTTAACTACTTACAACTACTTGTTAGTTTATCTTGATTAACATAGTGGATTGATAATCGGTAATTTATGAACTTTCTCTGAATCTGTACAATTTGAATCTCTCTGCCTTCGAAGAGAAGTGCAGTCACAGTGCTTGCGAGGTTTCATAGTGCACAGGCATGAATTTTAATCCGAATTTAGGATCAAAGATCAAAGACATTTAACGATAAGGTAAAGATAGAAGGTAAAGGAGCAACCCGTTTCAAAACACACGAGGTCCTGCGGGTCATCATTGCTAGACCAATGATAATTCAAGGCCAATTCATTCCGTAGGGCCTAAGTTCGAACGATAAGATCAATATAAAATGAATATGAAGTGTTTCGATGTAGAGTTCATTGTAGAGATTTATTCATTTATTTAAAATAATAAAATCATTGTAATTCATGAGTCATTACTCGATCAAAAAGATTCGCCTGTTTTTACTTTCAGTATGCCAATGCATGAATCAGTGTCCGTATGCAAGAACCGTTTTCCGGGAAAATGTGACGTCATTAGCGTAGGCGGAGGCGTTTTCCAAAAATCCTCCGCCTACGATAATGACGTCACATTTTCCCGGAAAACGGTTTTCCTGTTGTTCTTGCATACGGCCACAGATAGTGTGTTCCCCTCATGATTTGTCAAAACAGAACTCCTTTGATCTTTGATCTTTGGTGATTTTATTCTATAAATCAAAATGAGATCGATCGATAATGTTATGGATCGATATCAGTGATCAGGAGTGATCGATCAATAGTCGATACTATTTTATCGATCAGTGATTATAGATCCAAGTCGATGTCGAAGATGGGTTTCAGAATCCGAGTGGGCCTGAAGTGATTACGGTAATAGTACTTTTCAAGATCTAGAGGTACTGTAGGTACCTCTAGATCTTGAAATCTGACCCACCGAACTTGATCTGACCCGCCGAACTGGGTTACGGTAGATTACGGTAGTGTTGCTGATGCTGATCACATTGATACCCAGCTCGTGTTTCTATGATCTCTACGAACCGAGTTATGCCCCGATCTGACCCACCGAACTTGATCTGACCCACCGAACTGGGTTACGGTAGGTTACGGTAGTGTTACTGATGGTGATCACAATGATACCCATCCCAAGTTTCTATGAATCCTATGAACCGAGTTATGCCCCGTTGCCGAAATGTCGGTTGCTGAAATGCGGTTGCTGAAATGTCGGTTGCCGAAATGTCGGTTGCTGAAATGTCACCCCCCCCCTTCAAATTAGCTTGGGGTGTCGCTTTAAGTTCATCGTAGAGATCATTGAAACGCATGAGAGGCATTACTCGATCAAAAAGATTCCCCTGTTTTTACTTTCAGTATGCCAATGCATGAATCAGATAAAGTGTGTTCCCCTCATGATTTGTCAAAACAGAACTCGTTTGATCTTTGATGCCTTTATTCAAGGGCACCTTTTATTTACTCAAGGTTTTTGCTTTATAGCAATTATTCTTTCTTCTCTCCATCTTGCTCCTTTTTATCATTATCTTCATCCTTCTTCTCTCCCGTCTTCATCTTTCTCGATCTACTAAAATCACTCCTTTCATCCTACAAAGATTATATATCAAAGATCAAAGATCACATCAAGATCACGAACTTTCAATGATTTTACTCGCTCCAGGGTGTCATCCGCCGTTTTCTGAAAGTATGCACAGCGCTTAATATTCGTTATCAACTACCGTACCTGTAGTAACCCAGCTTCAATCTTCTTTCGTCTCTCCTCCTCCAATTCCAATCTTCTCTTACTTAACTCTGACTTTGTCGGCTCAATCACCTGTGGTATACGGTATTAGTGTGGGTGCATTGGTAGCCAGATTACGGTACGCACTTCCGGGTACGGTGTATTCTTCATAACCGCATCGGGATCGTTTTCGCTCTTCTTGTTGAGAGTATCTGCAAGAGATCAAAGATCAAGAATCAAAGATCAACGATCACTCTGTCGCTAACCATCAGTCTTTTCTTCAATTGTTTTCCCTTTGGGTACGGGCTTTCTATCTTTCTTGTCCTTCTCAGGGGGAGTCGTCTTTACACACTCGTTGGTCTTCTTAGCTTCATGTGATTCGGACGCTGGGGTCTTCTGAAACGTCCGTAACTTAGCTGAGGTATCCAACCAAGTGTTAATGCACTTACGGTTTCCACTGATGTAGACAGAGTTGGAGGCGTCGCGGGCTTCACTTGAGGTGCAGATGGGGCTGGAATGATCCCATCTGTCGGTGTTGTTGGTGCTGCCGGAGTTCTCGGAGCAGGAAGAGCTACGGACTTCGGAGGCGGTTCGGGCACTTTCTTCTTCTTTGCACATGCAATCAAGTGCAAGGCCAGAATGGAGGACATAGACTGAAATTAAAAAGGAGTTACGGTGATACCTTAAAGCTACTCGGGCTCTTTAAAGCTCCTAGGCCTTACCACGAGAAGGAGCATTGCCGAGGTGATGAACCGCTCAGAGCGATTACAAGACGATTGAATGAAAGGAGAAAATGAAAAAAAACGACGAAGAAATGAGAGAGAATAGGACACAAAGGGCCATGGTAATTGGCCATTTTCATAAGAATCATAATAAAATTATCTCTTATGGAGAGCAAATCGTCGCCACTCTACTTTACGAGAAGGGCCAGAATGACCCGTGCAGAGTTTTCTGGGAACGAGAAATTATTTTGCAGAACGAGAGTGAATTTGAGGGTATCGAAAGGGTAAAAGGGGGTCAAATATTCCCAATCGTATTTGACTCCCCTTTTGACCCCTCAAATTCACTGATTTTGTTTTACCTCAATCAATTTTTCCATTTAGTTTTGACTCAAATGATTTTAAATTTGCAAAATGTTTCAAGTTTCAAAGTTTCGTTCTCCACTTTTTCACTGATTTTCAGTAATATCTTGTATCATTATTTTAATGAAAGAATTAGGCTTTATTAACACTGCACATCAGAGTCCTACTCTTGATAAATGTGTTTTAATCGTAAATTAACACTGAACCCAGCCAAAGTACAAAGTACTCGCGGGGCACGCCGTCTCAATCCCGTGGTGTACGCCGCGGGGTATAACCTTTAGACTGGTTGCCCCGCGTGTTTTGGCTTATATATGGATATGAGAGAAGAGAGAAAGTGAGAAGAATGAGAGAGTGCGTATAGATTTGTTTAAATTTGGTTCTTTGTGAACAATAAGATATCGATTCGCTTGTAATCTCATTCGCAAAACAAGTTCTTAATATAATCAGTTCGGAAATTCAAAAACTACTCTAGCTTCAAGGTTCAAGGTATAGACACTCCATATCAGGAATGGGAGTAAAATGAAAATTTTACGGATCCGCACAATTTACGGTTTCAAAATCCGTAATATCCGTAAATTCCGTAAATTATTCATCTACAACTGATTGTTCGTTTATCTTGATTAACAGGGTGGATTGATAATCGATAATCTATGAACTTTCTTTGAATCTGTAAAATTTGAATCTCTCCTCTTTCGCAGAGAATATTGTGCTTATGAGGTGGCAGAATGCAGTGTGTGTAATTTATGATCAAAGTCATTCAACGATAAGGTGAAGGTTCAACACGTTTTTCAAGACACACGACACACAAATCCTGCGGGTTATCACTGGTAGGCCAGTGTCAATTCAATCCGGAGGGCCTAACAATAAGATCGAACGATGAGATCAACGTAAAATGAAAATGAATAGTGTATCGATGTTAAAGGGAGAGTGACCTCACTCAATGGCATCTTCATAGAGCACACTATTTCTCTATTCTCTAACAACGAGAGAGTGTAGAGCGTTGAAGAGACCGTTGACAAAGGTGGCAGCTCCTTTAAGTTCCTCGTTGAGCTCATTGTAGCTCATGAGAGTCATTACTCGATTAAGACGATTCCCTATTTTTACTTTCAGTATGCCAATGCTTTATTCTGATAGTGTATGTTTTCCCCTCATGATTTGTCTGCACATAACTCATTTGATCTTTGATCTTTGGCGTCTTTATTCGATAGTGCACTGAGTGAAACTCATGCTGATCTCGCTTCTTCTATTACAGTGGTGAGTGATCGATCAATATTTGGTAGTATTTAATCGATAAATGGTTAGCAATTGTGGTTGATGTTGAAGATGGGTTTCAGAATCCGAGTGGGCCTGAAGTGATTACGGTAATAGTACGGAAGGAGATCTCGAGGTACTGTAGGTACCGTACTAATGGAAATTGAACTGACGAGTAGTGACGAGTAATGACGAGAGGAGGTGTTAGCGACGACCGAGTAAGACGAGAGCAGAAGTGGATAATGAAAAGGGAGGAATGAGAGGAGGCTTATATATGAATATGTGAGAGAAGAGACAGTGAAGAGAATGAGAGAGTGGAAATGGATTTGCATAAATTTTGTACTTTATGGCCTCAACTTTGCATTAATGGATATCGATTAGCTCATAATCTCATTTGCTAACCTATTTCTTAATATAATCAGTTCACAAATTCAATCACCACTCCAGATTCAAGATTCCAGCTCTATACACTCCAAATCAGCGATGGACGTATAGTGAAAATCATACGGATCCGTAAAATCGTAAACTTTACGGTTTCGAAATCCGTCAAATCCCATCGTTGCAATGATTTAACTACTTACAACTACTTGTTAGTTTATCTCGATTAATATAGTGGGTTGATAATCGGTAACCTATGAACTTTCTCTGAATCTGTACAATTTGAATCTCTCCGCTTTCGCAGAGAAAGACATAGTACTTGCGAGCTGACATAATGCACAGGCATGCATTGTAACCCGAATTTGGGATGAAAGATCAAAGACATTTGAAGATAAGGTAAAACTCTCGTTCAGTGCACACGAAGTCCGGCAGGTGATCACTGATAGTCCGGTTATAATCTCTTGGAAAAGTAGATGGAAAAGTTAAAAGTAGTGTAAATTTTGTGATTGTAAAAGTAGTTAGCATAGCTTCGTAATTGACAAACATTTGCAATGCGAACCCTTTGCGCGAGTGTTGGATGACTACTTTTCTAACTACTTCTACAATCACAAAATTAACACTACTTTTAACTTTTCCATCTACTTTTCCTAGGTTTTAACACCACATGATAGTCCGGTGATAATTCAAGGCCATTCCGTAGGGCCCACTCAGAAAAAATGAGCAAACAATCTATACAGCCTTTTGATTTGTTCTATTGAACACATCAAAATGTCATATTCAACACCCCATGTGTTCCAATTTACACTCTTTCCCAATTTACACCCCAAAAGCTAGAACTTAGAACACATTGGGGATTACAGTTTCGCCCGGAACACCTATAGGTGTTCATATTAACACTTCATTTTTCTGAGTGCACCGGTATTTTTTCCTCGCGGGGCACACCGTTCAATCCCGTGGTGTACCTCGCGAGGTACACCGCGGGGTAGAGCACTTAGACGGGGTACCTCGCGAGCTGCAGCCTCTAGACGGGGAGCCCCGCGAGGCGGACGACGGCGTGCCTCGCGGGGCAGGAGGGACGGTGTGCCCCGCGAGATTTGATGTCCACCCCGCGAGGCACGCCGTCACTTCCACACCGTGGTGCACCTCGCGATGTACCCCGCGAGATTTGGCCTCTCAACGGGGAGCCTCGCGAGCAAAAAATACCGGAGTGCCTAAGTTCGAACGATGAGATCAATATAAAATGAATATGAATAGTGTTTCGATGTAGGGTTCATTGTAGAGATTTATTCATTTATTTAAAATCATAAAATCATTGTAATTCATGAGTCATTACTCGATCAAAAAGATTCCCCTGTTTTTACTTTCAGTATGCCAATGCATGAATCAGTGTCAGTATGCAAGAACCGTTTTCCGGGAAAATGTGACGTCATTAGCATAGGCGGAGGCGTTTTCCCAAAATCCTCCGCATACGATAATGACGTCACATTTTCCCGGAAAACGGTTTTCCTGTTGTTCTTGCATACGGCCACAGATAAAGTGTGTTCCCCTCATGATTTGTCAAAACAGAACTCGTTTGATCTTTGATCTTTGGTACTTTTATTCAATAAATCAAAATGAGATCGATCGATAATGTTATGGATCGATATCAGTGATCAGGAGTGATCGATCAATAGTCGATACTATTTTACCGATCAGTGATTATCGATCCAAGTCGATGTCGAAGATGGGATTCAGAATCCGAGAGGACCTGAAGTGATTACGGTAATAGTACGGTAGGAGATCTGGAGATACTGTAGGTACCGTAATAATGGAAAGTGAACTAACGAGTAGTTACGAGAATTGACGAGCCTAGCGGAGGTGTTAGTAGCGACCGAGTAAGACGAGAGCAGAAGTGGATAATGAAAAGGGAGGAATGGGAGGAGGCTTATATATGAATATGTGAGAGAAGAGACAGTGAAGAGAATGAGAGAGTGGAAATGGATTTGCATAAATTTGGTTCTTTGTGAACAATAAGATTTGATTATGGCCTCAATGTTGCATTCATGGATATCGATTAGCTCACAATCTCATTTGCTAACAAATTTCTTAATATTATCAGTTCAGAATTCAGCCACCACTCTAGCAAATTCCTAACAAGGGAAGTATGAGAAATATCTTTTAGACTTTTGAACGAGACTATTTTTCCTAGATAGGTATAGGTAATATGAGGCCGTTTACGTAAGACTCGACTAACAAGGGAACTCTCTCAACTTAATGTGGCCATATGACATGGGAATAATTTACCTGAATCAGTTTTCGATGCTGATAACGAATCCGTTATCAAACGTTGCCCAATCGAGCTGAGATTCGAGAAAATCGATCTTGAAATTCGACTATTTGATTCGAAAATTCACAACTTACCTAGAATATCCACTAAATTACAGCAGGAGGTGTTTGGATTATTGATGGATGAGTTTATGAACGCATTGGGATGGTTTATATTGGAAGCCTCACGAATTTCCGAATAAACTAGCGAATTTGAATATCGATTTTCTCGAATCTCAGCTCGATTGGGCAACGTTTGATAACGGATTCGTTATCAGCATCGAAAACTGATTCAGGTATATTATTCCCATGTCATATGGCCACATTAAGTTGGGATAGTTCCCTTGTAAGTTCCGGCACAGCCAAAAAGTCAAAATTTGGGGATCGGGGTTCTCAAGGGTGCTGTTGACGATGATCATGTTCATTTTGCACCTAGAGCCACCGTTGAGGCCAGACGACGTCGCGTTGAAATCGCTTTTTTTGTCATTTCTCCTCACCAGATGGTGCTAAAATATTCAGAATGCGCACCCAGGGGCAGAATTCAATGGCAATCACGCATGTCTAATTCATTTTTCATGAAAAAGTTTCAGAAATTTTCAAAATTGAAATTTCTCTCAAAGTCAAGAGTGTTTTACGCGAGATACATAGATCGGACCGGAATGGCTCCTTGTTTCCAAAGAAAAAAATTTCAGCCAATTTGACTACCTTATTTTCGAAAAAATCAACTTTTAGTGCAGTCATTTTGTCGTTGGAGTGGACACAACGGGCGAGAGAGTGTGGTGATGCGAGAGAGCAGAGACACAATCCCGTCCACCCCCTTCCTTTCCATGTTGGTCGCCTCACCTGCCTCTCTGATCTCTCGTATCATCACACTCTCTCGCCCGTTGTCTCCACTCCAACGGAAAAATGTCGGCACTAAAAGTTTATTTTCTCGAAAATAAGGTAGTCAAATTGGTTGAATTTTTTTCTATAGAAACATGAAGCCATTCCGGTCCGATCTATGTATCTCGCATAAAACACTCTTGACTTTGGGAGAAATTTCAATTTTGAAAATTTCTGAAACTTTTTCATGAAAAATGAATTAGACAGGCGTGATTGCCATCGAATTCTGCCCCTGGGTGCACATTCTTAAAATTTTAGCACCGTCTGGTGAGGAGAAATGACTAAAAAAGCGATTTCAACGCGACGTAGTCTGGCCTCAACGGTGGCTCTAGGTGCAAAATGAACATGATCATCGTCAACAGCACCCTTGAGAACCTCGATCCCCAAATTTTGATTTTTTGACTGTGCCAGATTTCACATATTTTGGTCGAGTCTTACGCAAACGGACTCATATATGGACGGAACCAAAAAATTAGCTGCAGCCATGCACTTTCAGATTTTATATAATTAATTGAAGTTTGTGAAAAAATTCTTCATTTTTTGAAGAAAAAAACGCACTGTGTAGGCGACAAGAAGTGTATGAAACAAGGCACTTCTGAAAGAACATTGACAACATGGCGGCGTTGTGTAGTGGCAGTGTGTGCTCTTCTAGGGCATGGTGTGGTTGTTTCGAGTACACCTATAGACATTTTACTTTTGCTCATGTTTATCAGCTTCGGACTTAAACTTTCGATCGAAAAAAATTTTAAAAAATTTAAAAAAATTTTATTCTCTACTTGCTCAAGATGCTTGTAACGACTCCCGACGGGAGTGTTGTCTGACTATGGAATACAACGGAGGAGAACTACCCTTGCCCTTATTTGGTACAATGGTAGTGTGTAACACAAAGGATATATTAATATATTTATTTATAATTAAAATGATTGGGGATCGTACAGGTTGGTGTGGGGTTTAACCACTTGAGGGATTGAGGTGTGGGGTTTAACCACTGATATTGGGGTGTGGGGTTTAACCACTTTATATTGGGGGACTGAATACGAGATTGACGACTCTCTGGATCGGACCGATAAGGTGAAGTGGTTGATGATGGAATGGCCTTATATACTGGTGACATGATATTATGAATGATTGGTAATCCGTTTATACCAATTTGAATAGCGTTGTTGTGGGATGAAATGATTATGGATGAAAGTAGCGACAAGTCGCTACACTCCGGGCGTAACAAGAGGAATTGGGGACTTAGGGAAATATTGTAGATGTAGATGTAGATGGCGTGTCTTCTAATGACGAGGAGATTGACATCGGATGGGCTGCTGGCCTCTGAATTTGGCTGAAATATAAATAAGAATAAATTGAGGAATTGATGGAACAGCAGTAGAATTGATAGCGTGAGATATGGGAGTTTTCCCATTGGGAGGAGATCGATATTGGATGGATTTTTCACATTTTTAATTGGTTGGAATATGAATAAGAATATTTGATCATGATCTATATTGATTGAGTAAGTGGGATGTAGATAATTACTTGTTTGTCTGATTACGCTGAAGGAAGAATGACTTCCTCCCGCCTCAACGAAATCAAAGACTGGTGTCTGATGATATGATAGTGTTATGTGTGAATTTGAGATTTCATTGAGAATCATATTAGAATGACAGAGATGATTATGAGTTTCTAGTGCTCGTAATCGAGATTGAGTATGATCTTTGAATTCACGAGGGCACTTAGCCTTATCTTCTTTGGTAGTTACTGATTTATAGATATCACTCTGATATTCTCTTATCACACCTGCCTTAGCAAGGGTATGATTTGATCGAGTTTCTGAATCAATGACGGGATGGATAGTATGAAATGGATCAATGTGAGAGATGTACTCTTGATCAGTATTCAGAATGGAGTTCATGATAGGATTCTCTATGATTGCATCGTCTTGTTGACAAGATTGAGTGTCTAGTATAGAATCAACATATTCTACTGGATCTAATGCAACCACCTTTTGGTGGAATGATTGATCATTATCAGTAGTTTGATCATGTGTCATTGTAATATTATTACAATTGAGAGTCTGATCAGTGTTGTTGATTGATTTAGATGAACCACCAATGATATTTCCGTGGTCACATGAGAGATGTTGGAGACCATTTGGGAGAATTTCCATTGGTTTATCATTCATGAAATGAGGATGATTTGAATTGATGGACGGACTATTTGAGTCAGTCTCGTCTTCATGAATAGTACTTGATAGACTGTTGAATGATTGATATGGAAATTGATCATTGTCCTCCAATGATTGAATATCAAATGAAGGAAGTGAATGTTCGTAAGTTTGACTCTTGTCATTTGTGTACGGTATGGTGTCATCATGGTCAATATTACTTTTAAATCGTTTAGCAAATAACATTGACTCGATGCCAATTTCGATGGTACTTTGAATGTTATGAATTGCTGTTTTGATAAAATTGCTCACCTTACCTTTCCTTACTGATTCGTTTGAATTTGAAGGTGATTGAGATGGTGGCATATAATTAAGCTTGAAGAGTAAGTCTTCGAGTTTGAGAATTATTGAGTTGGCTTCAGTACGAAGAGGTTTGAACTCCTCATAGGTCTCAAGCTTACTCATTTGATTTGCTAAACGAGGATAGATCTGATTCACGTCATGGACTGAGTTTGTGATACTAATCAATGATTGATTGATTTGTTCTTGTTCACTCATGGTGAAGAATGAATTGAATGATGATTGGATGTGGATTTTGAATGATATTTGGTTGAGGTTATTTGAATAATTGACTGTGGATTGAATGCTTGCTGCCACGCGGGACTTGTATGAATGATTTGACCGTGCACCATGTAACGACTCCCTTCGGGAGTGTTGTTTGACTTATGGTATACAACGGAGGAGAACTACCCTTGCCCTTATTTGGTACAATGGTAGTGTAATACAAAGGATTATAATTAATATATTTATTTATAATACAAATAATTGGGGATCGCACTGGTTGGTGTGGGGTTTAACCACTGGGATTGAGGTGTGGGGTTTAACCACTGAGATGGGGTGTGGGGTTTAACCACTTGAGGGATTGAATAAGAGATTGACGACTCTCTGGATCGGACCGATAAGGTGAAGTGGTTGATGATGGAATGGCCTTATATACTGGTGACATGATATTATGAATGATTGGTAATCCGTTTATACCAATTTGAATAGCATTGTTGTGGGATGAAATGATTATGGATGAAAGTAGCGACAAGTCGCTACAATGCTCAAGATGATATCTCTTATCTATCACCAGATCAAATCCCCTCTTTTCCATGCATCTCACAAATATGCCTTTGCCAAGTCTGGATATATCTGGATATACCACATTCCCACTCCTTTTCTCACTTCGGTCCAAGCATGAAGATGTTATCCCCAAAAGATCTTGTTGTAATCTGTGAGAAACCCTGTCCCAAGTATTCTTTGATCAAATGTTCGATATGTGATCGTCGATTGTGCTGGAATTGTTTTTTTGGCAGATACCATTGTTGTTGAAATATTTTTTGGCATGTATAATTTTAATAATTTGTCATGTTGAAAAAAATTCGTAGAATTCGTAGATGCTAAATATATCGGAAATAATGAAAAAGCTAACGGAATAGGAGAAAAGTGCACGAAAAGTAGAGAATAAAATGAAAAAAATTTGTTTTTAAATTTTTTTCGATCGAAAGTACAAGTCCGAAGCTGATAAAAATGAGCAAAAGTAAAATGTCTATAGGTGTACTCGAACTAACCACATCCCGAAGAAGAGCACATACTACCACTACACCACGCAGCCATTTTCTCAATGTTCTAATTATATAAAATCTGAAAGTGCATGGCTGCAGCTAATTTTTTGGTTCCATCCATATATTACCTATACCTATTTAGGAAAAATAGTCTCGTTCAAAAGTCTAAAAGATATTTCTCATACTTCCCTTGTAAGCTCTAAGGCCCGCGTAAAATGAAAAGATGTAAAATTTACGATTTCGAAATCCGTAAACTACTGTAAAATCCGTAAAATCCATAAACGAAAAATCCCATCACTGCTCCAGGTATGATTTAACTACTTTACGTTCATCTACATGTTTCTTTCTTTTCCTTTCTTTCTTTCTTTTTTGTTTTCGACTTTCCGGGGTCTAAAAAAGTACACTGGAAAACCGAAAATTTAAACTCGAAATTTGAATTCGCGGGCGCGAATAAGGCGCGGAAATTCAAATTCTGACTTTCTAACTGCGATTTTCTGCGGTTATAAAACTTAAATAAGGCCGAAATTTCATTTTTCAACTTTTCTGAAGCGTAGGAACTTAAATTCCTACTTAACATCCTTTTTAAACCTCAGAAAACCGCAGTTGGAAAGCCAGAATTTGAATTCCCGCACCTTTTTTCGCGCCCGCGAATTCAAATTTTCGAGTTTCCAGGTGCTTTTTTAGACCCTGGAAAGCCGCCATTTTCCGTTTTCCACTATTTTTTAGTGCGCCATAACATAGTTGTTTGAAAGAGCTATGATCGTTTATGTGGTAGATCAAAAAAATCGATAATCTGCGATTTTGGCCCAATCAAGTAGCTAGGCCTTCTCATGAACCCCAACCACATCTATCCAAGGACTTTCACCGAAATCGGAGACAAAAAATTTTCCAACTGGCAGAATGGGCCGATTTTGCTACACTTTTACAGAAGACCCGTGGCAAGAGTGATGATCTGTAATCTATGATCTTTCTCTGAATCTGTAGAATCTGAATTTCTCCGCGTTCATAGAAAAGTGCCGTCAAATTATTTGCGAGGTGACGCAATGCACTGCACAGTATTTTCTTCAATCCAAAACTACCGCTCACCATATCTCGTTCTTCCTTATATTCAATATAATACATCGTATTCTATGAAAGACGTTTGTTCTCAAGATACACTACATTACATTAGAACAACTTTATTCAGCCGATTAGGGACAGCTGGGTCGCCATTAGGGTTCTCCGAGGAGCGAATCGTATCTCGTGAGTTGTCAGCATCTATCCAGCTTATCGACTGTCCAGTCGTCTCATCCTTCTCCTTCATACGAAATTCACAAAGATCAACGGTTCCTGCTCTAATCTTCTCCTAGATTCAAGATACAAGATAAGATACAAGCGATCCCAATCCTGGATAATCGTTTTCCGCCACTACGCTGAATCACTTGTACCTTGAGAACAAACGACTTTCATAGAAGACGATCTGGAACTTCTTCGGTTTCTGGGGGGGGGGGGGGGGGGTGGGGCAGAAACCGAAAAAGTGCCGACGATCTACATGAAAAATTTTTCATTTATTTTTAAATGTTATGAGGAGGTAAAAAATCAGTTTGCGATCGGATCTCCGGACCATCTTAAAGCAATAGGTCTAACGATATTTCTCAAATTCTGACCCACTGGTCTAATTTAGTGAACGTTTCCCAATGTTGGTCTTCTAAACACTACTACACTGTAACGTGAAAATTGGATAGGTCGACGTTTCCCAATGTTGGTGTATTCCACAGCTACACTGTAACGTTGATATTAGATAGGTCGGCACTACTGCAGAAGCCCAGATCGCCCCTAAATGGGACGGTTCCAGGGCCGAGTCGGACCAGATATTATTGGGATAATAATAGTTTCGCCCTCCGAATCCCTAAACCAGGATAACCCAGAGTATTCCAATTTCCCGAATTCCTACAAAGGCATGAATCGTTGTGGAAGTTGAAGTGTGCCTAGTAGTGTCGGATAATCAAGTCAAACTGGGGAGTATACGACTTCTGCCCCCTATTTTAGGCACCACCCCGAATCTGGGCTTTTGCAGTAGTGCCGATAGGTCTACTGCAGAAGGTCGAGGTTTCCCAATTTGATGTGCACTGCACTACACTGTAACGTATAAATTGGATAGGTCGACGTTTCCCAATTTGATTTGCACCACACTACACTGTAACGTATAAATTGGATAGGTCGACGTTTCCCAATTTGATGTGCACTGCATTACACTGTAACGTATAAATTGGATAGGTCGACGTTTCCCAATTTGATGTGCACTGCACTACACTGTAACGTATAAATTGGATAGGTCGACGTTTCCCAATTTGATGTGCACTGCACTACACTGTAACGTATAAATTGGATAGGTCGACGTTTCCCAATTTGATGTGCACTGCACTACACTGTAACGTATAAATTGGATAGGTCGACGTTTCCCAATTTGATGTGCACTGCACTACACTGTAACGTATAAATTGGATAGGTCGACGTTTCCCAATGTTGGGGAGCACCACACTACGAGATAAAAGGACGAGATCCCCGATATAATTACAACAAGGAATAGGAGAGGAGGGAATAAGGACTGGTCACAAGATGCTTGATTCTCTTTGTCTTTCTCAAGTGCCCTCAGGCGATTTTGGACCTTCTCTACCTCTCCCTCTCCTTCTCTCCCTCTCCCTCTCCCTCTCCCTCTTCCTCTCCCTCCCTCTCCCTCTCCCTCTCCCTCTCTCCCTCTCCCTCTCCCTCTCCCTCTCCCTCTCCCTCTCCCTCTCCCTCTCCCTCTCCCTCTCCCTCTCCCTCTCCCTCTCCCTCTCCCTCTCCCTCTCCCTCTCCCTCTCCCTCTCCCTCTCCCTCTCCCTCTCCCTCTCCCTCTCCCTCTCCCTCTCCCTCTCCCTCTCCCTCTCCCTCTCCCTCTCCCTCTCCCTCTCCCTCTCCCTCTCCCTCTCCCTCTCCCTCTCCCTCTCCCTCTCCCTCTCCCTCTCCCTCTCCCTCTCCCTCTCCCTCTCCCTCTCCCTCTCCCTCTCCCTCTCCCTCTCCCTCTCCCTCTCCCTCTCCCTCTCCCTCTCCCTCTCCCTCTCCCTCTCCCTCTCCCTCTCCCTCTCCCTCTCCCTCTCCCTCTCCCTCTCCCTCTCCTTCTCTACCTCTCCTTCTCTACCTCTCCCTCTCCCTCTCCCTCTCCCTCTCCCTCTCCTTCTACGTCTCCTTCTCCTTCTCCCTCTCCCTACACCTCTCCCTTTCCCTCTCTCCTTTTGACTGGTCAAACACGGGACATTAGTAGCCTTCATCTCTTTTCTGATAACGACAGCTAAATCTCTCCCTCTCCCTCTCTCCCTTGCTCTCTCCCTCTCCCTCTCTCTCTACCTCTCCCATCCCCTCTCCCCTCTCTCCCTCTACCTCTACCTCTGCCTCTACCTCACCCTCTCCCTCTCCCTCTCCCCTTCTCCTTCTGCCTCTCCCTCTCTTTCTCTCCCTCTCCCTCCCTCTCCCTCTACCCTCCGGCGTGATTGCTCAGTTGAGGTGTTCTCTACAAGTGTATGTCTATTTCTGGAGACTGACGTTGGGGCGAGAGAGTGTACAAGAGTGAGAGGGCACAGAGTGGTCAGAGCGAGACTAGAGAGTATGCGAATGCGAGAGAGTGCAGATGGATATAGAAAGATTGTACGATGGATGATAAGAGGGATAACGGGCCTTTTTTGGAAGCCGACAAAAAAGTTAGATAATTATAGAATGGAAACGGCTGAAGATGTTTCAGTGCTCGTACAAAGATCGGAGATCAAAGATTAATGTTTGCAGAATTCTAGGAATTATAGAATTATGGAAATATGGTTCATATTCTATATTTTCAATATTGTCAGGCAGAAGTTACAGTATTTCTGCCATTCTATTATTCAATATAAATCACGATGTTTTCGAAACGATAAATACATTATTCTTTATTGTTTCTCTTTGCAAAATAGTCTGTGCCAAAAACAGTCCCTCCTCTGTCGCCTATCCAGCGTTCAACGGAAAACTACTTGAGAGAGCGAATGCTTGTGATTCAGTGGGGACTATGGACTATAGTCTAGCCTCTTCATGCACTATCCTCTTCCTGGAACCTCTTCCCCCTTCCCCTTCCTATTGGCTCCATTGTTCCTCATTCCTCCCCTCGCCCTTATCAGTCCGAATCTCGATAGTGGAACGAATCCGAGACTATTTGATTTGGTGATAGAGGAACTTTTTGTACTTGATTCGCTTTGCGCCGGAGGCCAATGAAACGCTCAAACTAGAATCGACTAGTCAAATTGTGAAGCTAGAGAGTTAGAGAGTGTGGCCAGAGCGGAGAGATTCAAATTAGGTTGAAAAAAATCTGTGAGTGTTGAAATAAAGGTTAATTACAAATTGTCTTGGGGTATGCCTGCAGTATCTATATGCGACATTTATCAGGATGTATGCCCCGATCGATTGTTAAACTATATACTCTAGTAATTCTCCTTCACTTCCTTCGTCTACGAGACAGAGTTGCCAGAGCGTATCACAATGTTCTATATACTGTGAAGACCAAAACGACCGCTCAACATAGAAACTCTCTCAAATGCAATCGTCTTTCGCTTGTCTCGCTATGGAAACAAAATGGCTTGAACCAGAATACTGTGGTATAGAACATTAGCTCGGGGCTCCCTTTAAAGGCACACCACGTGCTAATTTTACTCTCCGCTCTGGCAACGGTTCTATCGCTCTCTCTCTCTGGCTCTCTCGTAGACAAAGAAAGCGAGAGAGTATTACCAGAGCGAAGAGTTTCTAATTAGCTTGGGGTGTGCTTTTAAAATTTGACTTCTGATAATCATAAGATCTATCTACAGATTTCGATAGTCATGATTAAGGAGTTGAAAGCCATCTATTTGCTCATCTCATTCCTTCAGAGGGTATGATTACATCATCTTGTGTCTATGCCCTCAGGGGATGATAAGTGACTCACTATTAGTGATTAGAAAGAAGAATGACCGAATGACTAAGATGACGTCATCTGTATTAGTCATGGACTGGTTCCAGAAGTAGTTGACAATGGTTCGAGTGGTAGACATGATTTGTACGCAGTGATTGTGAGAAGAAAGTCTAACTTAATGGCCACTGAGTCATCGCGACAAATTTGGACGGCAAATCATGGCTAGACTTTTTAAAACCCTGAAATAGAAGATAAATCGAAAAAATATTGAAGTCCCATGCTTCGAGTGAACATAATCACATATTTATACCGGTCATCCTCTGCAAGACAAGGCATTCCTTAATCTCGATGAAGTCGACCAATGTTAGGCATATTTCGATACCTCGTCAAAATGCAAAAAAAAAAATTCTGTCGTGGTATTTACAAACAGTCCATTCCGTCGATGGAGGCCTCAAGTAATGTCGTTAGTTAATTGAACAAAGGCAAATAAAGATGTTGTTCGAAAGTTGTGAGACAAATGGAAGTAAGTATTTCGAAAATTTCGATGCGACCTTGTATAAGACCGATGCGACCTTGTACCTTAGTATCAATAAGTTTTTGCGATCACAACTATCGCTGTTGGTCTTATTTGGAACGTGATACGCTTCAATGACCAATATGACCACTTTAGTGTTTTTCTTCGTTCGATCAAATTCAAATTGCGATCTTGAACATGTCGATGGGCACGTGAAACCCGATGCTCATTGTGTAGTCCAATGCACGCGATAGATCAACGATCAATTAAGGTTCATGATCTTTGTGTGGCCTAGTAGGTCACTCACGGGGGGTTAGGTGCGTTGAATAAACGGCGCGAGAAGAAGCACATACATCGTCCCATTCTTCTTCTTCTTCTTCTTCTTTTTTCTGCTTCTTCGCATCGTATTGTTCGTGCTCTTTAGGGTGAAAAAACCGTGAGTCGACTGTCTCTTCACTCTCGACACTATTTCTCTGCTTTTCTATCAACTAGAGTACGTTGAACAACGAAAAGACCCCTAGAAACCTCTTGAAATCATGATTTCCGTATTTTGGGCTTTGCCAACTCGTTGTCGGATAACTAATGGTGCGCTTGAAAAAACAGTAGAAAACGGAAAATTGCGAGTTTCCAGGAGTTCATGGAATTAGGATTTTCATTTTTCACTTTTCGGATTTACATAGCACTTTTCTTCTACCTACTCACAGAGAAACTTCTCTTACAATATGTTCTGTTTTAAGAAATTGAATTCTTATAAGAGAATATCAGAAATTGAATTTCTTACTTTTCAAGAGGATTTTTCAGGGATATTTCTTATAATTAAGAAAATGAAAAGTAAGAAATTATAAATTTAAGTAAATTTTCTGTGTGAGTAGGATTTTTTTCGTTTTCCACTGTTTTTTAGACGGATATTATGCTTCTTTTAATAGATTCTATTCTGTTCGTAGTTTGTTATGGGTGGTTCAACTACTCAAATAGGTTCAAACGCTGTCCTATTCTCGTCTGACCCAGGCTCCCCATACTTTTTCTCGTTTGCGCTTCTTTTTCTCACCGGAGAACAATGACAGGAGAAGTGGTCAGAAGAGAGTGTATTTATCCGTTGAACGGAGTATTAACACACATAGAAAAAAGTGCAAAACGAAACTACATCTGGACCAGTAAAGGTAAAAGGTAAAGGTACAACCCGTTATTCAAGGCACACGAAGTCCTGCGGGTTATCACTGCTAGGCCAGTGATATTTCAAGGCCAATTCAGTCCGGAGGGCCTAATCTCTTCTTCGGACCTACTTTACCGCATGATCTAGTCACTACCAATTCCCCTTTCGGGCGCCTTGGTGAGGCGGAGGCGGTTAAACGAGCGGTGAAAACTGGACCAGTAACAACTATAAAGTGTTAAATGTAACATTCCACAAGTCTTATGGAATGTTACTTTTAACACTGAGGTGGTGTGTTAAAGCGATACCCCAAGCTAGTTTGAAACTCTCCGCTCTGGCCACACTCTCTCGCTTTCTTTGTCTACGAGAGAGTATTGCCAATGCGGAGAGTAAAATTAGCTTGGGGTGTGACATTCAAATTTTGCACATATTAATTGCATTCAAAAACATTCTTATTGTGGAATATTGATTTATATATTGACAAGTATACATCGCTTCATAGGAATTTTTCTAGATGCTTATGTGCCCACTGGCAATTGTTGTCCGAAAAAAGCAACTGTGTGGTCGGAAGAGGCGACTCTCAAAGATTCTCTCTTCTACACTTGAATTCTGATTCGATGATCTACCCTCTCGACCACTATACAATGGAGGGATATCTTATCATAGTCATCTTTATCCGTATCAATTTCTCCATTCACTGGACCAAACAAACTCCAGACAAAGTGAAATTCCTTCTTCTTCTTCTTCTCCTTCTTCCTTCTTCTGAAGTTGAACACCAGACCAGTCTGCATGGAGGGGGGTAGAGACGAAGAGGAGGTCACTCTCGGATATCTCTCGCTCTCACTTACACTCTCCAACGTCCTCCATTTGCCTCCTAAGGAGTCTAGCAACAAAGACTGGCTCTGTTTCCGCACTCTCTCTCTATCTCCTATATGCGCTAGCCATCCTTCTCCGAGAAAACTGGAGCGTGAGCATACAGAGTCTCCATGACGCGTATCACTTCCTTAAGGAGACGAGCCTAACCCTATTGTCCAACGAATATTGTCCAGCATGTAACGATAATAGCTAATTGTAATGCTATGATAAGATCATAGCAAAACGAGAACTAGGTCGGATGGGAACCGATGAATGAGAACCGTGTAGATGAGAGATATTTTCCTAAGAGAGATTAATGAATAGACAAAGTATGCAAATATTTCTCATCCACTCGGTTCTCATGTTCGGTTCACCTAGTGCCTGTAAAATAATTTTGAATGATCGGTAAAATTGTCCCATCATATGATACTGATAACTCAGAGTAATGGAATAGAGAATAGAGCGTGTGCGAAAAGTGAGCGGCAATCAAGCACGGAACCCAAAGAGAACTCATTTCTTTTCATCAGTTCATTTCAGTTCATTTCAAAGCGATGACACCTCTTGGGCCAAACGTGGAGGGATCATCCGGTCACTTCGGCTCTTCTGGTCACTCCTCTCGCACAGTTCATCGGAATCTTATTCTTTGGGATTAGAAGAGCGCGAAGAGTGTAGTTGAAAGATCATCATGCGCCTACCGAAAATGTCACGAACTACAGTGAATAGTTACACGCTTCTTGAAGAGAGTGATCTATTTCACAAGCGTATTGCGACGTAGTTTTTTTCTTTATCGTTAAAGGCACACCCCAAGCTAATTTTACTCTCTGCATTGGCAATACTCTCTCGTAGACAAAGAAAGCGAGAGAGTATGGCCAGAGCGGAGAGTTTCAAATTAGCTTGGGGTATCGCTTTAACTACATGTAATGTAAAACATTATCACATTCATCATTGGCACATCATATTTATAAAAAAAGTTTCTAGCAGTGATCACCCGCAGGTCTTTTTTTTCCTTTTTTTTCCTCTCGAATAATAATAATAATAAATTTATCTGACCTAGGAGATTATTTTAAGATTCATAATTAAATAAGATCTAACGTCTTTGTCATTATTACTCACTGCATGCAAAACCAAACTTTTTTCGGATGCAGCAAGCCCATAACGCGTGTGTTTTTTTCTTCAATGAATAGAGTGTTAAAATTATGCTCATAGTAGCGATCGCTTGGCTGTTTGGAAAGCTAAATTACTCCATGATAAGCGAAATTAAAGGTTGGTAAATAGTATTTTTTTTCCAAAATTCAATATTTTTCGAATTTTTGAAAATTTTAACATTCTCGAATTTTTGACAATTTTAACAAAAGCGCACAGTCGATTCAAATTGCGCGGTAATTCAATTTTTATAATGAAATGATAATTTTGAAAATTTTGGGTCCAAGCCATCGCAACCTTTTTTCAACACTTTTTTTTAAATGTCTCGCAACGCAACGAAAGCACAACGTGTATGACTGATGTCTCGCAGTCTCGTAGGTGTGCGAAGTGGCTCCCACAATGTTCTCTAGACTGTGAAAGCCAAAACGACCGCTCAACATAGAAACTCTCTCAAATGCAATCGTCTTTCGCTTGTCTGGCTATGGAAACAAAATGGCTTGAACCAGAACACTGTGGTCCGTATATGTACTCCCATACGTGGGCGGGCATTGCCGCTAGAAATGAAAATCGGGGGGTCGGACGCAAAAATCGGAGGTCGGAAGCAAAAAATGGAGCATTTATACGTCATTTTGAGTGATTTTTTGGAAAATCGGGGGGGGGGGGGTGCCAAAAATCGGGGGTGTATTGCCGCTAGCGGCAGTGGTGCCCACGTATGTGTACTCCGATCACTCGGTGTCCTCCTCCTTCCGAGAACATCATCTATCTCTTGCACGCGCGCTCTTGCAACACCCTGACGGCGAATGTGGTGATAAGCCGAGAAAACTAGATCCGTTTGTGTGTGATTAATCTTCGGCCTTAATGATTTCCGTCCATCCCTGGCCCTCTCTCTCTCTCTCTCTCTCTCTCTCTCTCTCTCTCATGACTCTCTCTCTCTCTATCACCCCTCCTCTCCCCTCTCAAGTGCTCTTCCGAGAAGGCGTATTCTTATATATGCCCACGGAGAATCCGAAGCTCATTCATCAGTTCAATTTCGAAGCGCGCTTCAGTGTTCTAGTGCGCTCGCGCTTTCCGTACATTGAAATTTCGTTAGGCGGTGTTACATTTTCAAAACGGGCGCACACGCCGTAACCCCCGTCGCCGTGTCTCCGTCGTTACGACGTGCGCACGTTACGAAAAATGCATCACCGCCTTACACTTTCCCTACAGTACCTCTGCTTCATTTATTCTTTGATATCTTGGGACTACGACACAGTCTATGACTGTGATTTCGAATCCTCTTTGTATTGATACTGCTTTAGTATATCAACATTTCATCATGGACATGATGTCTTTGATGTATAACTTGATTTAGCAATTGGTCTGTCCGAGTAATTTTGAAATGTTTCACCATATCTCCTTTGTGCAATAATTGTGTACCCATAGAGCAGCCATAGGTCGATCTACGGTAGGCGCGCACTAGCACGGTTAACTCTGTTAAGGGACATTCTTTTTCGTCATGTCTCCGCTGTGCTCACCCTTAGTTCATCTATCACTCCTTCTCCCCTTTTCGGTAGAGTGTGAGAGAGATAAGATGGAGAGACTGTAGAGATAAGGCACCCTTTCTCTATCTTAGCCCCTTCTCCTTCTCTCTCTCTCAAGCAGTGTTTGGCTTCCATCTCTGTCTGCGTCTCTTCTGAGCTCTCGCCTCTCTCTCGCCACCCTCTATGACCATCCACAAACATAGGGGCGCGAGAGAGGCTAGAGAGGCGAGAGAGAGGCAGGGGGTAGATAGAGAAGGGGAGGGGCGCCTTAGGCTATGAGGGAGAGAGAGCCTCTAGTAGAGAGATGGTAGAAGGCCGTAGCGGGCGGGGATTCAAGAAGGCTCTGCTATCCTCCTCTCCTTTCTCTTACCTATACATCCAACACTCTCATCATTCATTCATTCATTCATTCGGCCACTCTGATTCTTTATCGCTTCATTATTCATTAATCGTATCTTGTTTCTCAACACTTGACCAGTCCTTATGTTTCTTGATCATGTACTAGTATACCTCATACCCCTCATACCTTATCATACATTGCGATTTACTTAAGGCTTAAGCCCATGTACCTAGCCTAAGTTCAATCTTAAGTCTCAAGTCGTAATTCTAGGCGTATTCCATCACTCCACACCGGTAAGCCTCGCACGATGTGGAGGAGCGTCCCCTATATCGTTTTTGCGGCCATCGCATACGGTGAGTATCCTTACAGCTTTTCTCGACTCTGACATGCACCTAAGCTTTCTCAAGTCCGGGTAGGGTACGGTAGGGTACGGTAGTAGGCTAGGGTACGGTAGGTGGTTGGTTGCGTTCACACTCATGGGTCAGTTAAGTGTGTTCTGTTAGCGTTTGTGATCAGTGATTCTCCTCTCGCACTCTTCCTCATGAATCATATCACAGCTTTTTTCGATGGCCCTTGATGTGTCAAAGATCTTTGGTGTCCGAGTTCAAATTTGCCCAAACATGGTAGTCCAAAAACCAACGATTCGGCCATATACAGGCTTATCATTTGCCACAATAAAGTATAAATCGATCGTAAACTATCCCTACTCGGGCAACTTTGGTGTCCGAGAGTTATGAAATAATCCCTTTCCTTTACAGTAAATGCCCAGACGCCAGTGATCGGTGGTTCCTGTTCACTCGGCACTAATGAAGTACAGATCGGCGGAAAGTCTACACAATTCTTCCTCAAGTGCGAATCGACATCAGAGTAAGTCCAAATCGTGTCTTAAGCAAGCTCTTAAGTCATATTCCTTAAGAGCTTAAATACGGTTTTGGTCGTTGTATGCTTCGATATGTAGAGTGTTCATTGTATGAAGGGTTTTTTATGCAGTTGACCCTCGTGTCCTATTCATTGTATTTTCGCCTGATCTTTTGTCTCACCATACCTGGCTACCTTTTGATCGAGGGATATCAAGATATCCTCTTCCTACTCTGCTGAGCTTAGTCTTCCCTGCTCAAATAGTACACGAATCTTTTCCAACTCTTTCTTATTCTCCCTCACTCATCGCCCTTTACTCTATCTCTCTCCACACTCATCAATCAGTACAAAAAGGGGCGAAAGAGAGAGTGAGAGAAGAGAGAGAAAAAGATGAGCAGTGCTTAGTACGATAATCTATGGGTGAAGCACTCTTTCCGGGTATATGTACATACGATAGATGATGTGCCTCTCGGTGCCTGACTATATTCACATATATTTTAATAATAGTAACGATAGAAATGGATGGGAACATACCACGTAGATATGATAATCCTGTCACATCACAAAATCGATTGAGATATCTAGAAAAGCATTCGAAAAGGATTTGTTCATTGATTATGTGTTCGGAAATGATTTAAACTTATTTTTTTTCTTCAAAATTATATGATCACATTGACGGCAGCGGGCATCCTTCAAAAGACTTATCTAACAGATATTCCCATCACCGATGTATACTATCGAAGGAATAAATATTTTTTTTTTATTACATTTCAGAAGTCCATCGGGTGAGGGAGTGTGGGTGGTGAAGAGCCGTGCCGCGGCAGCCGCACCCGCCACAGCACCTGCTCCCGAAAATGTCGCACCCCAGCACACTCGGCCAAAGGTCATGCACAAGCAGCCCAACATCTGCGGTACGCATTTTTTCCTCTCGAATAATAATAATAATAATAAATTTATCTGACCTAGGAGATTATTTTAAGATTCATAATTAAATAAGATCTATCGTCTTTGTCATTATTACTCACTGATCAGAACCTCTGTGTTCATTAAAAAAT
This sequence comes from Parapristionchus giblindavisi, assembly GCA_943737045.1. Lineage (NCBI taxonomy): Eukaryota > Metazoa > Nematoda > Chromadorea > Rhabditida > Diplogasteridae > Parapristionchus > Parapristionchus giblindavisi. The sequence continues at coordinate 756,321 of CALSFV010000039.1, forward strand.
TGATCATATCCTTATCTATTTAGTTTATTGCTTATTCTGAAGGGTATTCACATCGCTTCTGTCATTTAGTTGAATTCGCATATTAGTTTCTATACACAATTGTCTTTACTCCGCCGATAGGAACTTTATTCATCTTATTATTTTCTTGTCTTTCTCTATTCTCCTGGTCACTAATGATTGCTTAGAAGAAGACGAGGAGAAAATCTGGATTCTAAATACACTTTTCTTGTGCGCCCTCTTCCCTCGGTCAATCTGTCTCTCTCTCTCACCTTCTCTCTTCTAAGGTCCGAAAGTTTGCGCTGAACCTCAGCTTCTGTCTTTCGCCTCTCTCCTCCCTCTGCCTGTCTGTCTGTGCGTCTCTTCAACAAGCGATTGTCTCTTGCTCCTCGCATCATCCCCCCCTAGAAGGTCAACATTGAGAACTCCTCTTCTTCTTCTCCTTCAGATTGAGAAAGACGCATCAAGAGGGGATGGGAGGTATAGCGAACAGAAGACTAGGATAGAAACATGAATAGAAAGACGCATCGCCACACACAGAAAACGCTCCATCAATCTCTCAAAATAGAATTGCCAGATCCGATTTCGCCGCCTGAAACTATTGACGTTTTATCGCTAGACACTGAATTTCATCGCATTCTTTTCGGTTTAGAATAGAGAATTTCTATAAATCATGCAAATGTACTGAATACTATTTAGAGTAACACTGTTTCTGCCATAGGTTCTAGACAGTGAACCTCTACTCAACGGGATTGTCCATCTGCAGTAGAACCCCATTGAGTTGGATAGACCTCTGCAATAAGCGATACAATATATGGGCTTCAAATTGCTGAGTAGAACCCGTTCTCTCATCTGGCATACTATCCCAATGTCTCCAGTTACACTCGTTTTGTGAGTTCATCATGAGCATTTTGTCCATTCTTTGCTCTAGACTCTCTCTCTCTACTGTCCTCTCAAGCACCTTCCCATGTGCACCCCATTGTTCATTTCATTGCAAACAAGTACAATAGAGATACCCAGTCCTTGGTTCGGGGACCAATTCCTTAACAGGCACACCCCAAGCTAATTTGAAACTCTCCGCTCTGGCCATACTCTCTCTCGCATTCTTTGTCTACGAGAGAGTATTGCCAATGCAGAGAGTAAAATAAGCTTGGGGTGTGCCTTTAACAGTCCTGTCTTTGCGCATTAGTATGCTATATTCACTGACTTCGATCTCCTCAGTGATTCGTATTTGCGGAATTCCTGATTCGGAGAAATCTAGCAAATTCCTGAGCAGCGCTTGTTTGCCCATCAATCCCATCTATAGCCATTACATCTGACCATGATAGTCTTTTCCTCTCGCTCTCTCTCATTATCTTCCCATCTTCGGGGCGCTTCTGTATTTGCCTTATCAGTTTGCTCTCCGGTTTTCGGTAGAAGAAGAGGGTCGACAAAAGGAGAAGAATGAGATAGGAATGTGCTGATAAGATTGAGAGATACACGACGACGGCTGAGGAGAGCAAATCTGTTGAGAAAGAACTATAGCCACGACCGAGAGAAGCGCTCCATATTTGCTTTCCACTTGCGCCTCTCTAACATCTGTGGGGGGAAAATCCACTCTGAGGAAGTTGGTTCAATATAATGATTACCGTATGAAAGGGCGAACACCCTAGCTGTCAGATAGATGGAGAGGGGCGCGATGCTGGTTCTGGACAAATACTAGGCACATTGTGTGTGCACACGGATAGAGAGACAATTAATCCCGTTCGCACTCAATCACACACTTTTTTGCCTTTGGCCAAAACCCGACTGATCAAAGTGGACACCAAAATTTAGGGTGTGACTTTATTATTAATTAGAGCGAAAAGTAAGAATGATGGGATCGAAATTAGGTTGTGTTTAGAAATCGAAATAATGATGAGTACTTGCAGAACAAGACATGAGCGCTCGCGAAGGAGATTCATGCGCAGTCTCGGAGACGTGTCTCCAGGCTCATGGTGATGCTCCATCCAGCTACCTCCAATGCGAGCAGACGTAAGTGACACGATCATCCACACACAGAGAAATAAGTGCTATCCGCGGAGCATAAGACCTGTGAAGTGTTATATGTAACACTTTTCAGCTATTTTAACACCCAAAAAGTGTGAAATATATCACTTCACAGGTCTTGTGTGCTGTGTGTTACACTTTTTTTATCTGTGTGTGCAACATTTTTTGGGTTACTGTAATTACCGTAATCTGGGTCTATTACAGTAAGATGATGTGGCACCGTCGCGACTGTCACGATGGAACCATCTTCAACTTCGAGCAACAGGCCTGCGTCGTTCCCAAGCGTGTCCACTCTCTATCTCGTACGATTCAAACACCAGATTTATGACTGATGAATTTAAGACTTACGACTCTAACTACTAAGTAACCTCAAAGCGTTCTTGAGTTCAAATTAATGCGTGATAATTGCTGTTGTGGCTTCTAATCATATAACTTCTCCTCTATCTATCATTTCTCTAATCATTTCCTAGGCTGTCCCGGTTGTTACGATCAAAACTCGTGTACCGGATGTCCGTACGGATATAACTACAATAGTGGATCGGGCATGCCAGTGATGGCCGCTCGGCCAGTGGCCCCTGCTGCCAGCAGACCGCTAACCTTCTCCGCGTATACCAATGATCTGAGTGAGCTTAACTACTTCTATCTCTTTCGCCTGATCTATCCCACACATCTAACAACCTTTCCCTTCCCTACTAACCTCCTTTTAGGCAATCGGCCCGCACGTTCCACGAAGACCTTTCCGAAACCTGAACCGTTAAATGAATACATTGCCGGTAGTAGTAGGTAACCAGTAGGAATTCCCGTACTAACATATTCCGTGCAGGTTGCAAGAGAGAATGCGTCGCGTGCAGTATTACTAGTGATTGTCCAGGGGATTTCGAGTGTACAATGGGCTGCTGTGATCTCGCAGTCTGCCCATACAATACGGCTCCTAGAGGAACATGCTCGACCTCGGTTCAATGCAAACCAAACGAAACTTGCGTTTTCGGTCGGTGTTGTGCAACCCAGACGTCAAAATCGTTCAAAAGTGAGGCTGTGCAGCAATACTTCAAGGGAGTCTCCTCGTCCTCTGTTGGGACTGGATCAGTTGTATCGTCGAAGAACAAGGCCATTGACAAGCAAAAGATCAAAGAGCTGTACCAGAAGAAGATGAACGAAATGTACACTCTGGTCCAAGCAGAACTGGCAATAGAAAACAAGCAAATCGCAGAGAAGAGTAAGCCAATAAGCAAAGCAATCAATCAACCAAAGTTCGTGCCAGAAACAACTACAGAGAAGCCCATCACAACGACGACCCAGCCCGATTCTGTCAACAAATATTTCGGTTTGCAGTCAATAAGTCATCAGACGACAACTACAACTGAACCACCAATGACCAGTACTCTGCCCGATACCACAACATTCCACGCAAAATCAACCAACCATGCCGTCGAAGAAACCAACAGCAAGCATCGAGACATGCCTTTCAATCCGCCCAACGAAATGAACTGTCACCCCTTAATGGGTAGAAATCGCGAATGTTCCCTGTTCGATCCATGTCCCGATGAGGCAGACTGCGTCGAGGGACGATGCTGTGCACGTGGACGCGTCCCCGATCACTGTCCGAGCGCACTATCATTTCCAGCAACATGTGCTGCCGACGATGAGTGCCCTATCGCGTCAAGATGCATGGGAGCCGTCTGTTGCCCACTGTCTGATGGGTCGACCTCGACTAGTCTTGACGCTGAACCTGAGCTCATGGAACCACTCCAACCGGAAGAATTGTCTCTAGCAATCGAAAACTTCGCGACACGGTTGTGTCGATCTGGAAACGAATCCCTCTCACGCCCCGCCCACTGCAATAGCCACACCGATTGTCCGCGAGAATACTTATGCGAAGATACCAAGTGCTGCATAGCATCGACTTACTGTCCACGGGCAGCAGCACAAGTAGCAGCCGTGGCTAGAGGAGCACCTACTGTTAAGGTATACTGGAAAAAAGAGTCATGAGAGAGTGGCAAATAAATAATTCTAGCCGCGATGCTTGGCCTCGGTGAGCTGTAGCTCCTCCAACTCGTCAACCTTCTGTCCTCCTGAATTCACGTGCTCGCTAGAGGGAAAGTGCTGCAGAATGGCTTCATTCTGTCCGGATGGATCGGCTCCTACCGCACTCTGTACCCCACCCGTTATGCTTGATCAAGAACCGATTTGTCCGAGTTCTTCAGAGCAATGTGTCGAACTATCGGCAGACGGGCTAAGGGGCTGCTGCAGACACAGCCAACTTGGTATATTTGGAAAATAATTGATGGTATTGATTCTGATCTTTGAGAGGTGAGTAGCTGTCCGGCGGGTAGCATCGAAGTGCCCCCACGGATCGGCGAATTCTGCCGATATAGCCTTCACTGTCCCTCACCATACTTTTGCAATCGAGCTGGCCGATGTTGCGTACCTGAAGAGGTGTGAACTAATCCCTCTTAAACTAACACTAACATTATTTCCAGGAGAATGCTGACGACTGATCGATTCTACTTGTTTACTGTTCACCATCTGCTTGATCTTTGACAATTTTTCTTGCCAACCATTCCTAACGCTTTCTCATATTCTAATAAAGCATCTAATTCCAAGCATGATTAATATACACTATATCATACATGGCACGATGACATAGATAGAATTGTGTAAAAATCGGCGCAGTTTAATCTGTTTCTGATTTCAGGTCAAGTTTCGACCAACGGACTCGTGTGCACGTACAGCTCGTGCAGCAACAACAACCCTTGCTCGGTCGGAAGCTGCAACAACGGCTACTGCTGCTCATCTTCATCCATCCGTACGGATGCTCTTTCATATTTGATCTCTGTCTCTCTCAATCTCTCCGTCTCCTTGTTTCTTGTTAATGCTCTAATCACAAACGCTTGGTCTTGGCTAACTGTTAGTTACAGACGATTCACATAGAGCAGATGATGGAGGTCCACCGATCGCTACATCGAGGTCTACAAAGCATCGACCGAAGAAACGCCTCAAGATTGTCGATCCAAAAGCTGGCGCTGAGAACGGGTTCGCCTATCCAGTAGTGGTTAGAGGCGAAGACCTAACAGAGAAGGGTGGAGGTGGTGAGGTGCTCGAGGCCTCTACCGATGATTGGCCCGTCGGTCCTCCCGGATATGGCTTTCCTAGGGAACTGGCGGATCTGGACGCGGTTCTGATTCGGGCAACTGGCGATGGAAGTGAGATATTCACACTACCCCCCCTACTAACACACTATGACTCTCTATATAGCCGCTAATATTTTCAGCTACATGTGCAGCAGGGTTCCGGTCGGATTTGAACTGCTTCGAGGGCGAGTGCCCTCCTGGTCTGTTCTGTGATACTCATATCGAACGGTGCTGTCCGCTTCTGTTGCCACTCTCGGCACCACCGTCGCGGGTACACGCCGCTCCACGGAGAGGAGGCGCACGCGGCAATACTCTGCGCGGCAACCGACCTTCGTCAGCCCAAAACCCTCCAATAATCACAACGATAGAAGAACCGCCGCGACGACCGCATCCATCGGCGGTAAAGAATGCTGGCGGATATCAGACACCATTTTCCACCAAACCATCAAGCGGGATGCGCAATAATAACTTCAATAATAACATGGTTTATAACGGGTCACCCTACCTCAATATGGTCGGGCAGTTCCTATCGAAGAATACGCGGTCTAAGAATTCGACGGGTCGTGGTATCGCACAGCCGATGAGGAGATACCAACCAGGTTTGACTTGTCTGCAGCCCCTGCTTTCCCTCGGTTAAATGCATGATCATAACCATATACTAACATCTACACTTTCTTCTTCTTCCTTTCATAGACTATCGCTTCACTGTTTAGTTCATCTTCTCTTTCTCTATCTCTATCGGTTGACTATGGCTTCTTAGTACAACTTCTCATACTATTCTCTAATCAGTTAGATTTCTGAGCTCACTTTCCATCTTTATAGCATCTGGAGCATTCGCCTCTTCGGGTTGCAGTGGAAGCGGCTGCGGCACATCCTCCAATGTCATCACCATCCGTAAGGAGCCTCTCTACTCTAGCCTCTATATCTATCTCCGGGCTAATCTTTCCATCATTTCCTTGCGTTCAAGCCGTCACTACGTTCACCTACGGATGTTCACTCACACATAATCCCGCTCAACCCCCTGGCATGGACTTAATCGAATCCCAAAATACCCAAATTTTCGGCGGTACTCTTCCCGGTGACTAACCACATAAACCAACCCTGAGCTTACCAACCCATATTCCAGCTGAAGGTGGAGCTAAGCTCTCGCTGTGTCGTGGTAGATGTCCACGAGGCTACACAGGATGTTGCATGTGCGGCGGAGGCGGAGGCGACGGTGGCTCTGGTTGTTCCGACTGCGGATGTTGCCCACAGACGTGTGGGGGCGGCGTGCCGTCCCTCGGCCGCTGCTTCGGCAATAACATGTGCAGCCGTGGACAGTGCACTGGCGGCATGTGCTGTCCATCCAACGACTATGACGATTGTGATTTCAACCTTTCCTCTTACACCTTTTACACACGCTTTCCACTTGCCCTTGTCCATTTCTGAATCTTATCCAATGCAATCTGACTCACATATACACCCATTACACAGTTTGCCACATAAATCCATTTGTCTCGTCTCTCTTGGTCTACCACCCTTTCAGTTCGACCAATCATAACAGCTTCATTTTCAGCCAGCGTTTCGTTCTGTCCCGGAGGAGGATACTCCTCAGGCTCATGCAACTACGGAGGCTCTTGCAACAATGGTTACTCTTGCTATCAGGGATCGTGCTGCCCCTCATATCAGCCAGCAGCTGCTGTTACCTGTGCGTTTATCTTTCTGTCCACGTCATTCCATCGAGCGATGTGCGGAAAATGATTTTCGAAAAAATCGAAAAGTGCACATCCCTGATTCTACTACTTACTTAGCATGCCGACGATCGAGACCATACAATGATGATAGGTTGTTCATTTCAGTCACTTGCCCCGGCGGCGGAAGCCCCGTAGGAAGCTGTGTCAACGGCGGATGCGCATCCGGATACAACTGCAACAACAACTACTGCTGCGCCGCCCAGAATCCCTTCGGTTTGTGAATCTATAAAATTGACCAAGTCATGTTCGTTGTGTTTCCAGTCTGCATTGACGGAACTCAAGCCGTTGGAGCCTGCGTGAACAGCGCTTGCGGAACCGGCTACACCTGCAACAACGGCCTGTGCTGCTCTTCGTCGTCCGCCACTCCTCGGTATGTGACTTTCCATTGGTTTTAGCATCGCGGTATCGGTTTCGATGTCGGTTTTCTGCGGTCCAAACAGTGTTGTTCTTTGCAGTTGTCTCGATGGATCTCCGGCCGTCGGAGCTTGCATCCCCTCATGCACTGGTGACATGTGCGGAGGCGTCACTGTCACGTACTCGTGCGGATCTGGATACACTTGCACCACAGGAAACATCTGCTGCCAGACCTCGGGTACGCACTAAGATTCCCCTTTCTGGTGAATCTCATCACTTGCTCATATTTTTTCAGCCTGTCCTCTCGGTGGAGTACCCATCGGACCTCCCGTCAACGGCCTCTGTCCCGGTGGATACACCCTTCAAGGCAACCAGTGCTGCTCGACCCTCGGAGTCTGTCCCGAGGGAACAACTTATGCCGGACCTGTAAGTTCATATCGCCTGATTTGTGCCGATGATTTAGAATATGACAAAGCCAATATGTTAGAAGAGAAACAGTTCTACTCCTGTACTAGTTCGTCACTACTATGTGATGTCGTATATACATACATTTTCATATCCTCGTACTGTGGGGATCGCACTATATTTTCAGAATCAACCCCCCCCCCTCATTTTCCACACAGTTTAAGCGAAAAATTACGATTTTCTAAATCGACCCACCATATGTCCGACTAAATAAAAATAAATTCTGTAATGTATATATCTTCAGCTCGTCAATGGAGAATGTCCTACAGCAACTACCCGATCCGGTTCCGTCTGCTGCAGTGCCGGCGTCACTTGTAATGCGGATATGTCCTCTGGTCCTTGCATTGGTGAGTAGTACTCGATAGTCACACAGAGAAAAAAGTGTAACCCACAGCACAGAAGACCTGTGAAGTGTTACATTTAACACTTTTTAGGTGTTAAAATAGCTCAAAAAGTGTTAAATATAACACTTCACAGATCTTATGTGCTGTGGATTACACCTCTTTTCCCTGTGTGGTTATGCTCAGTTCTGATCAGTTCGATGTTTAAAATAATACAGATGGCCGCTGCCCCACTCTTGGCTACGCATGCGATGCAGCGGGCGAGCTCTGCTGCCCCGTCGTCGACTATACTAATCCTGATAACATCATCGGTATGTTTGCCACAATGTTCTATAGACTGTGAAAGCCAAAACGACCGCTCAACATAGAAACTCTCTCATATGCAATCGTATTTCGCTTGTCTTGCTATGGAAACAAAATGGCTTGAACCAGAATACTGTGTTGCCGGCACTACTCTAGTCTAGATCATATACCGGACCAGTCCACAAGGGAGTGAAAAATAAAATAGACACGAAGTAAAGAGCCTTTTATTCTAGACTAATCTACACGTTTTTGCTATACTATTGGACCGGTCCGGTGTTCTAGAGTAGTGCCTGTTTGCCTTGTTTTTTTGTTGTTGGAAGTTTGGACGTTAATTTGTGATCTTTCTAGGTCCTGCCATCGATGGTCAATTCTGCCCGGCAGGATATACACCGGTCAAGATCCCCGGTGGAGACCCCGGAGGAGAGTGCGTCGATCTTAACTCCGGTAAACATTATATCATATTTGAGCTAACTTAATTGTTAAAAAAAGAGATTTAAGGGAATACCCCATGCTAATTTTACCCTCCGCATTGGCAATACTCTCTCGAAAACAAAGAAAGTGAGAGAGTATTGCCAGAGCGGAGAGTTTCATATTAGCTTGGGGAGTGGCTTTAAAAAATTTCGAGAATTTGTCTAAAAAGTCTATGAGACAACGTGTCATGAAGATATACGTCAAAACGAGAAAAAGCGAAACATTTATCAATTTTTATTGCTGATAAAAAAGGCCAAAAGAAATTCCCCATGAACTTTTGTTTTACTTTGGAATATTCTACATTATACAGCTATTGCAGCCTGATTCATTCCGAAATAGTGTTGTTACTTTGACTAATTTTTTGAGTACATTTAAATCATATATTCGAATAAACAACATTATTCCGAAATGTAAATCATATCTTAAAGAAAATATAAATTTACACTAGGGCATCATAAAATGATAGACAGTCATAATTAGGCGAGGGAGTCACGATCTAAACACATTAACAGTAAAATTCTTTATTATTTTATTAAAAAAATTGCCCTGCTGCACTCCCGGTTATTTGTTAGAAACTTTTATCCTACATTAGAGCATCAGGGAAGAAAAAACTCACAAACAGACAATTCATCAACAAGTGCGTGAAAACGCAAAAAATCAGCACTTTGTGAAGTTTTGTTACAAATGCTTAACTTTTTTCTCGATTTGACGGTAGACACAGAATGTTTTTTTTTCGAAATAATTTTTAAAAATCAAAATCTATTCTCTATTTTGCTCAGAAACACTCAAAAATATCAGCACCATAACAGTTACACAGGACAGAACATTAATAATTGTGATGTTTACAGCTACGGGAGTCTGTGCTGTGGCGCTGCAGACCGGTCCTTGCCCTGGTGGAGTCGGTTGCCCTACTGGCTCCACATGTGTCACGGTGGCTGAGGTGTGCTGTCCGACGACCACGATGAGAATGCACCGAATGCCCTCGCCGGGCGCCGCCCGTTCCCCCTACAAGCCCGTCTCTCAACTGATGCGTAAGTTTGTTTTCGTCGACTTGATCCCCGATTCTGTGTGCTGCTGCTATTTGTTTTGTTGTGGCGTAATCTATGCTACCGAGAGTGAAATGCATCTATACATTTGCCTTACGTGCCCACGCCGTAACCTCCGTCGTGACGACGGAGACTCGGCGGAGGCAAATGTAAGGTGGTGTTACATTTTCGATACGTGCGCACACCGTAACCCCCTCCGACGCGTCTCCGTCTTTACGGCGTGCGCACGTTTTGAAAAATGTAGCACCGCCTAACGATGCATAAGTGTGTGCGTATAATTCAGCGCCTCGTTCGCTGGTCGGCGGTTGCCCTGATGGATCTGGCGCCGCGTCGGCTTGCATCAACGGGCTCTGCGGAGCCGGACTGTCCTGCGTGAACGATCTGTGCTGCGCGATCTCCGAGCCATCCGCCGTTCCAAAGAGTGTGTTTGATCGAGTCTTAGGTCCACCCCGGCATCATATCCTGCCTAGGTTCGTGTCCCGACGGACAGCCAGCCATCAGTGGCTGCTTCGCCCAAGGACAATGCGGCGGAGGACTGGTCTGCGTCCCCGGATCCAACCTATGTTGTCCTCCCTCATCCGTTCCCGTAACACAACCACCAACCACCAATAGTATAATGCGTAAGTTTGGGCCTTTTAGTGCACTGAGAGAAAAACCCTAGTTGTCATGAATCCCATGGATGCAAGGGTTTCAAACCCTTGTATTTAAGTTTGCTCACAGCGCAGCATGTGAACTAGGGTGTTTTGTTCTCTCAGTGTGCGGGTCCTTGGGCTAAGTTTGGGGGCTAAGTGTGATGTGTGATGTGTGTGCAGGGACGAAACCGATCGGCGCTCGATGCGATCATCATCCCGAATGCGTCGGCTACACCGAGGGCTTGTCTCAGTGCGAGTTCGCAGTGTGTCGATGCACTCCCATCGCCTACACCCAGGGCATTGCTTGTGTGCGCCGAAAGAAGTGTAAGTGACGAGGCTACACACAGAGAAAAAAAGTGGAACCCACACCATATAAGATTGTGCAGTGTTATACACGATTTGCGATAAAGGATAACTCAAAAAGTGTTAAATATAACACTTCACAGGTCTTATGTGATGAGGGTTACACTTTTTTCACTGCGGCTAAGTACCATCCTAGAGTTGGCATAATCGGTTGTGTTTGCACCTGCTTTGAATGGTTTCGTCGCTAAATTCGTGTGATTAATGATGCCAACTCTAGTACTATATGTTATTGTGATCTGCTTGACGTGCATCGCTTATTTCGACTATTTTTTTGAGATGTATCCATGGACGTTGGCAATCGGTTTGCCGACAAACGTGACGTCACACGCGTAGAGGGGGATTTTTGGCAAACGCCTTCGCCTACGGTTGTGACGTTCCGCTTGCTGGCAAACCGTTTGTTCACGGATACCAATGCTGATGTGAGATGTTGTACCGTTAGTAATGATGGAATGATTTCAGTGTAAACGCTCAGTGATGATACGGTAGATGTCGGATCCCTCGATCACCGGTGTAGATGGTCTCTCTCTCTCTCACTATTAATTAACGTCTTCCGTGACCGATCAATTGTCCTCCTCCGGCATTCTTTCTATTTATGTTCCTAAATTATTTAACTTATTACGTAATTTATGAGCTAATCTTGTTGTGTCCATCTCTTTCCACTATTTTCTCTCCATTCGTAGACCCTACAAATCCCCCAAACTCTTTCGTGTATTACCCACAAATATTGTTCATCTTTCACTATCCTCAATTTGTTATACTATTTATAATCGACTTCTCCCAAGAGAAGTGTGGTCCGTCAAGTAATTCCGAGTTTGGAATTCCTCCCAAGATAGGCTCCGTCCCCAAATCTCAAATGTTGCCAATCGGTCATGTGCGGCTGTCGACGATACCGCTCATATCGCCCTCAGCCTCACCCGATCGTACTCTTCTCTTTCATTCTTGAGCGAGTTTAGACTTCTTTCTTTCTCATCTTCTTTTTTTCCCGTTTTCTTCTCACTCCTCCTCTTCTTCTTTCTATACCCGCACCACACAATAATAAGCAAAGAAAAGGAGTCACCGTCATTCCGAAACCCCATGTTTTCATTCTTTCACTCTCCTCCTTCCTTCTATCATTATCACTTATTTTGATGACTCCTGATAAATATTGAACAATTAGATGAGTGTATGTGTACATATAGCACAGCGTTCTCATGACTTTCAAAGCAAGAACGACCGCTCAACATACAAACTCTCTCGAATACAATGGTCTATCCTTTGTCTTGCTTTGGAAGAAAAATGGCTTGGACCAGAATACTGTGATAGAGAAGAATCGGTTATGGGTAAACACACCCACAGAATGTTCTACCTATGAGGAAAGAATCCGTATGGAGGCGTTGTTGGGTCATTTTTCTTTGTGCATCCTTCTGACTTCAAAAGATTGCTTTCACTATAAACGGTGTTCCTTGATCAGCCTGAAATGCATTCCTTTTTACTTTGTTGTTTGACAAAGGTGAATCTGGAATGAAAGGAAGCAGCTATTGTTTGGAAATGGAGTCAAGCAATTTACTTCTTACACAAACATCCTTTACAACTTCTACTTTCCCGATACGTTGAAGTGAAAACACATGTTTTATTTCACGCAACAGCTTCCCCAAAACATTTGATAACAGAAATTCAGCGAAGGCTACAAAGAAAGTGATACAGCAGCGTACTCCAACGTTATTTGGAAGAATTTTAGTAGCTGTATAAGAGCCTTTTATGACAATTCAGATTTAGTGGAAAGTCTGCTTAATTAATTAATAATAATAATAGTAATAAATTTTATCGGACATCGGAGGGTATTTTAATCTTGATGAAGTGTTTAACTTTTAAAACTGTTATAAGAACCTTCTCACGCGCACTCACCAATTGTCATAGCCAATTTTTTCTACAATAACACAATAACTGTTCCCAATTTCAAGAGCTCCATTGCCAAACAACTTTCGGCGATTACCCATGAACAACGTTCACGATCTAACAAAAGTATCAAAAAAGATAATGGTATAGGTACAGCCAGTTATTCAAGGCACAAGTCCTGCGAGTGATCACTGTTAGGCCGGTGATTATCGTATCAAACACACCGATATTTCACAACGAACCAATCACTTTGATCTGTTTTCGACCCATATATTTTAAGTAGTGCACTGACTCACTGTTTTCGCTGATATTTCTATCTGTTTGTTTCATTCGAGAGTTCATTAGAGTGACTCTTAGAGTGACTCAACGATCATAAAATATCGAACAGACGTCAGAGTTACGCCTTCCTAGCCATACTCCTCAATGCTCCTCTCTCAAGGCCCGCTTTTTGTTGACCGTCACTCCTCGTCCAAACGAGAAAATACAACGGTTAACGATGAGACGCCAGAGGGTTAGGGACATCGACGATATAGGAAAGGAACGCAGAGCGATTGGAGAGAGTTGTGTACAAGTGGAGAAGGGAGTAATAGTCGTTGAGACCGTGACGAGAGATCAGAGGACATCGAGAGAGTACAGAGAAGCAGAGACAGGAGTTCATAGAGGATTACAACAGAAGAGGGATGATCAGAGTGGTCGGTGAGAGAGCATGTGAGGACGAGAGGGTCAGAGACTATGGTGAGAGAGCAGAGGAAAGTGAGAGAGTTAGAGGGTGAGAGCGAAAGGTGCGAGAGACCATGCATATGCGAGAGGGTATTGACAACTCTAGTAGTAGGGAGGAGAGTATTTTTGTGAACAACAACAGCCCCTGTCCCCAGTGTGTGTTCCCTTCCTTTCTGGCAGTCGGCAGCTCACAAAGCAATATGGTAAGTCACCCTTAAGTTACTAAGTCTCTTTATAATCTCTGTTAAGTCACCCCTAAGTCAATAAGTCTCTCCTAAGTAGTTGATTTTTGTGCTTGTGATAAATTCTGTTTGCTCAATCGCTCTCATTTCCAGTGGGAGCTTCCCTCATTTTGATCGAAACTGTGTGGCTCTGTCAACCTTCTACCTCTCCTTGCCCCTCTACCTCTACCTCTACCCCCCCCCTTGAAAAGGGATAGATTCCTTTTCCCGAGGCACACCTAGAATCGCAGCTTCTTTTGTCTTACGCTAACAAACTAACCCAAGGGGTGAGAGGGAAGGTGCGCACGAAATTTTCCTTTCCAAGCATAACATCAGGGACTATGAGAATATCTGTAAAAATTTTCCGACTCCGATTTTTTAATGTATTTATAATATTCCATGCTCAAACTAAATACCGTATTCTCGGCGCGAAAAATTTTTTAAAACCAAATTAATTAGGATAAATATTATTACGATAAATATATAGACGAATATTTAGGATATTTAGGATAGGATATATTTATAATATTTAGGATAAATATTGTTATTGCTAACTTTCTGAGCAGTGGTGACCTTCACTATGTTTACTAACCACTGGGCACCAAATCCTTTCAACTATGTCTTCTAAAGAACCGCGAAGTCAACCCTGCGTCTCTTGAAGGCCACTTGTTATCTATTCCGTTCGAGAAGAAATGTATCCCTGGCTAGTCGGCTTACACGCCTGTTCGAATTCTAGATTGTGTTACTGCGTGCCTTTTCAAAATGCTTTACAATGCGTGGTGTTCAGTTACTCAAAGAAAAGAAGAGCTGAACTCTCCTCGTTTTACACACTCTCTCGCTTCTACTTCTCTTTTTTTTTATTTCGTGACTTTTGAACAGAGAATGCTTTAAAGCGACTCCCCAAGCTAATTTGAAACTCTCCTCTCTGGCCACACTCTCTCGTTTTCTTTGTCTGCGAGAGAGTATTGCCAACGCGGAGAGTAAAATTGACTTGGGGTGAATTGACTGGGGCTTTAAATGCAGAATACAAAGCGACTTTGAAGAATCTTTCCGTTGCTTCGAGTGTTGTTTTCGCAGTTCTCTGTATTTGCCAAAAAAAAACAGAGAAGTGCTTTATGCATAGGCAGAATACAAAAGACGCTGTTTCCGGAGTAAGCGTGTTTTTGTCGAGAGTAATCCCAGATTCGTCCCGCATTGTTTTCTCTTAAAATAATAATAATAATAATAATAATAATAATAATAATAATAATAATAATAATAATAATAATAATAATAATAATTTTTAGAATAATAATGATTATTATTATTAACTAAAATCTAGTTCAAAAACACCCCGAGCTAATTTAAAACTATCCGCTCTGCCACACTCTCTGCAAAATACGCTGTTTCTGTATGCATTGTAGGCGTGTTTTTGTCGAGGAGCATACGCAGATTCGTCCCGTATTGTTTTCTCTTCTCTTCCTCTCAATTCTAATCAGCAGAGTCTGTTGAGTGGATGAAAAGAGTTGTTTTGGCCGATGGTGAATGTTTTGCATGCCGTTGTAGTAGGGGAGGAGGAGAGGAAGGAGAGGGAGAGGGAGAGGGAGAGGGAGAGGGAGAGGGAGAGGGAGAGGGAGAGGGAGAGGGAGAGGGAGAGGGAGAGGGAGAGGGAGAGGGAGAGGAAGAGGAAGGAGAGGGAGAGGGAGAGGAAGGGAGAAGGAGAGGGAGAGGGAGGATGGCAATAGATACTGGGCTGAGTGACACATAAACAAGCATTGATCATTATTGGACATCGATTGTGTCCAGTGGGGAATAACAAGTTGTGTTCGGATGATTGTGTAATCAGAGTGATATGTTCTCTGTTACCTCTTCTGTACAATACGGGAAACTGCTATTTTTGGTACCGGAGTGTGATATTTCTGTCACATAAGGTGTTCGTTTAAAAATATTGCAGAACTAAAATCTACCCCAATGTTTTGATGGGAAATATTGGAAATATGAAGAGATTACTTTTTTTTTGAAAATTTGTCACATTCCGATTATCATTCCGTCATTTGTCATTCCGATGACCATAGTTTTCAGTTATTTTTAAAGTCAAAAACATCAGTGCAAAATAAAATCAAACAATCTCTCTCATAGGTGTGTAAATGTGAAGGGAAACAAGTATTGAGTCATCCCTGAATCTTTCTCAACATCAATCGAATTGAAAGTGTTGATGACGTTCTGCTCTTTGGCTCTCCATTTCAAAATGGCGGAACCCCCTCTCAACCTCCGCTCAACAACTCTTGTTCAAATCTGTTTCGTTCATCTCTCACTGACAACTTGTCCGTCTCTCTCTCTGTCCCAACCTCAATCGCTACCTCCTCTCCTTTCCCTAAACGTTCCTTCGACCGTGAGCTCGGGTCGTTTCGTTTCATTCTTGTTTGCTCCCATCTTTCCTACTGCGTGGCAATTCCGCCTCGTAAACTTCGAACAGTAAATCGCTACCAATCTATTTTCTCTGAACAAATATAAACTTTAAAACTCGACTTCATGATATTGATTTCCAAACCTAAACTATTAAGCCATTGATCAGGGACTTACAAGGGAACCGCAAAAGTCGGGGACGCTCAGGGTATATCTTTCGGAAACTCACCATATATACCTATTCTCTTTAATATCTATTCACAGTCATAAACCAAGTATTCTTTATTCTCTCATTAAAGGTAGCGTAACCTCACTCAAGGGCCTCTTCATTGCGCGAACTATTTCACTGTTCTCTAACAACGAGAGAGCGTAGAGCGTTAAAGAGACCGTTGACAAAGGTGTCAGCCCCTTAAAAGTCGCTGTTTGCAGGAGACTATGCAGAATATCGCTGTTCCCTATACATCCAAACTCGGCGCTCCTCTGGTCGCCGGTCAGTCGCTCTCGCTCACCGGAGTCTCGAACAATGACGCTAAGAGGTATCAAAGATCAAAGATCAAAGATCAAAGATTAAAAATCCTGATTGCTTGTTGTAGATTCGAGATGAATCTTCTCGCTGGAGGCACTGAGATCGGTGCGGCTCAGGCCTACATGCACTGCTCGATCCGATTCGATGAGCGCAAACTCGTCTTCAACTCGTATACTGTAAGTTGATCTTTGATCTTTGATCTTTGAACTTGTTAGACCAAAATTGATCTTTGAACTTTGCAGGACGGAGCATGGGGCAAGGAAGAGCGCGAGTCGCTTCCCTTCGCTGTCGGAGAGAAGTTCAACCTTCGCGTCAGGTAAACATCAAAGATCAGGGATCAATGATTATTGATTTGTTATAGAGTCCTCGAGGAGGGCTATGAAGTCCGTTGCAATGGCCAGAAGAGCCACGTATTCAAGCACCGCAAGCCTTTTGGCGATGTCGAGTATTTCCAGGTAATAAAAGTTTAAGTATTCATGAAAAGATCAGTCAGAGATGACCCGAGAGCTGAATGTCTACACTACCAAAGTTTGTTAGAGAGTGCTCTCTCCATCGCTTCCGTGGCGCAATCGGCAGCGCGTTCGGCTGTTAACCGAAAGGTCGGTGGTTCGAACCCACCCGGGAGCGTATCCTTTTGCCGATTTTTCCCTTGCGTATAATTAAACCAAATATATTTTTAGATATTGATTTATGTATTTGCAGCTCAAGGGAGATACCACACTGACCAATGTTCACTGGGGCGGTAAGTTCTACGAGCTCCCATGGGAGACCGGATTCGCGAATGGATCCCTCAAGGCTGGTACGTACTTATGGGCTTACTTACTTACTTACTATTTACTTACTCCTTACTTATGTACTTATGGTACGTACCTCTACTTATGGACCCCCTATCCTTAAGTCATTCAACGCAAGTCCCTTAGCCAACAAAACACTACGCTAGGAAAAACAACTTTTCCGTAAACAAGTCTAGCGCACGACGAAAACAGCAGTTTATTTCGGGGGGATACAGGCGAAAACATATTTTTGTATACTCGGAAGGAAAGCGAAATAGTGTGCAGCGTAAGTATTGTGAAATAGCAAATAGTTTTCAGTCAACAGTCAATCTATGGATTTTTGCAAAGTACCCAGCTGAAATGACACTACTAGACCAGCTGATAAAGTTGTTTAAAAAAAGTAAAATACAAAATAAAGTAAATGAACACAATTAACTGCGAAACTCTTAGCTCTGGCGAAATTATCTTGTGTGGTTAATATACTCAATTGAACTTATTTTACATCTTTAAAAACATTTTGATTCGATATTTTAGGCCAGCGTATCTCATTGTATGGCGCTCCTACTGGAGAGAGATTCAACATCGATCTCATCGCCAGAAACGGTGACATCCTCTTCCATCTCAATCCCCGAATGAAGGAGGAGAAGGTACGTCTTAAATACTTAGGATGACTTATCCTAAGTCAGCGACCTTAATGCGACCCTAACCTTAAGGTTGTCCGTAACTCGTGGAAGAACAAGGTTTGGGGCCAGGAGGAGCGCGAGGGACCCTTCCCCTTCCATGATGACGTCGGATTCGAGATGCTCATCGTCAACGAGCCTTACTCCATCCAGGTACTTAGCGCCTTAAGACCTTAAGCTAATAAAGACCTTAAGCTCCTTAAGACCTTAAGCTCATTAAGCCCTTAAGCTGTTTAAGACCGTATTCTCCTGAAGACCTTAAGCTCCTTAAGACTGTAAGTTACTAACTATAAGTATCCTCGTTGAAGGTGCTCATTGATGGCAACCAGATCTTCACTTGGGCTCACCGAACCCCCAACCCGGCCGAGGACTACATCGGCATGCGAGTACAGGGAGATGTAAGTTATTTAGCGATTAAGTGCAGCTAAGGTCGTTATTTAACAACTAAGTACGGCTAAGGTCGTACTTAACAACTAAGTAAAACTAAGGTCGTTACTTACTGTTACTTAACCATTAAGTGCATAAGTATTCTTTTCAGCTCAACGTCTTCGGCATCGAGTTCTCTGAGGCGCAATAAGCCGTCAACTTCTATATTTTATTCCTTTTTTGTATTTTCCTCTTTCTACTTCTTCAAAAAAATACTTTCCTCTATAATATTGTCAATATTATACCGCTATGCCGTTGTAGTTATCGTTTTCTAACGATTTTATTAAATAAATAATATTTTTAATCGTTGTTTCCGCTCAAAACAACAAATAATAATGCTGTTCTCAATGGAAATTTTAAAAAAAGTTTACAAGATCATTATCGTCATTTTTCTATCGATCTATATTAGGCCGGTGAGAAAGTTTCTGTACACATTTATTTTTCTCATAACTTTTGAACAGGAAACATTCTCTGCTGCGTATACACATAATAGATAACAGTGATCTCCCTTTATGCTTCGTTACATTACGCCTTACGTGCCTTCGCCGTAACCTCCGCCGTAAGGACGGAGACGCGGCGGAGGAGGTTATGACCTTTGGCGCTGGGAATTTTGAATCGGATGCGTCATGTAACTAGCGACAATGCCGCTCACGTAATATTTCATTTTTTTACCCTCAAGCATTGGAAAGCAATTACGCTAAACATTCGTTTCTCTTATAGATTCTGTGAAACATATCTATTATCTTTTATATAAACTCTCAAATGATGGAACATATTACAGCAGCATACTGAACACTGGTAATTTCTGATAAACTCGGATATGATCTAATCTTTCGTTGAATGATTGTGATATTTTTTTCATTTTTTCTTGTGTCGTTGCATGCATGTGCATATACATATGTAGATAAAATATATAAATATAACTGAAATTCTGACTGGGGGAGGAGACATAGCAAAATAGAATTTCTGTTTGATATGGAATGCAGTGCCATGCGAGATCAGTCAGACAGTTTTTGATTTTGCGAGTGAAGGCTACTGCTGGAAAAAAAAACTCAACAGGTATTTAAATATTTCTGATCACGACTCGGTAGTGGCACCAATCGATTCCTCGTACAAGCACCATCTACGCTCGCCAATTTTTAACAAGGACAGAAATCAGAGCATTGAATGATACTGCAATGATCTTTGACATCAACAATTACCATTGATTAGTACAAATGCAAATGCGATTTGAACAAAGGAATTAAGAGTACATCATTTACGATGATTGGGTTGCTCTTGTCTGGTCACAATTCAGTCATTGAAAGCTCCTCCTATCACACCTATCGGTGACTTCTTCTTCTTCTTCACCATCTTAATTTGGTATTTGTTTATTTATTTGTTTATTTATTTATTTACCCTTTAAGATATGGCACTGATCGTTGAACCAGCCCAACTCGCGTTCCCTGCCTCCGGTGGATCCAACAAGGCTAAGCTAGCCTCATCTATCGAGGGCAAGATGGCTTTCAAGGTGATTATTGATTGATTAACTCTGATCTTTGATCTTTGATCTTTCTAGGTGAAAACCTCCAACAACGAATGCTATCGTGTAAGACCGGTATTCGGATTTATCGAACCCAAGGGAAATCTTGAACTTGAAGTGCTCAGAGTGGCTGGACCTCCAAAGGATGTAAGTGGTTGATCTTTGATCTTTGATCTTTGATCTTTAATCTTTGGCCTTTGTTCAGGACAAAGTAGTCATTCAATGGGCCGAGGTTCCCGCAGAGGAGACTGATCCCAAGGCTCCATTCGCCGCTCAAGCTCAACAGGGCGAAGTTATCCTTCCTCTCAAGGCTGCCTAATTCGATAAATCATGTCCACTGTGTATATTGCTAATCACAATGAGAGCGTTCAAATAGGCCAAATAGAGTACGCTAGGTCAGACTGTAATGACTAGGTCGTTGACACATCTCAATGAATATATCGAACATAATAAATATAGTGAACAACTTGTGAGTGTTATAAAATAAAAGATAAAGCAATCAATAACTCGCACAATCGATTATTGCCGATGAATAATTTATCGTCCAAGAGAGGGACCCCTAGGATAGAATCTACTCACTCCCACCATCCCATCTCTATTGTTGATTATAGCTTTGTCATTCAGTCAGGGCTTTGATTTTGAATAACGTCTTCAGTAGCTGATCACAAGAAGATGAACGATGCATTATTTAAGATAGAAGTACCCCTTGTATGGGACCTCAGCACGCCCAGACTAATCAGTCGTTTAGTGGCAACCATTCCCTCCCCTATGGTTCTGTGCTTGATAAAGGTCTTTAAACTGTAAAATTCAGTCAGGGTCATTGAGGATCAATCGATATTTTGGCAGGACTTCCTCCCTTCGCAAATACATCACCTTTATATTTCAAACTCTTGTGACTCGTCAGATTTATGTGTCACGTTTCGTGCACACACACACA
Organism: Parapristionchus giblindavisi; assembly: GCA_943737045.1. Lineage (NCBI taxonomy): Eukaryota > Metazoa > Nematoda > Chromadorea > Rhabditida > Diplogasteridae > Parapristionchus > Parapristionchus giblindavisi. The sequence goes on from CALSFV010000039.1 coordinate 777,250, forward strand.
CTCAAATAAAATAAATATGGAAATCATCCCGTTATTCATGGTTCACACGAGGTCATGTGGAAGATGGGATATCTTCATATTCACAAGTTAGATCCTTCGGACTCTGAGAGCATTCTGAGGAAGATCAGTACATATCATATTCAGTGTCGGATCAGTAGAAGTGTCAATGATATTCTAATGAGACTTATTCAAATATCGTACATGCAATAGAAGAAAGTGATCGATTGACATGAACTTTCCACCGTAATCCAAAATTAGAAGGAATTACTTTTCACTTTACGTCCATTCCTGATCTGGGGTGTCTAGACCTGGAAGCCTGCATCTGGAGTGGTGATTGAATTCATGAACTGATTATATTAAAATTAACAAATGAGATTATAAGCTAATCGATATCCATTAATGTAATGTTGAGGCCATAATCAAATCTTCTTGTTCATAAAGAACCTAATTTAAACAAATCCATTGGAACTCTCTCATTCTCTTCACTATATTATCTCTCACATATTCATATATAAGCCTCTCCTCATTCCTCCCTTTTCATTATCCATGTCTGCTTTCGTCTTACTCGGTCGCCACTAACACCTCAGGCCCCCGTTATGCTCGTCTACTCGTGAGTCCATTTTCATTAGTACGGTACCTATAGTACCTCTAGATCTCCTACCGTACTATTACCGTACTCACTTTAGGCACTCTCGGATTCTGAAGCCATTCTTCAAAATCAACCACAATTGCTAGTCATTTATCGATTCAATACTACCAAATATTGATCGATCGCTCACCTCTGCGTAGAAGAAGGAGATCAGCATGAGTTTCACTCACATATCGAACAATCGAATAAAGACGCCAAAGATCAAAGATCAAACGAGTTCTGTTTTGACAAATCATGAGGGGAACACACTTTATCTGATTCATGCATTGGCATACTGAAAGTAAAAAAAAACAGGGGAATCTTCTTGATCGAATAATGACTCTCATGCGTTTCAATGATTTCTACGATGAACTTAAAGCGACACCCCAAGCTAATTTGAAACTCCGCTCTGGTCACACTCTCGCCTTCTTTCTCTGCGAGAGAGTATTGCCAATGCGGAGAGTCAAATTAGCTTGAGGTGTGCCATCGATACACTATTCATTTTCATTTTTAAATTCCTCTTATCGTTCGACCTTATTGTTAGGCCCTCCGGATTGAATTGATATTGAATTACCACTGGCCTACCAGTGATAACCCGCAGGATTTGTGTGTCGTGTGTCTTGAAAAACGTGTTCCCCTCATGATTTTTTCATTGAACGACTTTGATCATAAATTACACACACTGCTTTCTGCCGATTCTGCCAAATTCTGCCGCCTCATAAGCACAATGTTCTCTGCGAAAGAGGAGAGATTCAAATTCTACAGATTCAAAGAAAGTTCATAGATTATCAATTATCAATACACTCAGTTAAAACGCGGTCGCTGTACAGTACCTCTAGATCTTGCACAGTACAATTACCGTAATCACTTCAGGCCCACTCGGATTCTGAAACCCATCTTCGACATCGACTCGGAATAAATCACTAAATAAACAAGGATCAGGAGTTCATTGTGATATCGAACTATCGAATAAAGACGCCAAAGATCAAAGATCAAATGAGTTCTGTCTAGACAAATCATGAAGGGAGCACACACATACATACATTACATACATTCATACATTGGCATTCTGAGAGTGTCAACAAATGGAATTTTCTATTCAACAGTTTTCTGCATCTGATAGATTATCTTCTCCATTCAATGGCCGAATTCGAAATTTGAACGATATAATTAAAGGGAGCGTTACCTCACTCAATGGTCTCTTCATTGCGCACACTATTTTTCTGTCCTCTAACAACGAGAGAGCATTGCGCATCGAAGAGACCATTGAGTGAGGTTACGCTCTCTTTAAATAACCCTCGTAATGTTTGCCATGTCCGTCCGTCCTCCAGGCTTGATAGACTATCTACGTGGAAGTGTCGCTTCTGCCGTGACCAAGTCTTCTAGGAAGGGATTCAACTTTCCTCTTTTTTCATGAGTTGATATTAGGCGTAAATGAGTTCACGATAATAATCATGAGAAAAAGTTTGAATAGATAATTATGGTGGGACTTCTTGGATATTTGATCCTCTTAGATCTCTAGACTCAGGTATTTTTTTTCGTTGAGAGGCCAAAACTTGCGGGGTACCCCGTTTAAAGGTAGTACCCCCGGCGAACACCACTGAATTGGGACGGTGGGCCACGCCTGTACTTTTTGCTTTGGATGGGTTCAAAGTTAGTAAAGCCTAATTCATTCACAAAATAATGACACAAGATTTGAACCAGGAAAATCAGTGAAAAAAGCGGAGAACCAATCTTTGAAACTTAAAAAATATTTTTCAAATTCAAAATTGTTGTAGTGAGTCAAAACTAAATGGAAAAAATGATGTGACGTTGAAAAATAGATTGAAAAGAATAAAGACAGAAAGAAAGAAATTTGAGGGGTCTCGAAGGGACTAATGCAATACAATACAAAGTTTTGACTAAAGGGAATATTTGACCCCCTTTTTCCCCTTTGAGACCCTCAAATTCACTCTCATTCTGCAAAATCATTTCTCTTTCCCAGACCCCTCTGCACAGGCCATTCTGGTCCCTCTCGCAGGGATTAGCGGCGACGTTTTACTCACCATAAGAATAAGAGATAATTTTATTATGATTCTTATGAAAATGGCCAATTACCATGGCCCTTTGTGTCCTATTCTCTCTCATTTCTTCCTCGCTTTTTTTCATTTTCTCCTTTCATTCAGTCGTCTTGTCATCGCTCTGAGCGGTTCATCACCTCGGCAATGCTCCTTCTCGTGGTAAGGTCGAAGGAGCTTTAAAGAGCCCTGAGTTTAGGTCATTAAGGTATCACCTTAACTCTAAGAGCCCCGAGTAGCTCAAAGGAGCTCAGATCGTTAAGGTCATTAAGCATTAAACTTGACTCTCCTTTAATTTCAGTCTATGTCTTCGGTTCTTGCCTTGCACTTGATTGCATGTGCAAAGAAGAAGAAAGTGCCCGAGCCTCCTCCGAAGTCCGTAGCTCTCCCTGCTCCGAAAGCTGCTACAGCTCTGATAGCTCCGACAGCACCGACAACACCGGCAGACCGGATCATTCCAGCCCCAGCTGCACCTCAAGTGAAGCCCGCGACGCCTCCAACTCCGTCTACATCAGTGGAGACCGTAAGTGCATTAACACTTGGTTGGAAACCTAAGCTAAGTTACGGACGTTTCAGAAGACCCCAGTGTCCGAATCAAATGAGACGAAGAAGAACAATGATCCTGAAAAGAAGATTCCGAATGAGAAGGACCTGAAAGAAGGAAAACCCGAACCTAAAGGGAAAACGACTGAAGAAAAGACTGATGGTTAGCGATAGAGTGATCTTTGACCTTTGATCTTTGAACTCTTGCAGATACTCTCAACAAGAAGAGCGAAAAAGATCCCGACGCGGCAAGGAAGAATACACCGTACCCGGAAGTGCGTACCGTAATCTGGCTACCTATATGTGTGAAATGTACCCATACTAATACCGTATACGACAGGTGATTGAGCCGACAAAGTCAGAGTTAAGTAAGAGAAGATTGGAATTGGAGGAGGAGAGACGAAAGAAGATTGAAGCTGGGTTACTACAGGTACGGTAGTTGATAACGAATATTAAGCACTGTGTATACTTTCAGAAAACGCCGGATGACACTCTTGAGAGAATCTGCTCTTTGAAGGTTGGTGATCTTGCTGTGATCTTTGATCTTTGATCTTTAATCTTTGTAGGATGAGAGGAGTGATTTGAGTAGATCGAGAAAAGAGAAGACTGGGGAGAAGAAGGATGAAAAGGACCTGAATAAGGAGCTGGATCACGAGAAGAAGGAATAATTGGCATAAAACGAAAACCTTGAGCAAATAAAAGGTGCCCTTGAATAAAGGCACCAAAGATCAAAGATCAAACGAGTTCTGTTTTGACAAATCATGAGGGGAACACACTTTATCTGATTCATGTATTGACATACTGAAAGTAAAAACAGGGGAATCTTTTTGATCGAGTAATGACTCATGAGTTACAATGATCTTATGATTTTAAATAAATGAATAAATATCTACAATGAACACAACATCGATACACTATTCATTTTCATTTTATATTTATCTTATCGTTCGAACTTAGGCCCTGCGGAATGAATTGGCCTTGAATTATCATTGGCCTAGCAGTGAGTGGACTAGGGTTGTGCCTTTATCTTTTACCCTTACCTTATCGTTAAAACGCACTCTCCCTAACAGCGGAGGGGTGGTGACAGGGGGAGGGCACAAAGTTTCAAAATAGTCCTAGACCGTTAATATTTGGTGGTTAGAGTCCCTAGGGGTGGGATACACTTCAGCCAAAAAATTGACCCGAAATATCGATTTTGATCTCTTTCTGAACATTGCATTTTAGATATTGCTTGATCAGAAGAACATTTAAAAAGTCCAAGGAACGAAAAAAAGTCGATTAGAAGCCAAAATGGAACTAAAAAAAGTTTGCAAAAAATTTCGCCCGAGGCGGGATTCGAACCCGCGTCGAGGATTGTAACGCTAAAAATGAACTAGTTTTTTGCCAATATGTCATGTTCCGTCATGGAGATGGTTAAAATGAGTATGATATTCGGATAGCCCATCCTTTTTTACATAAGATATCAAATGCCCAGAGACAAGAAATGATGGGAAAGTAGTCTGCTATTTAACGAAAGGAAAAAAATCTGGCCTTTTTTCGGAAAATCTGATTTTTCTCAAAAACTATTCAACCAAATCTTTTGAAACTTGTCAGCTTTACATAACTTTCAACGCTCTTTCGAACGATATATGACACGATTGGAAAAAATCATTTTGAATATTTCACTTTTGGTAGATCAAAAATCGATATTTCGGGTCAATTTTTTGGCTGAAGTGTATCCCACCCCTAGGGACTCTAACCACCAAATATGAACGATCTAGGATGATTTTGAAACTTTGTGCCCTCCCTCTACCGCTCTTACAGAGAGTGCGTTTTAAATGCCCTTGATCTTTGATCCTAAATTCTGATTAAAATTCATGCCTGTGCACTATGAAACCTCGCAAGCACTATGACTGCACTTCTCTGCGAAGTAGTGTTGTTTAGTCGAATGTATTTTCGTTCGAATAAAATTTAGCCTTTTAGTCGAATGGTTGTTTTAGTCTGGACTAAAAATGACATTTTATTCGAGACTAAAATTTAGTTGAGACTAAATTTGCATTTAGTCGAGAATAAAAGTGTTCAAAATGCGATAAAATTAACAATTAGGGTAATAATTAGATAATTAGGGAAAACCCTTCCATTTTACGGCTTTCGAAACCGTAAAGTTTACGATTTTACGGATCCGTATGATTTTCAGTTTCCGCCCATCCCTGATCTAGAGTGTCTAGACTTTTAAGCCTGGAGTGGTGTTTTGAATTACTGAACTGATAATATTAAGAGATTCGTTAATAAATGAGATTATGAGCTTATCGATATCCATTAATGCAGCGTTGAACCAGCAGATAAAGTTCTTTCAATGTCAACGTCATAGCATGTTCTTGGCAGCGTGCCAAGAAATACTCTCGTTGTCTATCTCTCTCCTCTCGCTTCTTCTCTCACCATCTCCCTCTAGCATGTTCTAACCACGAATTCTTCCCACGCCGTGAGTGATCGTTCCTTGATCAGTGCAGAGACTGTGTAGATGTGAGAGAGTGTAGACAGAATATAGAGAGAGAGGTCAGAGAAAGAAAGGAAGCGCAATGATCGACCATTGTTTACTAATCGGTCCAATCGGTTCACTTCTATCTCGATTTTCCCGCCTTTTTTAAATATATGATATTGTTTCTGTTATTTCGATGTTGTTGTGCATCTTCTTGGAAAGTTGTCCAAATTCTTTGATCATTCTCTGTCTCTCTTCCTTTCACTCTCCTTCTCCCTCTACCTCTCTCATGATTATCGATCGACTGTCGATTAATCGCTTCCTATGTACATGTTTATGTGTGAGATCAGACTATGCTCTCTCTGACCACACACTATGTATTCAAATTTTTTCTATTCCGTAATTTCGCCTCAATTGCTTGGAAATCGATTTCAATCACTTTAACTTCATTCCAGATTGACAATTAGTGGTCATGTCATCAACCACGAGCTGGTTGGATTGGAAATGCTCATCATGTCGGAGTCAAGAACAGCAATATGAATATCACCGCCTTCTTCTCTGGATTTTTATGGATTTTATGGATGGATTTTTACCCTGACAAGGTATATGTATTGTAGTTCATGTACGGTATCACGTATGTAATTGGCTTTATTTCATGAAACCGTTACGCTCTCGACGATTCCATAGCTTCTGACGCAGTGCAGATGATGGAGTGCAGATCGTCAAAGGACACCAAGACAGTCATCACTTGACTGAAGGTACGGTAATTGCACCATAATTCAAGAATCATTTGTACATGGTAACAAACATCATGGATAAAATATCTCTGGTTACATCGACAACACTTAATCCACGATGTTATTTCTCCTAAGGATCACTTTTGTTTATCTAGCTCTTTTATTGTTGCTCCTAGTTAGAACACAGACTTCACTGCACAGCGTTACTTTACCACAGTGAGAGCGCGCATTGAAATTTGCCAAAAAAAAAAGCAAAATGCCAACAAAATTACGGTATAATTGCACCGTGGTGTACTCTCGTCGTCTGTGTCTCTCACTTTTGTGTGCTCTCTCTCTTTTTCGCTCTACCTTTTTCTCTGTTACACCATGAGCGCTCTCGAAACGCAGTGCACTGTTGACTTCGCTTTAATTTGGTAAATTGTACGGTAGTGAAATATTGATCTATTAAGAGATTCTTCGTCCCCTCTATTCTTCACGATCAATATCACCGTCGTCGATGACGATGTCAGAAGGCGCTGCCATCGTCTTCATCATTGACCACGTCTACAAGCATCTGAAGGAAGGACCACAATCACTCGAGCAAAGGTACGGTAGTTGCACCTCAATTCACGTTTCATGTGTATTTTACATGGTCATAAAGAACATCGAGGATAAAAATGCTCTGACGCCATTGATACATTTTCACAACGTTTATAAATCAACGATGTTGTTTCTCCTATCTATAGCTGTCTTACTACTAAAATAATGAACACCCGAGTTAATTTGACTCTCCGCTCTGACAACACTCTCTCGCAAACAAAGAAAGCACAACTTTGTCAGAGCAGATAGTATCAAATTAGCTCTGGTGTACTTTAAAATAATTATGATAACTGAAAGTGGAACCTTTGTCGCGAACATCTTTGTCATTCAATGTTGGTAGAGTCCAAAATGATGGCGAAGGTGAAATCTTTGAATAAATGACAATCTATCCCTCTTCAGAGTCATCGTCGATGACGTCAGCAGAAAGACTTCTTTACCGAGTCTGATGATCTACCTTTATGATGCAGGATCTGGCTTACCACAATCCAGCACAGTCTTCCGTCGTATTTCTGCGTTGCTTGGATCTCATCTTCCGAAATAATAAAGAATTTGGGGTTGTTAATGTTTCACATTGGTGTCCAAGCCCGCGAACTTAAAAGGGCGGAGTCAGCATCGCTATATAAATAGAGCTTTCAAAAATTGGGCGGAGCCATGCATCGGTATATAAGTGCTGGGTTGATCGAGTCTATCTAGATCCTTTGACACATGAGGTAACAGGGACCCATGGTCTAGTGGACAAGAGCTCGGACAATCAACCGGACAGGTTGGTCGGCAGGAAAGTTCAATCCCCCGAGAAGGATCAGCAAAAGGAATCATCTCCCAATTGTGACCAACCCTTTTTTGCCGTTTTTTACTAGATGCTATCTCGCTCTCCCTGCCTTAACATCTACTGAGTGACAGAGGTCCCTTAGAATGACCGTGAATCGTGAACTGACTTTTTTCATGAAAACTTTGATTCAATGAATTTCGCATCAAGTAGTGTTAAATCGACCACGCTGAGTTCACAAAAACGTACTCATCTTCTCGCCACTTTTTATCCAACCCAAAAATGGTGCTTACTATTATTTTCAATGGGAAACGATAATAAGCAAAATAGGACCATGAAAGCAAACAAAATAGGAGTACTTGGACAGAGAGGAGAGTTAAATAGGGTGTATATCTATGAAGATGCCGGACATTTCTTGAAAATGGTTTTCAAAGAGACTCTAATAATTTTTTAAATATTTTTAATGCACTGTTATTGACCGTATAAAATACACTTGTTTATTTGGTACGAGAGTAGCTAACCACTGCCACAATGAATTTCTATGTTTAGAGAGAGAGCACCGGTGAGGGAGTAGGTAGATCAGAGAGAGCGAGGAAGGAAAGGAGGAAAGAGTGGGGAGTTAATCGATAATTCTTCCTCTGATTAGCAGCAGTAGCAATGCAATTATGCAAGTACATTTTATACGGACAATACATTTGCCTTACGTGCGTACGCCGTAACCCCCTCCGCCGCCTCTCCGACGCGACGGATGGGGGTTACGGCGTACGCACGTAAGGCAAATGTAACGATGCATAAGTGAAAAGTCCTGTTCTTCTGAAATAACGTGAGAGTGGAAACCGTAGAGCTTACACTCTTTCGCAGATAACGGAACAGAACGTGATGTTAAAGATACATCCCAAGCTAATTTGAAACTCTCCTCTCTGGCCCGCTCTCTCTGGTCTCTGGTCTCTCTCTCGCTTTCTTTCGTTGTCTTCAAGAGAGTTTTTTCAGAGCGGATATACGAATTACATCGAGATGCGCCACATAGTTACTTAAATCACTAAGCAAATTCTATTGTGCTTCACATTTTTTTCTTCACATTTATTGTTAAATGGCTTCATACACTTTTACAGGAGATCCGTGTTAAAGTGTATAATAAATGTGTGTTTTAGACCCCGAGCGATATGAATAAAATCAGAAATAATTCTGAGATGAGTTTATAACGAAGAAGTGAAACGTATCTTGTTATGTTCAATAATACGATGAGTACTCTCCGCTTTTTACACACTCTCTCGCCAGTTTTATTATATTTTCGTTACTTTTGAACATCATATCAGTTTGGGCAAACCATACACTCCAAGCTAATCTGAAACTCCTATCTCGTCATACTCTCTCGTTTTTTTCTTTATCTGCGAGAGACTGTTGCCAGTGCGGAGAGTCGGAATGGAGTAATCTCTACGAAGCTCCCATTAACCAACTGATAAAGTTGTTTCAATGTCAATGTCACAGCATGTTGTTGGCAGTGTGCCAAGAAATACTCTACTCTCATTGTCTAAGTCTAAACTTTCGCGTCTTCTCTCACCATCTCCCTCTTTCCCTAGCATGTTCTAACCATGTACTCTTCCCACGCCATGAGTGATCGTTCTTTGATCAGAGCAGAGAGTGTGTAGATATGAGAGAGTCTGGGAAGTGAGAGAGGTCAGAGAAAGGAAGGCATCGCGCATCAATGACCCACAGTTGTTTAATAATCGGTCCACTTGGTTCCCTCCGGTTTCGATGTCTTTACCGCCTTTTTCACTATTCATTTCATTTTCATTTATAACACATTTATCAAGAGTTCGCATAGACAAGGGCTCGGATGTGCATGGAATTCCAATTCTTGCACTTAGCTTCGCTTAGAAAGTTGCATCCAACAGTCTTACGAAAGAGGTCGCTCCATCTGTGGGGGGGGGGGGTCTTCCTTTTCTTCTCCTGCATCGAGGAAACCATTCGATCACTGATCAGCTCCACTTTATTGCTTAATTTTCATCATTTCATCTCTTCCTTTTGGATTGCTTCTGATTTTTCTTCGAAAAGTGCTTAAACTCTTTGATCATTCTCTGCCTATCTTCGTCTCGTTTCTCTCCCTCTCTCCCTCTCCCTCTCCTTTTCCCTTTCCCAATACATGATTATTTATCGACTGTATGATTATCTTTAAACTTTGTTTGACCATTTGCACATCATTGTTGTTGTCTAATCCTTCATCCCTTTCTTCCAACTTGCATATGATTATCATATACTACGTGTTCTCATTCTCATTCATTTCGTATATTGTTTTCGATCGTATTGTCATCTTCCCCTCGTATTCTAGCTAGTCCCATTTCAAACTTGATCTTTGAACTTTGCCTTCTTGTTCACTGTCTTCTCTCGGATTCATATGATCAAGTTTAAGCTGTCTACTCTTGGCCCGCTTTCACTTACTGTCACTAGCCTTACCAAAAGAGAGCATTGCCATCTCCGCAATTTTAGGTGGGCCAATAATTTGTTCGAACATTTTTGGGTGCCTAAAATTTGGCTACCAGACAATCCCCACTTTAAGTTGGGTCAATAATTTGATGGTTGAGCCAATAATTTGGTTCGAAGTGGGGCTGTTATTTTATTCTAAAATTTTAGCCCCACTTCGAACCAAATTATTGGCTCAACCACCAAATTATTGACTCAACTTTAAAAGTGGGGCTTGTCTGGTAGCCAAATTTTAGAGTCAACTTTTACGATCCACCAAATTATTGGCCCCACTTCGACCAAATTATTGGCCCTCCTAAAATTGCGGAGATAGTGGAGTTTAGGAATAGTTTGGATATACATTTAAATCATTTGGAATATGCGGTATTTCCACCTGTTACTATGTAAATTGATCATACCCATTCCCTATTCATATCGATTAGACGCTTCCTATGTACATGTTTATTTGTGATGTCCGACTATGCTCTCTCTGATCCCTACTCTCTCTCTTCACCATTTCGCCACAATTGCTTTGTAATCGATTTCAATCACTTCAAATCCATTTCAGATTCATTAGTCGTGTCATCAACTACGAGCTGATTGCATTGGAGTTGATCAGGAAGGAGTCAAGGACTGCAATAAGAAGATCACCGCCTTCTCTCAGATCAATAATCTCACCACGGTAAGGTATACTGTAGCGGTGAACAGTCGTATTTAATTTACTTTTTCCATGAAATCGTTACGCTTTCCACGATCTCATAGCTTCTGACGTAGTGCAGATGATGGAGTGCAGATCGTCAAAGGACACCAAGACAATCATCACTTGACTGAAGGTACGGTATTTGCACCATAATTCAAGAATCATCTGATCATTACTATAAACAATATCGCGCATCAAAAAGCGCTAGCATGTTTTCACAACTTTAATCAATCCGCGATGTTGTTTCTGCTAGGACTCTATATTGTTATATCTATAATAGCTTTATTAGTGCTAGTTAAAATAGACTTCAACTAATATGACTGAAAATTTTAATTGATGAAAAATTTTAGTCACAGCCCTCTTTACTACTCAATATTGGTAGGGTACTGGCATGTATCGTATATCGAAAAATCATTGGATCATGATTCATCTGAACCATTCTGAATGGTTCTAGCAGATCAAACGCGATTATGGCCGAATGGGGCATTTTTACGCTCTCTCTTTCTTTTCATTATTTTTCTTTCACTCTAATCTAGTTATTCCGCGAGAATCGCAATTTAATATTGCGTTTTTTTGGACTAACTAGATTAGAGTGAAAGAAAATAATGAAAAGAAAGAGAGAGCGTAAAAATGCCCCATTCGGCCATAATCGCGTTTGATCTGCTAGAACCATTCAGAATGGTTCAGATGAATCATCATCCAATGATTTTTCGATGTACGATATAAAGTAGTGACGTTGGTAGAAATGGTTGAAGAAGTGGTAATCTATCATTCTTCAGGGTGTCTTTGTCGTCTTTGCCGATGACATCATCAGAAGGACATCTTTATCGGGCCTGATGATCCACCTTTTTGAAGAAGAATCTTGCAGATTATCTTCAATCTAGCAGCGTCTTCCGTCGTATCCATCTAATGCTCGGATCTCATTTTCCGAAATAATAAAGATTTTGGGATGTTTATGTTTAAAATCGGTGTCCAAGCCCGCGAACTTAAAAGGGCGGAGTCAGCATCGCTATACAAATAGAGCTTTCAAAAATTGGGCGGAGCCATGCATCGGTATATAACTACTTGGACGAGTGAGTATATGTAGATCCTTTGACACATCAGATAATAGGGACCCATGGTCTAGTGGATAAGAGCTCGGACAATCAAACGGATAGGTTGGTCGGCAGGAAAGTTCAATCCCCCGAGAAGGATCAGCAAAAGGAATCATTTCCCTATTGTGACCAACCCTTTTTTGTCGTTTTTTACTAGATGCTATCTCGCTCTCCCTGCCTTAACATCTACTGAGTGACAGAGGTCCCATAGAATGACCGTGACTCGAGAACTGACTTTTTCATGAAAACTTTGATTCAATGAATTTCGCATCAAGTAGTGTTAAATCGACCACGCTGAGTTCACAAAAACGTACTCTTCTTCTCGCCACTTTTCATCCAACCCAAAAATTGTGCTTACTATCATTTTCAATGGGAAACGATAATAATCACAATAGGACCATGAAAGCAAACAAAATAGGAGTACTTGGACAGAGAGGAGAGTTAAATAGGGTGTATATCTATAAAGATGCCGGACATTTCTTGAAAATGGTTTTCAAAGAGACTCTAATAATTTTTTTACTTTTTTTAAGTGAAAAGTCCTGTTCTTCTGAAATAACGTGAGAGTGGAAACCGCTCTCACTCTTTCGCAGATAACGGGAGCCTGTGAACAGAACGTGATGTTAAAGGCACATCCCAAGCTAACTTGAAACTCTGCTCTCTCTGGTCTCTCTCTCGCTTTCTTTCGTTGTCTTCGAGAGAGTTTTTTCAGAGCGGAGATACGAATTACATCGAGATGCGCCACATAGTTACTTAAATCACTAAGCAAATTCTATTGTGCTTCACATTTTTTTCTTCACATTTATTTTTAAATGGCTTCATACACTTTTACAGGAGATCCGTGTTAAAATGTATTATAAATGTGTGTTTTAGACCCCGAGCGATATGAATGAAATCAGAAATAATTCTGAGATGAGCTTACAATGAAGAAGTGAAACGTATCTTGTTATGTTCAATAATACGATGAGTACTCTCCGCTTTTTACACACTCTCTCGTCAGTTTTATTATATTTTCGTTACTTTTGAACATCATATCAGTTTGGGCAAACCATACACTCCAAGCTAATCTGAAACTCCTATCTCGTCATACTCTCTCGTTTTTTCTTTATCTGCGAGAGACTGTTGCGGAGAGTCGGAATGGAGTAATCTCTACGAAGCTCCCATTAACCATCTGATAAAGTTGTTTCAATGTCAATGTCATAGCATGTTCTTGGCAGTGTGCCAAGAAATACTCTACTCTCATTGTCTAAGTCTAACCTTTCGCGTCTTCTCTCACCATCTCCCTCTTTCCCTAGCATGTTCTAACCATGTACTCTTCCCACGCCATGAGTGATCGTTCTTTGATCAGAGCAGAGAGTGTGTAGATATGAGAGAGTCGGGGAAGTGAGAGAGGTCAGAGAAAGGAAGGCATCGCGCATCAATGACCCACAGTTGTTTACTAATCGGTCCCATTGGTTCTCTCCGGTTTCGATGTCTTTACCGCATTTTTCACTATTCATTTCATTTTCATTTATAACATATTTATCAAGAGTTCGCATAGACAAGGGCTCGGATGTGCATGGGATTCCAATTCTTGCACTTAGCTTCGCTTAGAAAGTTGCATCCAACAGTCTTACGAAAGAGGTCGCTCCATCTTGTGGGGGGTCTTCCTTTTCTTCTCCTGCATCGAGGAAACCATTCGATCACTGATCAGCTCCACTTTATTGCTTAATTTTCATCATTTCATCTCGTCCTTTTGGTTTTCTTCTGATTTTTCTTCGAAAAGTGCTCAAACTCTTTGATCATTCTCTTTATCTTCGTCTCGTTTCTCTCCATCTCCCTCTCTTTATCTAACTCTTCTTCTCCCTCTCCCTCTCCCTCTCCCTCTCCCTCTCCCTCTCCCTCTCCCTCTCCCTCTCCCTCTCCCTCTCCCTCTCCCTCTCCCTCTCCCTCTCCCTCTCCCTCTCCCTCTCCCTCTCCCTCTCCCTCTCCCTCTCCCTCTCCCTCTCCCTCTCCCTCTCCTTCTCTCCCTCTCCCTCTTCCTCTCTCCCTCTCCTTCTCCCTCTCCTTTTCCCTTTCCCAATACATGATTATTTATCGACTGTATGATTATCTTTAAACTTTGTTTGACCATTTGCACATCATTGTTGTTGTCTAATCCTTCATCCCTTTCTTCCAACTTGCATATGATTATCATATACTACGTGTTCTCATTCTCATTCATTTCGTATATTGTTTTCGATCGCATTGTCATTTTCCCCTCGCATTCTAGCTGGTCCCATTTTAAACTTGATCTTTGAACTTTGCCTTCTTGTTCACTGTCTTCTCTCGGATTCATATGATCAAGTTTAAGCTGTCTACTCTTGGCCCGCTTTCACTTACTGTCACAAGCCTTACCAAAAGAGAGCATTGCCATAGTGGAGTTTAGGAATAGTTTGGATATCTATTTAAATCATTTGGAATATGCGGTATTTCTGCATGTTACTATGTAAATTGATCATACCCATTCCCTATTCATATCGATTAGACGCTTCCCTATGTACATGTTTATGTGTGATGCTCTCTCTGATCCCTACACTCTCTCTTCACCATTTCGCCACAATTGCTTTGCAATCGATTTCAATCACTTCAAATCCATTTCAGATTCATTAGTCGTGTCATCAACTACGAGCTGATTGCATTGGAGTTGATCAGGAAGGAGTCAAGGACTGCAATAAGAAGACCACCGCCTTCTCCCGCGGCAATAATCTCACCACGGTAAGGTATACTGTATCGTTGAACAGTCGTATTTAATTTACTTTTTCCATGAAATCGTTACGCTTTCGACGATCTCATAGCTTCTGACGTAGTGCAGATGATGGAGTGCAGATCGTCAAAGGACACCAAGACAATCATCACTTGACTGAAGGTACGGTATTTGCACCATAATTCAAGAATCATCTGATCATTACTATAAACAGTATCGCGCATCAAAAAGCTATCATGTTTTCACAACTTTAATCAATCCGCGATGTTGTTTCTTCTAGGACTCTATATTGTTATATCTATAATAGCTTTATTAGTGCCAGTTAAAATAGACTTCAACTAATATGACTGAAAATTTTAAGGGATGAAAAATTTTAGTCACAGACCTCTTTACTACTCAATATTGGTAGGGTCCTGGCATGTATCGTATATCGAAAAATCATTGGATGATGATTCATCTGAACCATTCTGAATGGTTCTAGCAGACCAAACGCGATTATGGCCGAATGGGGCATTTTTACGCTCTCTCTTTCTTTTCATTATTTTTCTTTCACTCTAATCTAGTTAGTCCGCGAGAAGCGCATTTTAATATTGTGTTTTTTTTTCACAAAATCATCATTTTTATTTATTAATAAATCGTTCCGATGATATCACAGAACCGGAACCGGGAAATCGGTAGCCCCCCCCCCCCAAATGTTTTCATCGGAACGATTTATTAATAAATAAAAATGATGATTTTATGAAAAACACAGTATTAAATTGCGATTCTCCCGGACTAACTAGATTAGAGTGAAAGAAAAATAATGAAAAGAAAGAGAGAGCGCAAAAATGCCCCATTCGGCCATAATCGCGTTTGATCTGCTAGAACCATTCAGAATGGTTCAGATGAATCATGATCCAATGATTTTTCGATGTACGATATAAAGTAGTGACGTTGGTAGAAATGGTTGAAGAAGTGGTAATCTATCATTCTTCAGGGTGTCTTAGTCGTCTTTGCCGATGACATCATCAGAAGGACATCTTTATCGGGCCTGATGATCCACCTTTTTGAAGAAGGATCTTGCAGATTATCTTCAATCTAGCAGCGTCTTCCGTCGTATCCCTCTAATGCTCGGATCTCATTTTCCGAAATAATAAAGAATTTGGGGTTGTTTATGTTTGAAATCGGTGTCCAAGCCCGCGAACTTAAAAGGGCGGAGTCAGCATCGCTATATAAATAGGGCTTTCAAAAATTGGGCGGAGCCATGCATCGGTATATAACTACTTGGACGAGTGAGTATATGTAGATCCTTTGACACATCAGAAAATAGGGACCCATGGTCTAGTGGATAAGAGCTCGGACAATCAACCGGATCGGTTGGTCGGTAGGGTAGTTCAATCCCCCGACAAGGATCAGCAAAAGAAATGAGCTCCCAATTGAAGCCAACCCTTTTTGCCTTTTTTCACTAGATGCATTCTCGCTGTCCCTGCGTTAACGTCTAGTGAGTGACAGAGGTCACATAGAACAACAGTGAATCGTGAACTGACTTGTTTCATGAACACTACGTTTCAATGAATTTAACATCAAGTAGGGGTAAATCGACCACGCTGAGTTCAAAAATTGTACCCTATTTCTCGTCGCGTTTCATCCAGAGCGGATACCGCGTATGCGAATGTGTGCTTACTATCGTTTTCAGTGGGAACGGCGCAATCGGTTCACGAAGACAAGCAAAATGGGAGTATTTCGACAGAATGGAGAGTTGAATAGGATAGGAGGAAGAGGATGAAGACGAATTTAATGAGATAATTACTGATAAACAGGATAAGGAGGGTTTTCTTCGGGAGACTATCGAGGCCGGAATTGACTCCATCTTTGATATATAAATTGTTTCTTGTTCGTAGTTATATTGTTTACATAGTAATTTATTCTTTGAATTATGTTTTAGTCATGATTTTCATTTATTTCTACGTTTTTTTTCAAGTTCCATGCACAGAAATACCAAGAAATATCATTGATCAGCGAGAGACGAGTGTGTAGATCAAAGTGATCCTTCCATCTCGCGAGCGAGAAATCGGTTAAGTCCGAGATTTCAGACCCGTTTTTTGGGAAAAACTCATATTGCGGCAGTGATTCGACATCCATAACCATACATCATTCGATGTATCTTCAAAATATCTATCATCTGAACCAATAAAAAAGTGTTAAATCGATATGTGGTGCAAACGTCAGCTTCCCGCCACAGAAGTTGATGAAAAATCAATTTTGTAATTTCTGCTTGTGTTATTTCGATTCTCCTGAAAATTTTCTACAATTTATGTCTCTGTGATATTTTTGCTATTACCATTCCAAAGCGAGTTATAGCGGGTGAAAGTCACGACTTTTCCACTGATTCCGACAGTCAACGGCATCTATCTTCGTCGAAATTGATCTTAGACAAAAAATCGAAACGCTATCTTTTCCGGCACTGTCAGGGCTATCAAAAATAGTAAAAATAATAGGGGTTAAATTTTGTCCGGACACCCCACGATTTTTTCTCGATCCTTACGCGACACGCGTGATAAGCCTCCTCTCATTCCTCCCTTTTCATTATCCACTTCTGCTCTCGTCTTACTCGGTTGCTACTAACACCTCATGCCCCCGTTATACTAGTCAATTCTCGTCACTACTCGTGAGTCCATTTTCATAAGTACGGTATCTACAGTATCTAGGTCTCCTACCGTACTATTACCGTAATCACTTTAGGCCCACTCGGATTCTGAAACCCATCTTCGACATGGACTAGGATCTTTAATCTCTGATCGATAAACTCCTGATCACTGATCACTGAATAAACAAGGAGTTCACTGTGATATCGAACAATCGAATAAAGACGCCAAGGATCAAAGATCAAACGAGTTCTGTGTTGGCAAATCATGAGGGAAACACACAAATTATCAGATTCACACATTACACTGAGAGTCAAAACAGGGAGAATCATCTTTTTTTTAATAACAATTTTTATGACATCTTCACATCGGCTCATTGTCACGGTACCCCTACTCTGGTATTTCGAAACTACTTCAAGTGAAAGAACATTTGACGAAATGCATTACAGTATATTAAATCACTTTAAGTAGACTTACGTTTAGCTTGAAGTAGGCTTACAAGTCTACTTCAAGTGCAGGCTTTAAGTAGACTTTAAGTTTCGAAATACCAGAGTAGGTCCTTCATAAATCAATGAGCTTCAATTATTTGTTGTATTCATTTGTTCATCGTTCTTGCTTATCTTGATGGTCTTTCAACATCTGCTCTTACCACGAAGTAGAATCCACAAAATAATTCATTAGAATCTTTTCCATGTTCGTCCAGTACGACTACTACGACTAAAGACTAAAGACACGAAAGACTACGTTGGAAGTGCCATGCTTGACGTGACATAGTATATCTAGGAGTCGATTCACGCATTACAATTGGATTATATTAGGGGTGAATGAGATCACGAAAATAATCAAAAGTTTTAATAGATCATTATTATAGAACCTATTTGGTATTTGATCCTTTTAGATCTCTAGACTGCCAATTACTCAGGTATTTTTTCCGTTGAGAGGCCAAAACTCGCTGGGTACCCCGTCTAAAGGTTATACCCCGCGGCGTATACCACGGAATTGGGACGGTGTGCCACGCCTGTTCTTTGCGCTTTGGATGGGTTCAAAGTTAGTAGCAAAGCCTAATTCATTCAGAAACTAATGATACCAGATTTTAACCAGGGAAATCAGTGAAAAAAATGGAGAACCGATCTTTGAAACTTGAAAAATATTTTTCAAATTCAAAATTGTTGTAGTGAGTCAAAATTAAATGGAAAAGATTGATGTGACGATTGTTGAGATATAAGAAAATGAGTGAATTTGAGGGGTATCGAAGGGACAAAAGGGGGGGGGGGTCAAATACGATTGGGAATATTTGACCCCCTTTTGCCCTTTCGAGACCCTCAAACTCACTCTCGTTCTGCAAAATCATTTCTCGTTCCCAGAAAACTCTGCACCAGGGCTGTGCATTTTACGTTTTACGATTTTACGAATTTTACGATTTTACGACTTTTTCGTAAAATTTTTACGTCGTAAAATTTTACGAAATGTTGAAAATTTAACGAATCGAAAAATATGACAAAAAACTGAATAATTGGTGAAATTATTGACAAGAATTGGCGGAAAGTCAACATTTGGAGATGTATACATAATTTTCTACAAGTTTTTAGCGGAAATTTCTTGCTTATCGTCTGCCCCTTGCATAAGATAGTCGTTTATGAACATTCGCTTGTTTCATATCTTTTATGACGAAACACATTTGGGACAATTTCTTATAAATTTGGCTCAAAATGTTTTACGAAAATTTTACGAATTTTACGAATTTTACGAGAAAAGAAGTCGTAAAATTACGTTTTACGAAAATTTTACGAAAAAGTTTTTACGCACAGCCCTGCTCTGCACGGGTCATTCTGGCCCCTCTCGCAGGGATTAGCGGCGATGTTTTACTCACCATAATAATAAGAGATAATTTTATTATGATTCTTATGAAAATGGCAAATTACCATGGTCCTTTGTGTCCTATTCTCTCTCATTTCTTCCTCGCTTTTTTTCATTTTCTCCTTTCATTCAGTCGTCTTGTTATCGCTCTGAGCGGTTCTGCACTGCCCCTTCACTTCTCCCCTCCGGTTCTTCAATGCTCCTTCTCATGGTAAGGTCGATGGAGCTTTAAGGAGCTCTTCTCGTTAAGATCATTAAGGTATCACCTTTAGGCTCCTTTAATTTCAGTCTATGTCTTCGGTTGTTGCCTTGCACTTGATTGCATGTGCAAAGAAGAAGAAAGTGCCCGAGCCTCATACGAAGTCCGTAGCTCTTCCTGCTCCGACAACTCCGACAGCACCAACAACACCGACAGCACCGACAGATGGGATCATTCCAACCCCAGCTGCACCTCAAGTGAAGCCCGCGACGCCTCCAACTCCGTCTACATCAGTGGAGACCGTAAGTGCATTAACACTTGGTTGGAAACCTCAGCTAAGTTACGGACGTTTCAGAAGACCCCAGTGTCCGAATCACATGAGCCAAAGAAGATCAATGATCCTGAAAAGAAGTTTCCGAATGAGAAGGACCTGAAAGAAGGAAAACCCGAACCTAAAGGGAAAACGACTGAAGAAAAGACTGATGGTTAGCGATAGTGATCTTTGACCTTTGATCTTTGAACTCTTGCAGACACTCCAAACAAGAAGAGCGAAAAAGATCCCGACGCGGCAAGGAAGAATATACCGTACCCGGAAGTGCGTACCGTAATCTGGCTACCTATATGTGTGAAATGTACCCACACTAATACCGTATACCACAGGTGATTGAGCCGACAAAGTCAGAGTTAAGTAAGAGAAGATTGGAATTGGAGGAGGAGAGAAGAAAGAAGGTTGAAGCTGGATTACTACAGGTACTGTAGTTGACAACGAATATTAAGCACTGTCCATACTTTCAGAAAACGGCGGACGACACTCTTGAGAGAATCTGCTCTTTGAAGGTTGGTGATCTTGCTTTGATCTTTGATCTTTAATCTTTAATCTTTGTAGGATGAAAGAAGTGATTTTAGTAGATCGAGAAAGGAGAAGGCGGGAGCGAAGAAGGGTGAAAAGGATGATGATGATAAGAAGCAAGATGGAGAGAAGAAAGAATAATATCCATTGAACGAAAACCTTGAGCAAATAAAAGGTGCCTTTTAAACGATATTGCCAATGAACATATCGTATCGAATAAAGGCACCAAAGATCAAAGATCAAACGAGTTCTGTTTCTACAAATCATGAGGGGAACACATACACACAATTTATTAGAACACACTATCATATTCATGGATTGGCATGTTGAGCGGGGAATGATCTTATTCGTTTGTCCTATTCTTCAGCATCTGGGAGTTCTTATTCTCTATTCAAGATGATGTTCGTATTCGAAAAACTAGTTCGAAATATTCAAATTACCCATGAAATCTGATATGTCCGTAGGCCTATTAGACTAGGTTGTATTTCTGAGGCTCATGACGTGACAAAGTAGTCCGTAGTCCTTGTCTTTT
This sequence comes from Parapristionchus giblindavisi, assembly GCA_943737045.1. NCBI lineage: Eukaryota > Metazoa > Nematoda > Chromadorea > Rhabditida > Diplogasteridae > Parapristionchus > Parapristionchus giblindavisi. The sequence goes on from CALSFV010000039.1 coordinate 798,056, forward strand.
GATGAAATGGGCAAGGGAGCGTAGAGAGGATTAACGTACAGACCGACCGCATGCAAGACAAAACAAGCAGAAAATGAGGGGAACCACTTATGAAAATTAGTTTCTCAATAAATCTAGACTCGTGAAGCATGATTGCTTGGATGGCATATTGTGTTCGGAAACTCGCTGCGGAAAGGTTTTTTTAGGGTATGAAGATAAGAAAAGTGACCACATATTATGCATGGTCGATATAGAACTTTTCTCTTTCTTTTTTATTTATTTCCTCATCTCCTCTGGTTTTTATTTCCCTGGGAAACCAGTGGGGGAGCAAAACCACGCCCACTTTTGCTGGGGCCCCACTGGGAGAAAAAAACCAGTCTGCCAATGATCTGCGGTACAGTTGAATCGAACTTAGTTGGTGTTTCAAGCCAAGCGGACTTGCACTTGCAGATGCTCCGAGTGAACTCACTTTTTAACAGTTTTTTACTCTGTAATCTTCATGTACAAATGTTATTTAAACAGAGCCAAGAATATAAGTCATCTATCACTTGTGACATCTCTCGAACTGGTTCAATCAATGGCGTCTATGATTGATCTTTGATCTCTTCCAATTGTTTCATATGGGGACGGACGACTCTTCCCTTCGGATACCTGCAAAGATCAACTTCCCGAAACAATCAAAGTTAATTTTTTTGCTTCGTTGTATGTACGGTCAGACTAATCATACAGCGTTAGCCATTCCTTTACCAACGTTTTTGTGCCTGATAAAGGTCATTGCATTATTTTGTATTGTATGGACTAAACTTTATGGTTTCCATGAATCTTTTTTTGTGTTTTTGATGTACAAAATCATACCATTTTGTAAGACCCCCCGTAAATATTCCTAGTGTTTCTTTAAATTTGACGCCAATATCAGAATGTGCTTGAGGACACGAAACAATTAGTTGCATTGATCATGAGATCATTAATCTTTATCACATTCGCACATTGGTGCGGTGGGTCATGGCAGGGGTCCTTCATAGATCAATGACGTTCAATTCTTTCTTCTAATCATCGGGTCATCGTGTATCTTGATGGTCTTTCAACATCTGTGCTCGAAGTAGAATCCAGAAAAGAATGCATTAGAAATTGAAGTTAATAACCCACGTAGCAGTAGAAGCTCCGTCCGAAGAGGCTGCATGAAGAAGGAAATACAACTCCCGGCTTTCCAAACACCTTCTGGGAGGGGATCCAACTGTGTTCCTTATCTGTTGATGGTATGGACGAGGGAAGGGATAGACGACATTTGTCAAATGGACAACAATGTCTGACCGACCGCACGCTAGACAGAAAAAGCAGAAGGATGAGATCATCATCATTTATTTATTCCATCAAATATAATGAAAAATAATCACCATGAAGCAAAAATTTCAAATGCCGGTGAACTTTTGCGTCAATTAGTCACAAGTTTTTCTCTTTTTGTTTAGTTATGACGGCACGAGTGATTCTTCTCCCTCTATCCTCCCTTCCCTCATGACTATATAACATTCTGCAACTCTAGCAAATGTATCAGTTGGTGGCAATGCTTCTTCTTCTTCTTTTGGTCTTCAGCAACGTCGGCTTCTCCCATTTTATTGATGATTACTCTATGGATGTATGCATTCATTAGATATATTAATCTAAACAAATATTGGGTTAGTCATTACTTTTGCTATATTACTCACACCGAAAATTTAATTAAATTTATAATTTTTTATGTTTTATTTTCTTAATATTCCGTTCTAAGCGGTCAATTTCTTAAAACTGTATATGTTCTAACAATAAGGAATTTTCTCTGTGAGTATTGTGCTCGTCAAACGTTATATTTAAAGATTTTCTTTCATTCTTAAACATAATATATAACTATCACAATAAATTTTTCGTATTCTAACTCAATGGGGATTCTACTGAAGAAAACCATTGGGTAGAGGTTCACTGTTTAGAACCCATTGGCCGAAACAGTGAATCTCGCCTAGACTAATAATACTTTTCATTCACTAATATCCAATTTCATATGTGCATTTGCATGTTTACAATGATATACTCTAGTGTTTTCAAACTAGTAGTTTACTTATCATTCCCACTATACTTAGACTTGCAAGTCTAGTTTAACGTAAGTTTACTAGAAGTGGTGCATAATACGGTAATGCATTTCGTCAATGTTCTTTCACTTGTAGTAAACTAGTATTATAGAATTAAAACTGTCCGAACAATACAAATTCCGCTATTTGCCGCGCAATATTCAGACTCCGCCCACTTCTTCGCGCGACATACCTTTTTCTCTAGTTTTATTGAATTTTATGGCGTTTCCTCATCATTTCACAGGACTTTCAATAAAAATAAAATTATATGCATTGAAAAAACGTTCGAAAAAACCTTCCGAAAATTTGGAGTGCGTTTTTCTCAACGGTGGAGAAGTTTACTATATTCGGCATTTGGCGCGGTGTGTGCAAAACTTTTGTAATTCTATAATAGCGAACTGCTTGTCTGTGGCGTAACGTAAGTAAACTACTAGTTTAGAAACACCAGAGTATGTCCATATTAATAATATATTTAACATCTCATTAAGCCAGAAGAAGCGAAAAGGTTCATGGAGAACGCTGAAAAACCCATTGATTTCGAACAGAACATGGTACCTGTTTCTATCCTTTAGAGGCACACCCCAAGCTAATTTTCTCTGCTCATTGGCAATACTCTCTCGTAGATAAAGAAAGCGAGAGAGTGTGGCCAGAGCGGAGCGTTTAAAATTAGCTTGGGGTGTGGCTTTAAATCATTTTAAATACATTTAAAAAATTTAAAGCATTAAAACTCATTCAGACCGCATACCTAGAAGCCAACGTGAACTTTCTTCGTAACAACGACTGCAGAGATTGCATTTTAGAGTGGGCATATTGTTTTATTCATTAATAATAATAATAATAATAATAATAATAATAATAATAATAATAATAATAATAATAATAATAATAATAATAATAATAATAATAATAATAATAATAATAATAATAATAATAATAATAATAATAATAATAATAATAATAATAATGACTACAGTTGCAAATACCACAAAGAAAATCCTGAAGAAACCGACACTGTGTTTCGAGCAGGAGATGATTGCTACAAGATCTGCTTGCTGACAGCTTGTGATAATCCCAAATATGAATCACTAAAGTCCACTGATATCGAAGATTATTTTGACGATGACGACAAATATAAATACCGTATAATACCCACTTTTTCTATATCTATTTTCTGCATTCTTTTTCATGATTCACTACTCGAAAAGGATGAAGTGTAGCGGCTTCGATTTTGAATAAAGTCTTCAGTAGCTGATCACAAGAAGATGAACGAAGAATTATTTATAGAAATACCCCTTGTATATGACCTCAGCACGCCCAGACTAATCAATCGTTTATAAACTATATTAACTTTAGTTTATTAACTATAGTGGCAACCATTCTCTCCCCTATGGTTCTGTGCTTGATAAAGGTCGATAAACTGTTATAATAATAAAAAAATAATATCCACCCTGTGGATACCCCCACTTTGGAGAAATAAAGATTGATATTGTCGTTTGATTGTTGGGCGTGATAGATATATAAGAATAGATAAAATAGAACTATGTAAAATTAAAATTAAAATATTAGGGCACATAAAATAAAATGCGCTAGGTCGGACGAGAACCGAGAAAGAACAACCGACTACAATTAACCATTTGTAAAATCGCGTGTTTTAAAGACACAGACAATGGTGGACTGTAAGGAATACTTTAAAGCATACTATGCGCATTGAAAGTATAACTTTCAAGGCATGTAGAGAGTGCCCATCCGATTTGCATACTTTACTCTCTCATTTTCTCATTATCCCCTACGCCAATTACAATATAATATAAACATAGCCAACATGCTTATCGTGGCAGGAGTCAGTCATGCCAACTCATGGGTCCCATTCGTTAAAGATGGAGACCCTCGAGTTTTTTCGTAACAATACTATTCGGGTAGAATGATAGAGATTTCACAAAAACCGAACGACTCATTTCATATTGCGTGATGATCTGTTTGAAGCTTGTTATGCGCATTGAAAGTACAACTTTTCATGCAAGTAGAGAGTGCCTATCCGATTTGCATACATCACACTATCTGAGAAAATTCAACAACTGAATTTTTTTTGGTATCGACGAAAAATGGATTTTTCTGTTTTATGTATGATAATTACAGGTTACATGAGTGTAGCTCACTGGTACTTGGAAATTCCTTCCAATTGAAAATTCGCTTCAGGAAGTGACCACACAACGATTTGGCGACTTTTCCTAAAAAGTTTATTTCGAATCCAATCGATTCGGGAGTTGGTGCAATAGACTCCTTGGCGAATTCTAAGAAACTATTGCTGAGGAAAGTTTTTTGATCAAAGATCAACGAAGGCTGGAATTCGAGAATTTTCAAAAAAAAATTCACATTAAATTAATTCTCACTATTTTCCCATGGCCCAGGTAAATTTTTTATTTGCTCAATAGCTTCTGCATATTATATTACACCTTTAGTTTAAAAGTGGTAATTTTTGAAATCTGGGAAAATTACAAACGAATCAATTTTGTTTGCTGTATTCAATTGTGGTGAGGATTGGCGACGTTCTCTAAACAATTTATTTCTAATCTAGTCGATTTAGGAATATTGGAAAAAAATATTTATATTAAATTAATTCTCACTATTTTCCATAATTCTCGCTATGTAGAAGCGATTGAGCAAATAAAAAGTTTACATTCGCCATGGAAAATGGTGAGAATTAATTTAATGTAAACATTTTTTTCGAAAATTCCCAATTCCAGCGTTCGTTGACCGTTGATCGAAAAACTCTCCTAAGCAATAGTTTCTTAGAATTAGACAAGAATTCGAATGCGCCCAGTCCCGAATCGACTAGATTAGAAATAAACATTTTAGAGAACGTCGCCAATCCTCACCACAATTGAATACAGCAAACAAAATTGATTATAATTTTCCCAGATTTCAAATATTACCACTTTTAAACTAAAGGTGTAATATGATATACAGAAGCTATTGAGCAAATAAAAAATTTACCTGGGCCATGGGAAAATAGTGAGAATTAATTTAATGTGAATTTATTTTTGAAAAATCCCGAATTCCAGCCTTCGTTGATCTTTGATCAAAAAACTTTCCTCAGCAATAGTTTCTTAGAATTCGCCAAGGCGTCCATTGCACCCACTCCCGAATCGATTGGATTCGAAATAAACTTTTTAGGAAAAGTCGCCAAATCGTTGTGTGGTCACTTCCTGAAGCGAATTTTCAATTGGAAGGAATTTCCAAGTACCAGTGAGCTACACTCATGGAGCCTGTAATTATCATACATAAAACAGAAAAATCCATTTTCGTCGATACCACACATATGTCGACTTTCTCAGATAGCGTGTTATACTTGACTCTCTCACTTTCCCATTGTCACGTACGCTAATTTCCATAGAATATTAACATTCAATCCCATGTTAATCGTTGCGGGAGTTAGTCATGCCAACTCAAGAGTCTCCTTCTTTAAGGATGGAATGTTAATACAGAAATTTTTTTAATTATGTCGAATGCACGTACAATAATAAATATTGAGATAATATTGTTGTATATGAATAAAAGCTATCTGCAAAAGATGTTCGAAGGTTTATTGCATTTTGTGTGTTGAACAACAGGCCTTGCCAACCTTACCTATCATTGATAACGACAGAGAATCAAATAGCATATATCTCGATTTCCTTTTTTGTGGTTTCTAACCAAAAAACCAAGTGTCAAGTCTCTAAATAGTCAGGGAACAGAGATATTTGCTTTTAACAATGCTATTTACAAGAGGAGAAAAATAACAGAGAGAATAAAAAATACATAACATATAAATCTTTGTCATTTGCAAAATATGCTAAATGAATATCATTTTAGCAAGTGAGTTTTTTGGACGCTTGCTCTCAAAAATTATCGCCACACCTCAAAATGAAAAATTCGTGAGATCTCTCACATTTCTTTTTTCTAAATTGAATATTCAAACGAGTTATATGATAATTTCTTTGAAAGAATTATGTTCATTGTTGAAATAATTGCATTGAATATGATTACAAGTCAAATCACATGATCTTTTCTCATATAAAAGTCATGCCAATCGGTCAACCTTCACATTTGTCGTAATGGCTCAGTCAGTACCTCCCGGAGATATCGCCACTCAACCCGGCAGCAAGATTGTCTTCAATGCTCCTTATGATGACAAGCACACCTACCACATCAAGGTAAGTCTCTTGGGTTATGTTTTTAAGATCTTAAAGTTCTTTACCATCCCTAATATGCCCTTCTTCAGGTAACCAACTCCTCTGCTCGACGCATCGGATGGGCCTTCAAGACCACCAACATGAAGAGACTCGGAGTCGACCCCGGATCAGGAGTTCTCGACCCCAAGGAGAACGCCCTCATCGCCGTCTCCTGCGACGCCTTCGCTTACGGACAGGAGGTACGATAGCATTGGTTACTGTAGTTTTCATGGACAAACCTCATTCATGCATTCCGTTCAGGACACCAACAACGACCGTATCACCATCGAGTGGACCAACACCCCTGATGGAGCCGCCAAGCAATTCCGTCGTGAATGGTTCCAGGGAGACGGTATGGTCCGCAGAAAGAACCTCCCCATCGAGTATAACCCTTAAGAGTACCCATGGATAAATCAATTCTATTTATCACATTTGTTTCATATGCAGTACGAACGATCGATAATTTCTCACTAATCAATGGGTTGATTTTGGAGAGATTTTTGAGGTCATGGTCTAATTCATTCGGTTATTCATGACATCGCGAGAATCTTTCATTCTATATCATTATATTGTAGTTTCTGGAAGAAGACTTCATCTTTTGAAAACTATGTTGTGGTTGTTCGATCAATAAATCTGTTATTTGCTACTTAAGTTGTGGCATCGGATTTATTTAATTCACCACGATATCGATTGCTCACAATTTCTAAGCTAAATTTATTTATTAAATCAGTTTAAAATTTCATTATTTCTTTCCTCGCTTTGCTTCTAAAATATAAAACAAAACATTCTGCTTACCGTAAACTATCTCTTTCTTTCTAATTTTATTGATCGATAGAAACGTGATTAAAACGGCTGGCACAGTTCTGACTTAAAATTTCGGCAATATGTCTTGAACCTGCTTCCGACGCAGAATTTTTTTCTTTTATTCAATTTTTAAAATCTCAATAGTGTGTGTTGGATTGTTCATTGTCAGATACTAAATGGCATGCAGAACAATTACATCATTACCATATCGGTTTATTCTGCCACAGCATTGATTGGACTATTAGGACGAACCCAGAAACCGTTGGTTGACCATTCGGGGTTGACCTTCACTTGGGTACAGCAGGGGGAACATTAGCACCACCATCAAACTTGAATCCGGTCAGTGCTTGCAGAGCCGACGAGTACTTATAGAATGTCGGGTTGTTGGCGGCATCCTGCAACGATTATTTGATTACAGTAGGACAATCGACAATCAAAGTAGTAATTGCACCTATATCGTCGCTACTTCTTGTTTTAATATGTATTTTAATTGTTTATGAAAAAATCTCTCGTGTCTCTCCAAGATGCGATAAATATATTATATATTATATCATACCTTATGTGCGAAGAGGCGGAATACGGCAAACGCTATGTATGCGTACTGAGGAGCGGTCTGAATGGCATGAGCTCGCTGATCTACAATAGTAAATATCGATTAGAACTGGAGGTAATAAAGTCAGTTCATGATTACTTCGCATGAACTTCAGCATCTCCTTCATATCATATGGCGGAGGCTGATTGAGAATAGTCTGAAGCAGCCATTCCAGAGCGATCAAAGTTCCGGTGCGGCCTGAACAACGAGAGCTCCAGACGGTTAGACAGTATGCAGATGCGTCATAGACGCAGAGACGGACTCACCAACGCCGGCTGAGCAATGAACAATGGTAGAGAAATTGGTGAGTCGAGCATGCCGAAGCAGACGAAGACCAGCGAGGGCAGTCAACGGAACACCGTGATCAGGCCTACAATGTACGGTACATGATTACGGTAAGTTGATGGAGGATTACGGTAAGATATGATGGAGGATTACGGTAAGATACGCTGGAGGATTACGGTAAGTTATGATAGAGGATTACGGTAGGATATGATGAAGGATTACGGTAAGATATGATGCAGAATTACGGTAAGATACGATATAAGATTACGATAAGATATGCTAGATGATTACGGTAACATATGCTGGAGGATTACGGTAACATATGCTGGAGGATTACGGTAAGATATGATGGAGGATTACGGTAAGATATGATGGAGGGTCACGGTAAGATATGCTGGAGGGTCACGGTAAGATATGCTGGAGGATTACGGTAGGTTATGATAGAGGAGTACGGCAAGATATGCTGGAGGATTACGGTAAGATATGATGGAGGATTACGGTAAGATATGATGGAGGATTACGGTAAGATATGATATAGAATTACGGTATGATATGCTGGAGGATTACAGTACAGAGCACTGATTACGGTATGCTAGAAGGAGAAATTGGTTTGTTATCATACCAACTCTTCCAGAAGTGATGGTATAAGTACTGCTTTCTCTTTCCCGGAGCCTCCACTATGAACTTTGAGTTGATAAAGTGAGAATCTTCTCCTTTGGTCAGCAAAGTCACCTTGATGTCGAGATACATCTTAGATTCACCCTCTATCTCCGGATAGTATCTATAGTGTGTAGATTGATCTTTGATCTTTGATCTTTGATCTAGATACTTACACCTCACACTTCTTCTTTCCCAATTCCATGATACTGCATAACATGAAGATGTATCCGACCTTCTCTTGCACAACTAGTCTCCAGAAGTCATTGACGCTGGATTCGATAGGTCCCTTAAAGTATTCGTTGATCTTTGATCTTCGATCTTTGATCTTTGATCTTTCAGATATTATATACCGTACTTGTGTTGCAATGAATTTATTGACGAATGGTGTTCCTTTAATGAAATTGGCATGTATGTAATCTCCCGCCTTTCCATCGTGCAGCACAACTCTCGTAGGATCAATGCAGAATATATCTGAAAAATTCAAATTCCTTTGCGATAGAATGAACAGGTCTACCGTAACCTTTATATCGATTCTTCGCATGATTGGCTTCGTGTGCCACTTTCGGCATGGGCGAGAGATTGTATCTTGAATGATTATTGTGTTAATCAATCAATATTTCGAATCAATCAATATCTCGATACGTACTGTTTAATGGTTTCAAACTCGTCCAGAAGTGCCTTCACTCCGATCGATTCGAATTGCTGGAACGATAAAATACAGCGAAAGGATACGGTACGATGGGTACGGTAAGATATCGCAAGTGGGCGGAGTCATGGGTAAAGGGGAGGGACTTACAGAGATGAACCCTTTCAGATTAGACTCTTGCACTTCGGTCATATCAGAAGGATCGTGGCCAGTGATGTTGCGGATGTCTGCAAAGATCAAAGATCAAAGCTTAAAGATCAAATATTGTACAATTACCGTACCCTTCTCAGGGTCGATTATCTCCTCCGTTTCTGTTCTGAAAAAAAGACATATGACATAGGTAGAAAAAAGGCGAGTTATGTCCATACGCAGGCTGAATCTTGGACGAATCCTTCTTCGATGGATCCTGTTGTGATGGTGACTTGGTAGCACTTGGCTGAGGAGCTGTCACCTTCCTTCGAACATGGCCTCCGGCCCTGCAAATATTATCGATTCAGTAATAATTGATTTCAGGTACGTTTGAAAGTAGACGATCGATCTCAGACAGCCATGTTTTTTTTCATTTGCAAAGGAATATGAAAGAAAAAGAGTTTTGCAGTCGGAAGAAGATCACAATAATGGATCAATAATAGCGTACTTCTTGTTGCTAGAGTCCCCGTGCTTCTTGTGCGACCCATCAGCTGAAAATTGCGATGATCGAAAAAAAATGTCATCAATCGATTCCTCTACTACGTTTTTAAATTAAAAAATCAACGAAGATCAAAGATCAAATATATAATTATGATGTGATCTTCGATATCTTCTCATTGTCAGAATGTATGTTTAATTTATTTATTTCTGCATTCAATCAAATATATATTCATAAAAATTATTCAATTTATGTTACTGCAAATCAACAAGATATATTGATTACCTTTGTTAGCCTTCTCCGCACCCGACCGTTTCTTCCCTTTTGCAGGGGATGCGACATGACCATACGCAGTCACTGCATTCACTCCATCATCAGCTTTCTTGCTTCCATCCGCCTTCTTCTTCGAACCGTCCACTGAAAATAGCGATGTAAAACAAAGAGTTATGTTGATAGACAAATACGTTTCTCAGTAGATAATACAGATCTGGAGATTCCGTGTAAATCAGCAAAGATCAAAGATCAAATATATAATTATGTTCTGATCTTCGACATCTTCTCAGAATGTATGTTATCACTGATAATCAACAAGATTGACCATGGGAATTCTTCTCGGCTCCCGAACCCTTCTTTCCTCGAGTGGGATGTCCACCATCCACCGGCACGACTCTCCCCGCCTTCTTCTTCCTGTAACAATTCACAAATGACAGAGATCAAAGATCAAATGACAGAGATCAAAGATCGAATGGCAGAGATCAAAGATCAAATGACAGAGATCAAAGATCAAATGATAGAGATCAAAGATCAAATGACAGAGATCAAAGATCAAATGACAGAGATCAAAGATCAAATGACAGAGATCAAGGATCAATGAGATGAAAGATAGGACTTACGCTTGATTGCACTTGGTTTCTTTCATCATCAACTAAAGGAAGTAAGGATCTTCAAGGAAGGGAACCGAACTACTCACAATTAGAGTGAGAAAATGACATGAACGATTAGCATAATGTCATTCTCGTTATAATACATGCATAATTCATCAATATGGAAGCTTAATTTCATTTCTATATTTGATTAGCCTCTAAAAACATATTTGGAAGATACCACTATTTTTCACAAGATCTTAAATCAAACATGTTTTAAAAAATTCAAGTAACGCAGAAAGTTTCTGTTTTTAAAAGTTACATCCATCGCCAAAATGATATTTGATTTAAAGACGAAAACTTATGCAAACCTTAAGCCATTATCTTATTTTAAGTCCACTTTTAGTGAAAAACCGACGTCACTCACTTGAAGTAGACAGAGTAAACTTCAAGTGAGTGACGTATTGAAAGTTCACTTTCTGTTTTGAAATATCACAGTGGTGGCGAGAGAGTGTGTAAAAAGTGGAGAGTATGCTCTTCCATTTCTTTTCTTTCGTGATTTATTTTCTTTCGTAACAATAAGTCACGGTAGGTAACTTTATCGGCGATACATACAACGTTATGACTGGATATGATTTGTCGTGTTCGACAAAATATTGATCGATTGCGGAGTTCAAGAGAATATTGTGCTGAAGATGGAGGATGTCGGTTCGGGCAAAGTTTCCGCATCGCAGTGACACTTGGCCTGAGGATATTGAATGAATTAAGTCTATAGTTACGTAGAAACGTTCTAGATCCTCTGCTCACTGCTCTTTCGTTTTTTTCTTTCAAAATGTTCTTTTCTAGCTCTAAGAAATTGGCTACTTATTGTTAGAACTGCGCATGAGAAAGTGAATTTCTTACGTTCAAGAAGACTTTATTTTTTATAATTAAAAAAATAAAGGAAATGAAAAGTTAGAAATTACAAATTTAAATAAATATTCTGTGTCAGTATGTACAGTCCTGAACACCCGATTACCCTAAACGCGGCTCTCACCCTTGTAAAAAATGTACAAGGTAACGGTTAATCTCGTTGTTCAAGATCCACCTCGCCTTTAGTATAAATAAAAATAATGCATCTTACCCTGGTTGCCACACGAGCTTCTTCTGATACGATCACGTAGTCTTCGTTACCAGTGATAACGCTGAAAGATACTGTATTAAACGGGACCACACGAGTTTGAAACTCTCCGTTCTGGCAATGCTCTCTCGCTTTCTTTATCTACGAGAGATCATTGCCAGAGCGGAGAGTAGAATAAGCTAGGCCTTTAGATTGAACAATTGATCGGAACATTGATCTGCAACCTTGACTCAGCGCAGTAATACTTTCTCTGAAACCTTATGTGGTGTAAAAATCTTGGAAAAATACACGTAAAAGTGAAAAGTAGTGTTAATTTTGTGATTGTAAAAGTAGTTGGGAAAGTAGTAATCCAAAATTGAATAAAGGGTTTTTGTCGTAAAAGTTTGTCAATTAAGAAGCCATGCTACTTTTCCAACTACTTTTATAATCACAAAATTAAAACTACTTTTCGCTTTTCCATCTACTTTTCCAAGATTTTAACACCCCATAACTTGTGGCTTTTTTTGTAATTCACCACGACATCTGTTCACTATTTCTACGTTATCCTTGTAACGCATAAACTTATTATTATAAAAATGCGGGAATGTTATAAAGATTATTTTTATTAAATATAATGAACCTTTAGTCACAATCTCTCGCTGTCATTGTCTACGAGAGGGCAACACTCTCTCGTAGACAATGACAGCGAGAGATTGTGACTAGAGTGGAGATTAAAATTATCTCGGGTATAATTTTAAGGAATAAAGCTTACTCTACTACATCATCATTGCCATCGAATAGTGTTACTGTGCAGTTGTGCTTGATAAAGGCCTTCGTAATATTCTGTAATGGTAACATAACTTTTCGTGATCATTCTTTTATTCAGAGGCCCGTAAGGCCAATGTAATGGCCTATTTTTTGGCTTAGATATTATTTTTCTTTTTTACATCCAATTGTATTTATGATCGTTTTTTTTTGCTCGCGGGGACGCTATCCCGGTGCCAAAACCCGCGGCGTGGACCTCGTTGGCAGACGGCGTACTCCGCGGAGTGGACATCAAAACTCGGGGGTGTGCTTAGTAATGCGGTGATACATTTTCAAAACGTGTGCACGCCGTAACCCCGCCGTAACGTCTTCGTAACGTCTCTGTCGTTACAGCGGAGGTTCGCACGTTTTGAAAATGTAACACCGCTTGAAGAATGTACCCCGCGGCGTACGTCACGGGATTGAGTGTCTCGCGAGTAAAAAATACCGGAGTGGCCAAAGTTTTGAAGTGAACATACAGTGATTAAATTGCGATCGATGAGATCATGTCCCGTGATGAAGTTGACGATCGGCTGTGTGTAGTTGTACAGTATACCGCAGCCAGTCGGCGGTGGAGGATTCTGGGGTACGGTATAGGTTCAATCGGGTCAGATACTGGGTCAGACTTACGATAACCGTGGCGCAGGTCATGCAGCACATCTGCTGCTTGAATGTGGCCGTGTACTGGGACGAGGTACAGAAACCGTCGGCGGCCCATTCCGCGCATCTGTGAACAACATTTATTTATTTCTTTATTCCATCAAATAGATATTCATAAACACATTTTTGAAAAATGGAAAGAGGGATGGATTTCCATCATTGAAACAATTTTGAAAAAATTTTCGTGCAAGGTAAATTTCCAGTATCTATAATGCCATGCCCCAAGCTTTTCTACTCTCCACTAGGTCACTATTTATGGTGTATCTACCGCACTACACTTACGTGCTGACTCCGTCTTGTTCGCACTCGCACAGCTTACAGGCCTCTCCACACGATTCCTGTTTCTGCTCAAGTGAATAGAAAGCCGAATCGCAGAATCCATTCGCCACCCAATCAGCACACCTTAAAGGAATGCATACTACCTGATCTTACTCTCCGCATTGGCAATACTCTGTCGTAGACAAAGAAGGTGAGAGAGAATGGCCAGAGCGGAGATTAAAAATTCGCCTGGAGAGTCACTTTAAAGAAATGTACAGTAGCTGATTTGATTCTGCGATGAAATAAGAGTGCTTAAAGGTGTGTTTATTCACGAAAATTTTCGTGAATAAACTGTGAAGACAGGGTGGTAGCAAAAGTCATATGAAAGATGTTCAATAGTGCTGGGAATGGAGAAAGGGAGATGGGAAGGGGCCTAATGAGAGGGCAAAGGTTGAGTGCCGGTCGCAAATTGAACATAAACACACTTTTTACTTACAGTATATGTATGAGGGGGCTCATTCCCATCGTGGTAGGATCCCATCATTCTTTTCGTGTGTCCCCAACTTTAATTCATAAACGATAATATTTTTTTAAATTTATAATTATGTTAAAGTGACGCCCCAAGCAATACATAATAATTAGAAACTCTCCACTCTGGCCACACTCTCTCGCTTTCTTTGTCTACGAGAGAGTATTACCAATGCGGAGAGTAGGATCAGCGCCTTTAAATCAAATATTTACATATCGTGATCAACTGATCCGCATTGCCCCTCGACAAGATAGACGAGTGTGGAGAGCACAGTGATGAGATGGAGGAACATCTGAAGATAGATGAGATGAAATAAATAAATAAATAAATGAGATGAACAGAAATATTTAAATAATCAATAATCTACAGTTAAATGTAATTGATATAATTACAGTTCAATTTAATAAACTTTGTAATAATAACTAATTGCAAATGTAATTTAATAAAAAATTGGTAAAAAACAAGGTTAGAGAATGTTGGAGAATTTATTTTTCAAGTCATGTTTAGAGTGAATTTGAGGCTCTCCTCTCTGGCAGCATTCTTTCGCTTCGTCAGTCTGTGAAAGAGTAAAATAGCTCTCGCTTTGGCCAGTCAGGACATTCTAGTTCATTCACCGCACGTACAATATCGATTGAACAGTAGCTAATATGTCAAAGCGGTAAGTTATGAATTTCTCAAGGATGAAATATTTCAAATGTCTATAGGGATCATCGAACGGAATAAAGGATGGAAATGAAAGGAAGAATGTAGAGAGCGAAGGGTGCGTGTGAATGAAAATGGTGAAAGTTATGATGGAAGGAACTGTGTGTGCATTTGCTCAGGTGCTAAATGGGAAAAGCCACCTTGCATTTGCCTTTGATTTATGAACGCTTTTTTACGTTATATCTCGATGATATCGATTAGTGAACATTGATGCATTATTTGGTGCTCTTTTTATTATTCTATTCTGGGTTCTTTTACTCTTTATTAAAAAATGGATTTGTAAAAGAAAATGTTAAAGGCACACCCCAAGCTAATTTTACTCTCCGCATTGGCAATACTCTCTCGTAGACAAAGAAAGCGAGAGAGTGTGGCCAGAGCGGAGAGCTTCAAATTAGCTTGGGGTATCGCTTTAAGGTGAATGTAAGGTAGAATAAATGAATGCGCTGACTTCTTGCAACTGGGGTGTGCTATCATTATCCATGACATCGAATATTCATGGGATTTGATTTTGCCATTGTTTAACAGTTTAAAGTTACACCCCAAGCTATTTTGAAACTCTCCGCTCTGGCCACACTCTCTAGATTTCTTTGTCAGCGAGAGAGTATTGCCAATGCGGAGTGTAAAAATAGCTTGGGGTGTGCCTTTAACAATTCAATTATCTTTATCAAGCACAGAATCATTGGGGTGGGAGGAATGGTTGCCCCTAAACGATTGGGCGTGCTGAGATCCCATATAAGGGATCTGTCATAAACAATTTCTGCTGAATTTGATTCTGATTCTGATTTTGATGATTTTTCATAATTGTAGTATGATTTCATTGCTGTTTGCCAATGTATCCAATCGGGTGCAATTCAATTCGTGCTCGAGAAATCGATGTGTCATCACAGCCACGTTGTCTACCAAAACAATTGTTTGCTTGCGTTTAGTTAATTCGCTTTGTTTCCATGAACATACAAATATCGACTATTCCTTCCTACCGCAGAAATGATAATGGAACTATTTGAACTATTAGTTATTGTTAGAACAATTAGTTGAACTATTATATTATATGGATTATTAGTTGAGCTATTTGCCTTTATTTGCTTTCACGGATGCAACATGATCCAAGTCGGATGAAAAATGGCAACTGTGAAAAGAACAGGGTATTGCAAAAATTACAATTTAATTTTCTTAAGAGTTCCATTCAGGGAATATTATGATACTTACGAAGGCTAAATACTAACTTGAAAAAGATGCTGGACTGATACAAAGTTTCATAAATAGATATTATGGCCACGAGTTGATTTAATCGTGCTTGATAACACTAACAAAGTGCGGGGATCAAGGTTAATGATTCTTTAAATGCGAAAATCGTTTTGTCTACGTTTAGATTCTAGGGAGGGGAGAGGTGATGCAGATTTAGATAACAGAGCATCTCGTGGTAGTTTGCACCGTATTCCACACGGTAAAGAATTGTCTTAGATCATTGTTCAAAACTCGTAGAACATCATCATCTCGAAACCTCAAAATTAATAAGTTCACATAATTTTCATACAGAAAACATATTCAAATGTCGTATGATAATTTCTTTATTTGAAAGAATTTGCAAATTCATTCAATTTTGAATGTGATGATAATGACCATTGTCTACAGCTTTTAATCATGAATTGCATATTATATTACATTGTTCACTAGTCAAATCATATGACCTTTAATCATATAAAAGCCATGCCAATCGGTCGACCTTCACATTTGTCGTCATGGCTCAGTCAGTACCTCCCGGAGATATCGCCACTCAACCCGGCAGCAAGATTGTCTTCAACGCTCCTTATGATGACAAGCACACCTACCACATCAAGGTAAGTCTTTAGGATTAGGGTTTTAGGATCATAAAGTTTTTTACCAACCCTAATATACTAATCTTCAGGTAACCAACTCCTCTGCTCGTCGTATCGGATGGGCCTTCAAGACCACCAACATGAGAAGACTCGGAGTCGACCCCGGATCAGGAGTTCTCGACCCCAAGGAAAACGCCCTCATCGCCGTCTCTTGCGACGCCTTCGCTTACGGACAGGAGGTACGATAATTTGGTTATTTTACTTTAGTTTTCACCCCAAAACTGTAATCATACATTCCGTTCAGGACACCAACAACGACCGTATCACCATCGAGTGGACCAACACCCCTGATGGAGCCGCCAAGCAATTCCGTCGCGAATGGTTCCAGGGAGACGGCATGGTCCGCAGAAAGAACCTCCCCATCGAGTACAACCCTTAAAGTATAAGAAGATCACCGATAAATCAATTCTATTATATCAAATTTGTCCTTTGTACGGTACAAGCGGTCGATAAGATCTTTACTACAATCTTTTTACTTGAATTTTATTCGTAATCAAGATGGGTTCTAAAAACAATTTTCTGAAGGTATTCGGGATCCGCAAATGTGTAAAGCACAATGAATTTAAAAAGAAAATGATGTTAATGGCACACGATTTTAATATAATAATAATAATAATAATAATAATATTTTATTCCTTCAAATGAACGCATCGGGGATGGGGATCGGGAATATGGGAGATGTCCGTCGATATGATAGCTTGTTTTAAATATGAGCCAATTCGT
Organism: Parapristionchus giblindavisi; assembly: GCA_943737045.1. NCBI lineage: Eukaryota > Metazoa > Nematoda > Chromadorea > Rhabditida > Diplogasteridae > Parapristionchus > Parapristionchus giblindavisi. The sequence continues at coordinate 815,475 of CALSFV010000039.1, forward strand.
GTAGTCGTCTACAACGAAAACACAACGCTGAAGCCTGCAAATGATATCCTTGTACGAACAAAGGAGTTAAATTCGTGCAGCACAACTTTTATAAATTTAATTTCGTTCATGCTCGTACCGACCGTACATTGTGCGAATGCGGATCTCTAGAAGGTATCACTTTATCAGAGATATTGTCCACTTTTTTTGTATCATTTGAATGAAATTCCTAACATTGGGAAAATAATAATACATATTTATCGCATTTTTCAATTTAATGACAGAGTTGAACGAAAATAATTGATAATTCGAGTGATAAAATAAGTAGCGAAACGGACTGTAAACTAATTGGAAGTCACAGCATTACATTACGAATATAAGGACTAAAGAAGACGTTCAATTCAATTCAATTTATAGACCTTTATCAAGCACAGAACCATTGGGGGGAGGAATGGTTGCCACTAAACGACTGATAAGTCTGGGCGTGCTGAGGTTCCATACAAGGCGAACTTATATCTTAAATAATTCTTCGTTCATATTCTTCTGATCAGCTGATCAGAACACGTTGCAATTGAATTATCTAAAGAGAGGGTTTTGTGTGTTGTCAAGTCAGCGTCGCATATGAGGCAATGTATCGACGCGTTTGACTGTGATCACGTAACCTTCGATAAATAAAATATAAATGTTAATAATATCACATTTATTACAAAATTTTGTTTGAAATCCAACTCTGTAAAGTTTACCTGGACGTCCGTCGTTACGCTGTATGCAGGTCAGGTAAATGTAACGATACATTTGGAGAATGACAACTTTTCAATTCCTAGCGTTAAGTCACATATTTTTTCCGTATTCTTCAGGTAACTTTGCACATTTGCAAGTTGCACTGTTCTTCGTGTGAAGTCTGACAACTTTCTATTTCTATGTATTCAAGCCTCATATTTCCCCCTTAGTTTTAAATACATACAGTCTGTGTTTCGTGTATATGCGTGAACAACTAATACCATATCGTTTATTCTATCTGCTTATTCATAAATTCTATATTCTATCTCTATACGCTTCTCCGATCGAGTTCCAATCCGGCTTGGGCGCTAAGATACTCCTAAAGATATATATATCTTTAGGATCATATATGATATGATATGATAATATGATAATATGATATGATAATATGATATATGATTTCTTAATTTTAATTCGTTAATTTTACTTGTTGAAACATCTTTATGATGTGTGATAAATAAATAAATAAATAAGATATTCACAGATCTTTTCAAGTCAGGAATGCTAACTCTAACCTCGAGACACTTAGTAACGCAACTTTTAACGTCCGTGGAATCCTTGCATCTAAAATTTGAGATCAAAGATCAAAGATCAAAGGAACGGATATTATGACAGAAGAAAACCTACCTTCCCTCGCAGATACTATTGGGGGTAGGAGCAGGATTAAATCCACAAACGAAAGAGACGATAATGAGAAGAAGGAGAAGAAGACGCATTTCTGAACGAAATAATGATGAAACGAAGACAACGAAGGGTTATATAGAGCGTCATCAAAAAAGTGCAAGTATGCAAAAGACTAAATCTAGCTAAATTAAGAATAATTTAATTACACTCATGTAAATATCAGCTGCAAATTACCCAAATAAATGGAAATATTTGTTAGGTTGAATCATTTCTGAGCTTTTATGCATGTGCTCTCGGTTCGAATATGAAAAGATTTATAAGCACATTTTTTATGAATATTCACGAGTATTAAATGATAAACCTTGGTTTTCCAAATATTTAGAAAATAGTTCAAAATGTGTTTATCTGGTTTTCGTTCGATCCTACTTGTAGCAGTCTTCTTTCGCTGATTTTGTTGATTGAAAGATTGTCAGCTCAAATCAACTCAAATCATGTATTTTCCTGTATAGGTGCTTGGTTCTTCTATCACGTTATCTGGCAACTTTTCAATTTTCTCACGCCAAATCACATATTTCCCCTTATTCTTAAATGCAGTCTGTGTTTCGTGTGTATGCATGAACAATACTATCATATCGTTTATTCTATCTTCATCATCATATATGCTTCAGCGACCGAGTTCGGTTTCGGCTTGGGCGGCAAGGTAGTCCTGAAGATATCCACAGATCTTTTCAAGTTAAGAATGTCAACGCTAACCTCGAGACACTTCTTAATGCAACGTTCAACGTCTTTGGAATCCTTACATCTAGAATTTAAGATCAAAGATCAAAGATCAAAGAGCGGAAAAACCTACATTTCCTTGCAAAAACCATTAGGATCGGGATTAAATCCATACGAAGAAAGAACGAGAGTGGAGACAATCAGAAGAAGGAGAAGAAGACGCATTTCTGAATGAAATAATGATGAAATAAAGAGGGTTATATAGAGCGCCACCAATATATTGCAAAGATGCAAAAGAACAAATTATGAACAATATAATTGCACAAATGCAAATTGTTGCCTCATTTCTGAGCTTTTGTGCATGTGTTCTCGCTTAGAATATGAAAAAGTTTTCTTGTTAGAAGCACAAATTTAAGTTTTATGAATACTCACGAGGTTTAAACCTTGTTATTCAAAATATTGTATAAAAATAGTTCAACATGTTTAAAAAATGTTATTATCTTGGTTTTACAATCTTAAAATTCTTCAGCAACCATAATATACTCATATTCAGGTAACCAACTCCTCTGCTCGCCGTATCGGATGGGCCTTCAAGACCACCAACATGAAGAGAGTCGGCCCCGGACCTGGATTTGGAGTTCTCGACCCCAACTCCCGTTTTTGAATGGTCGAAAGGCGGGGGAAATGAGGGAGCCCGACGGGTGAGAAAATCACAATGCATATGGTGAACCGAGGAGCGCCCAGGATCCTGGGCCCCCTATCTCATTTTTGCCGCGGGCGAACGTCCACACCTTCTCGGTCGCACGCCGGGCTATTTGCGGGTGCCGCACAGTGCGCGCTTCGTCGCCCGTGAATAGACTGGTGATCACCCGAAAAGCGCCTGGCGTTCGCCCGCTCGAAAAGGGGAGAAGGAGAACGCCCTCGATACGTATTAACGAATCCGTTACAAAAGTCGCTCAACCCAGCTAGCCTGACAATGAGCTGAAACCTGAGAAAGTCGGTTCCGCAAAATATCGAGGTCAACATAAGGAAGAAAAACTATGTATGCAACGTTTTCTCACTCTCTATCTGTGAAGACTGACAACTTTTCGATTTTACCACATCAATTCACATATTTTCCCTTTATTCTTAAATGCAGTCTGTGTTTAGTGTGTATGCATGAACAATTACAATAATAAGCTTTATTCTTCCATCTTCATATATGCTCTACTGACCGAGTTCCGATTTGTCTCGGGCGCTAAGGAAATTCCGTTTGCCCTGAATATATCCACAGATCTTTTTAAGTCAAGAATGCCAACTCCAACCTCGAGACACTTATATAAGCAATCTCCAAAGCCTGCGGAACCCCTGCATCTAAAATAATTCAAGTTCAAAGATCAAAGATCAAAGATCAAAGGTCAAGGGGAGCGGACTTTGACTGGAAAAAAACCTACCTTGCGTGGCAAACATGATACATGATTCCAATTGTTCCCATTACACCAACGGAAGAGACGATAATGAGAAGAAGGAGAAGAAGACGCATTTCTGAACGAAATAATGATGAAACAAAGAGATTGAAGGGTTATATAAAGCGTCTTCACCAACATTTCCATGGTAATCAAGCAATACTTGGCTCGAATAAATCAATAGACAGATGTGAAGGTGAAGAATATTGTGTAAAAATGGAAAGTTTTCTCTTTGATTTGTTTTTCTATACTTGAATTTTACAAAATGATGTACAGTATATTCTGTGATTTGTGTTTTTCACAGTTTCGTATAGGATGGGCCTTCAAGACCACCAACATGAAGAGACTCGGTGTCGACCCCGGATCAGGAGTTCTCGAACCCTAGGAGAACACCCTCGATACGTCTATCTTCCTTTGAAGACTCGCAACTTTTCAATTTTATCAAGTCACATATTTCCCCTTATTATTATGAAATGTAGTCTGTTTTTCGTGTGTATGCATGAACAATACTATCATATCGTTTATTCTATCTGAATCTTCAACTTCTCATATGCTTCAGCGACCGAGTTCCGTTTCTGCTTGGGCGGCAAGGTAGTTCTGAAGATATCCACGGATCAATTCAAGTCATGAATGCCAAGGCTAACCTCGAGACACTTCTTAATGCAACGTTCAACGTCTTTGGAATCCTTGCATCTAGAATTCGAGATCAAAGATCAAATGTCAAAGATCAAAGATCAAAGAGTAAAAAAACCTTCATTTCCTTGCAAAAGCCATTGGGATCGGGATTAAATCCATACGAAGAAAGAACGAGAGTGGAGACAATCAGAAGAAGGAGAAGAAGACGCATTTCTGAAGGAAATAATGATAAAACAAAGAGAATGAAGGGTTATATAGAGCGTCTCGAAAATATTGCAAAAATGCAAAAGGCTGAATCTTGCCAAATTATTAATAGTATAATACACTCATGCAAAGATCAGCTGCACATTGTTGCCTCATTTCTGAGCAACTATGCATGTGTTCTCGGTTCGAATGTAAAAAAAGCACAATTTTAAGTTTTATGAATACTCACGGTGTTTAAGTGATAAAGCTTGGTATTCAAAATACTTTAAAAATCGTTCAAAAAGGTGTTTAGCTGCGCTTTAAAATCTCACATCAAGGTAAGTCTCTAGGGTTAGGGTTTTAAGATCTTGAAGTTCTTTACCAACCCTGATATACTCATCTTCAGGTAACCAACTCCTCTGCTCGTCGTATCGGATGGGCCTTCAAGACCACCAACATGAAGAGACTCGGAGTCGACCCCGGATCAGGAGTTCTCGACCCCAAGGAGAACGCCCTCGATACGTATTAACGAATCCGTTACAAAAGTTGTACAATCGAGCTGACCTGAGCTGAAACCTGAGAATGTCGGTTCCGCAAAATATTGAGGACACCATAGGGAAGAAAAACATTGTGTACAACGTTTTCTCACTTTCTTCCTTTGAAGAACTTTTCAGTTTTATCAAGTAACATATTTCCCCTTTATTCTTAAATTCAGTATGTGTTTAGTGTGTATGAATGAAGAATTACAATAATAAGCTTTATTCTTCCATCTTCATATATGCTTCAGCGACCGAGTTCCGATTTGACTTGGGCGCTAGGGAAGTTCTGAAGATATCCACAGATCTTTTCAAGTCAAGAATGCTAACTGTGATTATGAAAACCAGAAAAGAGAACACACTTTATTTTATCATTGTGTACGAACGCTCTGACCATTTTGCTCTGAGCATCAAGAATCCCTGCGAAGCCGGATTGGGTCACCGTGGCAGAGAGACCCAATCATGGGAAGCCAACTTCTTCGGTCATCTCCAAACCGATCTTCTCGGATTTGTGAAATCGAAGACGCGCATATGAAGATCAACGTCGGTGTTCTGGGACTGTCGGAAGTAAGAAGAGCTTTTTTCCCATGCACATCAGAGTCCTACTCTTGATAAATGTGTTTTAAATCGTAAAAATCGTAAATCGTACGAACTTTAACAACATTTCCAAGGTGATGTAACAATATTTTTCTCGAATTAATAAATAGACAGATGTGAAGGTAAAGAGGATTGTGTAAACATGGAAAGTTCACTCTTTGATTTATTTTTTCTATGCAATGTATTCTGTGCCAACTCAAGGGTCTCCTTTTTTAAGCTTAGGAACGCGTAAGGCATTTCAGTGTTAAAATATATCGATTGAAAATATCGATTAGTAGGTCAGCGGTGCAACTTTTGAAATCAATTTTGACCATCTGCCCCTCTACCCTATCCACCTGTATGGGTAAATTTCGGAATCGTTTCCGTTTCCTGTTGTGCTTCTCTTGTTAGTGACCGAAGGATGGAATATGTGGATATGAAGATACCTCCACCCCTGATTGGATATGAAGATACCTCCACCCCTGATTGGATATGAAGATATCTCCACCCCTGATTGGATATGAAGATATCTCCACCCCTGATTGGATATGAAGATATCTCCACCCCTGATTGGATATGAAGATATCTCCACCCCTGATTGGATATGAAGATATCTCCAGCCCTGATTGGACATGAAGATATCTCCACCCCTGATTGGATATGAAGATATCTCCACCCCTGATTGGATATGAAGATATCTCCAGCCCTGATTGGACATGAAGATATCTCCACCCCTGATTGGATATGAAGATATCTCCACCCCTGATTGGATATGAAGATATCTCCACCCCTGATTGGATATGAAGATATCTCCACCCCTGATTGGATATGAAGATATCTCCACCCCTGATTGGATATGAAGATATCTCCACCCCTGATTGGATATGAAGATATCTCCACCCCTGATTGGATATGAAGATATCTCCACCCCTGATTGGATATGAAGATATCTCCACCCCTGATTGGATATGAAGATATCTCCACCCCTGATTGGATATGAAGATATCTCTACCCCTGATTGGATATGAAGATATCTCCACCCCTGATTGGATATGAAGATATCTCCACCCCTGATTGGATATGAAGATATCTCCACCCCTGATTGGATATGAAGATATCTCCACCCCTGATTGGATATGAAGATATCTCCACCCCTGATTGGATATGAAGATATCTCCACCCCTGATTGGATATGAAGATATCTCCACCCCTGATTGGATATGAAGATATCTCCACCCCTGATTGGATATGAAGATATCTCCACCCCTGATTGGATATGAAGATATCTCCACCCCTGATTGGATATGAAGATATCTCCACCCCTGATTGGATATGAAGATATCTCCACCCCTGATTGGATATGAAGATATCTCCACCCCTGATTGGATATGAAGATATCTCCACCCCTGATTGGATATGAAGATATCTCCACCCCTGATTGGATATGAAGATATCTCCACCCCTGATTGGATATGAAGATATCTCCACCCCTGATTGGATATGAAGATATCTCCACCCCTGATTGGATATGAAGATATCTCCACCCCTGATTGGATATGAAGATACCTCCACCCCTGATTGGATATGAAGATACCTCCACCCCTGATTGGATATGAAGATATCTCCACCCCTGATTGGATATGAAGATATCTCCACCCCTGATTGGATATGAAGATATCTCCACCCCTGATTGGATATGAAGATATCTCCACCCCTGATTGGATATGAAGATATCTCCACCCCTGATTGGATATGAAGATATCTCCACCCCTGATTGGATATGAAGATATCTCCACCCCTGATTGGATATGAAGATATCTCCACCCCTGATTGGATATGAAGATATCTCCACCCCTGATTGGATATGAAGATATCTCCACCCCTGATTGGATATGAAGATATCTCCACCCCTGATTGGATATGAAGATATCTCCACCCCTGATTGGATATGAAGATATCTCCACCCCTGATTGGATATGAAGATATCTCCACCCCTGATTGGATATGAAGATATCTCCACCCCTGATTGGATATGAAGATATCTCCACCCCTGATTGGATATGAAGATATCTCCACCCCTGATTGGATATGAAGATATCTCCACCCCTGATTGGATATGAAGATATCTCCACCCCTGATTGGATATGAAGATATCTCCACCCCTGATTGGATATGAAGATATCTCCACCCCTGATTGGATATGAAGATATCTCCACCCCTGATTGGATATGAAGATATCTCCACCCCTGATTGGATATGAAGATACCTCCACCCCTGATTGGATATGAAGATACCTCCACCCCTGATTGGATATGAAGATATCTCCACCCCTGATTGGATATGAAGATATCTCCACCCCTGATTGGATATGAAGATACCTCCACCCCTGATTGGATATGAAGATATCTCCACCCCTGATTGGATATGAAGATATCTCCACCCCTGATTGGATATGAAGATATCTCCACCCCTGATTGGATATGAAGATATCTCCACCCCTGATTGGATATGAAGATATCTCCACCCCTGATTGGATATGAAGATATCTCCACCCCTGATTGGATATGAAGATATCTCCACCCCTGATTGGATATGAAGATATCTCCACCCCTGATTGGATATGAAGATATCTCCACCCCTGATTGGATATGAAGATATCTCCACCCCTGATTGGATATGAAGATATCTCTACCCCTGATTGGATATGAAGATATCTCCACCCCTGATTGGATATGAAGATATCTCCACCCCTGATTGGATATGAAGATATCTCCACCCCTGATTGGATATGAAGATATCTCCACCCCTGATTGGATATGAAGATATCTCCACCCCTGATTGGATATGAAGATATCTCCACCCCTGATTGGATATGAAGATATCTCCACCCCTGATTGGATATGAAGATATCTCCACCCCTGATTGGATATGAAGATATCTCCACCCCTGATTGGATATGAAGATATCTCCACCCCTGATTGGATATGAAGATATCTCCACCCCTGATTGGATATGAAGATATCTCCACCCCTGATTGGATATGAAGATATCTCCACCCCTGATTGGATATGAAGATATCTCCACCCCTGATTGGATATGAAGATATCTCCACCCCTGATTGGATATGAAGATATCTCCACCCCTGATTGGATATGAAGATATCTCCACCCCTGATTGGATATGAAGATATCTCCACCCCTGATTGGATATGAAGATATCTCCACCCCTGATTGGATATGAAGATATCTCCACCCCTGATTGGATATGAAGATACCTCCACCCCTGATTGGATATGAAGATATCTCCACCCCTGATTGGATATGAAGATATCTCCACCCCTGATTGGATATGAAGATATCTCCACCCCTGATTGGATATGAAGATATCTCCACCCCTGATTGGATATGAAGATATCTCCACCCCTGATTGGATATGAAGATATCTCCACCCCTGATTGGATATGAAGATATCTCCACCCCTGATTGGATATGAAGATATCTCCACCCCTGATTGGATATGAAGATATCTCCACCCCTGATTGGATATGAAGATATCTCCACCCCTGATTGGATATGAAGATATCTCCACCCCTGATTGGATATGAAGATATCTCCACCCCTGATTGGATATGAAGATATCTCCACCCCTGATTGGATATGAAGATATCTCCACCCCTGATTGGATATGAAGATATCTCCACCCCTGATTGGATATGAAGATATCTCCACCCCTGATTGGATCCACCCCTGATTGGATATGAAGATATCTCCACCCCTGATTGGATATGAAGATATCTCCACCCCTGATTGGATATGAAGATATCTCCACCCCTGATTGGATATGAAGATATCTCCACCCCTGATTGGATATGAAGATATCTCCACCCCTGATTGGATATGAAGATATCTCCACCCCTGATTGGATATGAAGATATCTCCACCCCTGATTGGATATGAAGATATCTCCACCCCTGATTGGATATGAAGATACCTCCACCCCTGATTGGATATGAAGATACCTCCACCCCTGATTGGATATGAAGATATCTCCACCCCTGATTGGATATGAAGATATCTCCACCCCTGATTGGATATGAAGATACCTCCACCCCTGATTGGATATGAAGATATCTCCACCCCTGATTGGATATGAAGATATCTCCACCCCTGATTGGATATGAAGATATCTCCACCCCTGATTGGATATGAAGATATCTCCACCCCTGATTGGATATGAAGATATCTCCACCCCTGATTGGATATGAAGATATCTCCACCCCTGATTGGATATGAAGATATCTCCACCCCTGATTGGATATGAAGATATCTCCACCCCCCTGATTGGATATGAAGATATCTCCACCCCTGATTGGATATGAAGATACCTCCACCCCTGATTGGATATGAAGATATCTCCACCCCTGATTGGATATGAAGATATCTCCACCCCTGATTGGATATGAAGATATCTCCACCCCTGATTGGATATGAAGATATCTCCACCCCTGATTGGATATGAAGATATCTCCACCCCTGATTGGATATGAAGATATCTCCACCCCTGATTGGATATGAAGATATCTCCACCCCTGATTGGATATGAAGATATCTCCACCCCTGATTGGATATGAAGATATCTCCACCCCTGATTGGATATGAAGATATCTCCACCCCTGATTGGATATGAAGATACCTCCACCCCTGATTGGATATGAAGATATCTCCACCCCTGATTTGACCCCCTCTGCATCCGTTATTCTGATAGAATGAAGTATGTCATTGTATTGTATTGCATGTTAGTCTAGACCAATTTCTAATCTTATTTATTCAATATTCCTATATACTATGGCATGACTAAACCGGATGTACATCACAGACCATTCCACATTGACAGTTATTTTGCCCATTGCGGCATCTGAAAAATATTTCGTTATTTTAAATTGAGTTGTAAAATCATTCAAATTTTAAGGCCTTCATAATTTAATTTGTTATTTAAAACTTATAAAATATTAATATAAAGAGATTTAATTGCAAATGCAAACACTATTTTCAATAGTTCTTTCAATATTTGCAAATCTTACTTTTCTAGGCAATTGTTGCACCATTGTTCAGCCCAGGGATTATAGGGATATAACAAACGCAAACGACACAAACGAAACACACAAACGCAAACGAAAGAGACGAGAACTAGAAGAAGGAGAAGAAGGCGCATTTCTGAACGAAATAATGTTGAAACAAAAAGAATGAAGGATTATATAGAGCCTCACCAGAATATTGCTAACCTGCAAAAAGCTAAATTGTGAATATAAAAACACTCGTGCAAATATCAGCTGCAAATTACCCAAAATAAATGGAAATATTTGTTAGGTTGAGTCATTTCTGAGCTTATTTGCATGTGTTCTCGGTTAACCGATTTCGAATATGAAAAAGTTTTAGACGCACATTTTTAGGTTTTATTGATATTCACGTGTATTATATGATAACCATTGTATTCAAAATATTTTTAAACAATATCTAGTTCAAAAATTTGATTATGTGGGTTTTAAAATCTTAAAGCATTGGGGGTAACTGTTTGCCAGTGCCGAGTAACTTTGAATATACAGCACAGTATTCTGGTCCAAGCCATTTTTCTTCCAAAGCAAGACAAAGGAGAGACCATTGTATTCGAGAGAGTTTGTATGTTGAGCGGTCGTTCTTGCTTTGAAAGTCATGAGAACGCTGTGACAGTAGCAGCCAAAAGTCTTCGTCAAAAACTTTGCATTGCCATAACTTTTGACTCAGATGAGAGATCAGGCTCATGTTTTGGCAGGATACTATAGTACTAGTGTGCATCATATCCTACTCCCGTTGTTATTATTCGTCGTCGTATTATTGTGTAGCGATCCTGGATCCCCTCTGTACTTACTCAGCAGTGATTATTTCCTCAGCGGGATTTTTCTGAGACTTGTTGTCAACAGTGTATGAATAACATTTACTGAGGAGAAGAATCCGCTATACCATCCATTCGAGCAAATTCATTCCTGTGAGAAAATCGAAATTTTCGACACACCTGAAAATGAGTTAAAATGTCATAACTCTGTGATCAGTGAAGCTGCAGGGTCCAAACTTGGCAGAGGTCATACCCCATGAGTGATACAAAACTTGACCGAGTATGAGCCCGATCGGTTGAATTTTGAGAAATTTCAAAATTTTATTTTTCTCATTTTTCGAGATTCAGGAAGTACCTGCTCAGGTCAATTTCTATTCAACTTAACAGTTAGATGTCTTCTATGTATAGTAGAGGAAATTTTACTAGCGTTTCATGAAATTTAGAGTTTTTCGAGAGAAGTTATAATTGGAGAAATAAGGTAGAAAATTGCTTGTATTTTATCAACATTTTTTTCAAAATTCGCCGAATTTGTCCGATAAGGCTCGGACTTTGCCATGACAATTATCAGGATGAGCAGGTACTTCCTGCATCTCGAAAAATGAGAAAAATAAAATTTTGAAATTTCTCAAAATTCAACCGATCGGGCTCATACTCGGTCAAGTTTTGTATCACTTATGGGGTATGACCTCTGCCAAGTTTGGACCCTGCAGCTTCACTGATCACAGAGTTATGACATTTTAACTCATTTTCAGGGGTGTCGAAAATTTCGATTTTCTCACAGGAATGAATTAGCTCGAATGGATGGTATAGCGGATTCTTCTCCTCTGTAAATGTTATTCATACACTGTTGACAACAAGTCTCAGAAAAATCCCGCTGAGGAAATAATCACTGCTGAGTAAGTACAGAGGGGATCCAGGATCGCTACACAATAATACGACGACGAATCATAACAACGGGAGTAGGATATGATGCACACTAGTACTATAGTATCCTGCCAAAACATGAGCCTGATCTCTCATCTGAGTCAATATCAAAGATCAAAGAGAAAAGAGAAAAGGGGAGTGGAACTTTTGAGAGAGAAAAACTTACTCATTCCTGCATTTTTCTTCTAGCGGATCGACGAAATATTTTTTTCCATTGATATGCCTGGCAAAGGCGCAAACGAGAGTGGAGAAAATGAGAAGAAGGAGAAGAAGACGCATTTCTGAACGAAATAATGATACAATAAAGGGAATGAAGGGTTATATAGAGCGCGATAAACAGATTTTAAAATGAAAAAAAAAGTTTTGCATAATATGATTATGCTCATGCAAATTTCAGCTGCAATTTTTTGGTACGGTAGCCAATCAATCTATAAAACAGCATATCGACTGGATAGTCGATAAGCTGGATAGATACGGGCTACTATATATATTTGGGAAACGAGTCGCTCCTTGGAGAACCCTAATGGCAAGCCAGCTGTCTCTAATAGGCTGAATAAAGTTGTTCTAATGCAAATGTAATGTAAGAATCAGTTCCTCAAGTGAATACGGACGCCCTGACAATCGTATTATTTCTTATTACGCTGGACTTATGGTTAGCGGAATATCACGAGAATCTCTGTGAAAGTCTGTTGAATCTGCGTTCCACGAGTTTCAAGTTTTCGAGAGAATCGATAATCTCGAGGCCTTCCATATCAACACGGATTTGAGCTCCAATGGCCCTTGTTGTGTTCGCTGCGCGCAAACGACCCATAGATATGTACCTTTGTCTCTCTCTCTCTCTCTCTCTCTCTCTCTCTCTCTCTCTCTCTCTCTCTCTCTTTCTCTGTCTCTCTTTATCCCCCCGGCCCCGCCCACCTAACTCTAGCCTTGTGTCTAGCCACGATTCCGATTAACTATCTTGCTGAATGAATAAATCTTTGAACTCATATCTTTGTTGGGTATAGCAGTGCCACCGAAATAATGGGTAATAGAGTTCCCAACTTTACATAAATAATAAAGAAATAATTCACATTTTGATTAAATTTGCTTACGAACTTTCGTTTGATACGATTAAAGAAGTAAGAAACAAGTGTTCTGAGAAAATTGTTATCATAAAAACATTCTTCAGACCAGAGTCGAATGGATAGTGTGAAAAAGATCAATAAAAACATTTATCTTCACCTTCCCCCATTCCCATCTCCCTCTCTTTTAATAATCTTACATGGTCATGGGAATGGTCGGAACTCACATATCCCGATTTACACGAAAGTTGCAGGGTTTACTAAATCGACTACGCTGATTCCAAATCAGCCTTAAAAACCTGCGAAATGTTTTTCTGAAGCAAGTTATAGAACGACGAAAAAGCGATCTTTCGATTTTTTCAAACGATTTTTCAACTGATTTTCCCACGCAACATGAGCATATTCTTTTCTCTCCACTCACTCCCAGCTGCAGTGTGGTCAAGTTTTACGATGTTTGGCTGGTATTCCAGAGGGATCTTTTGTAATTTATAAAAAAATATCACACATGAACCAGTAAAAGAAGTTCACGGCCGGGGAATCGAACCAGCTGCCTCCGGAATGCCAACAAAACATCATACAACTTTACCATGCTGCAGCTATGAATGGATAGGGAAGAGAAGAGAAGAGAATAGCGAGATAAAATTCATATAGCGCGGGGAAATCAGATGAACAATCGCTTGAAAAATCAAAAATCGCCTTTCGTAGGGCTATAACTCGCTTCAGAAAAACATTTCGCAGGTTTTTAAGGCTGATTTGGAATCACCGTAGTTGAATTAGTAAACCTTGCAACTTTCGTGAAAATCGGGATATGTGAGTTCCGACCATTCCCATGTTAATATTTCACAAATTTTCTTGCGCTCGAATGCTTCGTACGTGTTGAACCCTTGTGGTGTACGATGAATAAAATAAATTTATTGTTAGCGAAAAGTTTTCACAAGATAAATGCCTTTATCGTAGACGCATTACACTAACTAATACACAACACGACTAAAGCTAGGACAGTGCATTTGCCGGAACGAAAATGGAGATAATCGATTTATCGATTGGATTATCGATTTTCTCATGGTCTTCCCCGGACACGTTCAGCGACTATCCTCGAGTAGGAGCATTTCTGTTCGCACATCATCTCGTACTGGCGACACCAACGATCCACCGTGTCGCAGTAGGTTGCCTGCAAAAGGGATACTCAGGGAAGCTACGCAGTGGAAAGTGTGATGATACTCCGACAATCAACGCAGTGAAAAGTGTGATGATACTCAGGGAAGCTACGCAGCGAAAACTGTGATGATACTCAGCCGATACCTGAGTCATGTCGTTGAATGCTCCGACAGATGAAGCTGCACCCATCAGCCATTGTTCGACCAGAATAAGAGAACCATGGACGAATGGATAGGCGAGGTTGAGAACTTCCCTGAATATGGGCTTTGATCTTTGATCTTTGATCTTTAGTCTTTATAACTTACTCGCACAGATAGGCGATGAAAGTTTCGATCTGAATCGCCAGAATGACCATAAGCAAAGTGAGCAGAGCAAGGCCGAGAAGAAGCTGTAAAAGGACCAGGGTTACGGTAATGACGCGTCGCGGTCGCGTTGCGGTTACGCGTACTCACCGGCGATCGAGTAGTCTCTTCAGTGATCGTGTAGATGGCTTTGGCGACTCGGGACAATGCGCCGAACAGTAGAGAGTTGCCGTCACCATCGTATCTGAAAATATCGATTGACTGTGGTAAATTATCGATTGAGTGATTGGCAATTATCGATTGATTGGCTACCGTACCTCCCTCCTCCGAACATCGAGTACATGTCATCTGATTGCGTGATTATATCGTGCATTTCTCCTGCGATCTTCCTGAAAAGTTTGATATTTAGACTTTGATCTTTGATCTTTGATCTTTGATCACTTACTCATCACCACATTGCTTATAATCCTGGTCGCCGGCGGCTAGATCGTCCATAGATAACGCAGTGACTATCATCGACTCCAGGCTTGTCGCGGGCGATACTCGACTGGAACGAGCAGAAGATCAAAGATCAAACTACAATTCGATGAACGATCAAACTACAATTCGTGCTACTCACATCTTACGAATACGACGTCGTCGATTGAGGTACTCTTCAAGGAATCTGAAAGAAGACAAAAAAACTAGAACCTAATGGCCTAAACAGTGAATCTCGCCTCTACTAATAACCCCTTTTGATTCGCTAAAATATAATTTCATGAGTACATTTGCATGGTTAACTATGATCAATTTCCATTATAATCGATAATCGATACTAGTTGTAATTGTTGGTCAACTACAGTATGCCTGCGACAGTGTCCCTGATCCATATAACTATCGAGAACTGACCCTTCGTCATCGTCCGATTGTGCATCAGCTATCTCTTCCAGCACGCACTGATCACAATTCGGGATATCGTCCTTTCGATGGTAAGTCTGCCTGGAGAGGAGTTCAAAGATCAAAGATCAAAGATCAAACAACGTTACATCTTTCTTCTGAAATCCTTGGAGGCATTCTTCTTCTTACTGCGACGACAGTGCATTGCGCAATCGACCGTTCCACGCGAAATGAGATCGAATAAGTAGGTTGAAACTATTTTTTTAAACTATAGCAGAAATTATGCAAATTTGAGCATTCAGTACCATTCATTGTCAGTAATTCTTTTAGAAACAACGCATAATTTCTGTGGCATAAAAACTGGAAAACCTTTAAAATATATTTAAAAATAGAAATGCTTTTACATTTATAGTGAAGTGAAAAAAAATAAATCAATATAATCTTTTTTGAGTACGATCGTTTCAATTTGGATGCCAACTTCCGCGTTTTAGCAGTACTAGAATTTGAATTTCACTAAAACAAAATGGATCGTTTTCCCTTTTATCGACTTTCTCAATAAGTTGCACTTGGGTTCAAGGTTTTGGAATGAGTGCTCAGGTGGAGAGCCGAGATGAAATGTATCAGGTATACTACACTATTCATTTAATTTGATTTGAACGATATTTATTCGCAATAAACATGTTCGAACATGTTTTCGTCGCTGTATTGAATGGTTTTTTGGGAATCAATTGTTATCTGTTACTTTCTAGAGGATTCTGCGTGAAGTGACTGAGAATAGGAATGGTCAGCGAGAATCGGTAACAACTTTTAAACGTTTAAACGCGTTTTTCGTTGACTGTCAAGCCTCAATTTTTGCAGATCAGCAAGAGTCTCCATGTCGTGAAGCAACTGGGTCTTGCAAATGGCGATCTTTGCACAGCTCCCGGAATGAGCTATGAATCCCTTTTGCTGCTAGGATCCATCATCGAGTCGATTGTGCACATACAGAAAGAGGTTTTTCATCCATACTCCATACTTTCTATGCTTACTTTCTTATTTCTTATTTGTTTATCCGTGATTTAAACCATTAACAATGAAGGAAACGAGGAAGATGTGAAACATTCGCTATTTAAAGTTCATTTACACTGTCTGTACTGTTTAAAGGAAAATGCGTTTATTTACTAATAATTTTAGTTTTTTTGGTCTTGATGTTTTCTATCAGTTAACGCTTGTGTTCGTTGCAGGACTACGACCGCCATCTCACTGTCCTCAAAGAATCAATCGATAGCAAGCGCCTACTTGTTTCTGACCAGACCCTCTGGCAAATCGCCGAATTCCACTTTCTCGAGGTATAGGGTGTCGAGGTCTTTCGAAAGTGATTCTCATTGATTATCCCACTGTATACTACACAACCGCAAAAAATGGATCATAAATTGACTGTTTTATGCGAAATTTTAATATTTTTGGTACAAACTTGCCTTTGATATCTAAATTTCGGTACTCACTCACACTTGAAGAGTCGGTTTATAATCACAAAACACCTGAATCCATTCCGTAAATTGAAACTAGGCAAATGTTTCTGCAGGCATTCTACCAATTTCTCGGCTTCATCACGGACACCGCAGTGGGAGTGAATCATGCACGATCGGAGGAGGACTTGACACATTCTGATACAGGCATGTACGACCAATCGATCGATTTTACGATGTCAACACATTTATCTAGAGGTCAAGGGATAGGAGTATGATATGCACTGTGTTCCACTTTTTACTCCGCTGAGAAAGTTGGCGCTGCTTTGCGGAATGAATCGCGCAATTGGCCAATCGATTACAGTGAATGATCTCGCCTAATAATATACCCCTTATGTGGTGTTAAAATCTTGGAAAAGTGAAAAGTAGTGTTAATTTTTGTCGTTGTAAAAGTAGTTGGAAAGTATTAGCGTATCTTCGTAAGTGACAAGCTATTACAATAAAAACCCTTTACGCGAGTGTTGGATTGCTACTTTTCCAACTGCTTTTACAATCACAAAATTTACACTACTTTTCATTTTTCCAAGATTTTAACACCGCATTATGCTGTGCACGTTCCTCCCGGAGCACGAACAGTGGTAAACCGTTTGACAGCAGACGTGACGTCACGACCATAGCCTGAGAAGTTTGCCAGAGATTCTCCTCCTACGCTTGTGACGTCACGTTTGTCGGTAAACGGCTTGTCCCCGTTCATGGATACGGCCTGTGACTCTAAACCATAATAAATTTGTACATAACAGTAATGTGAATGGAAATGGGACCATGCAGTGATGTCATATTGAAATGATTCTTATCATTACTTTCAGCTTCTCCCGCCCCATCTATTTCTCCAGCTGACAAGCGACGTTCATTCCCTGATACAGAGGTACCTTATCTGATCTGAATCGTTGTTTGACCCATTCTGGTACGTCTAGTGAGAATTCACTAGTAATATATTGTGCTTTGCGTAAATGAGTATTTAGAGCATAATAAGATACATCATACATGGGCGTTATTGCCGCTAGCGGCAAGACAGGCCCGATTTTGGCACCCGACCCCCCGAATTTCCAAAAAAAAAAAAAATCACTCAAAATGATGTCTAAATGCTCCATTTTTTGCTTCCGACTCCCCGATTTTCATTTCCATCGGCAATGCCCGCCCACGTATGAGATACACTGAATTTCTTACTTTTCAAGAAAAATTTATTATATAACTAAGATAACGATTAGTAAGATATTATAAAAAAACTATTGAATTTTCTATGTGAGTATCATGGCCTAGTATGGTTACGGCTGAAACACCATAAGGCACAATATAACTAACCTAAATCTATACTTGTACATCTATTAATATTGTTAATTTAATTGCCACCGTTCATATGGATACCTCTCCAGGCGGAGCCGAAACCGAAGTTGCGACGGAAACGATCGTCCACGCATCAGCAGTACACATGTCCGTTCGCCAAGTGTGGCGCAACACTGCCTACGCTAGCTGCCGTCGATAAGCACTGCAAGAAGTACGGTAGTTTGCTTGCGGATTAGGCTCGTTGGATTACGGTAGTTTGCCTGTAGATCAGGGTCGTCGGACTACGGTAGATTGTCAGGCAACATTATTGCAGATGTGCGCACGCTGATCAACTCACGGTACTGTATCGTTGCACGCAGTGTTATCGATCGGTGCTCTCCATTAGTGGAACGCGAAAGCATACTGTAGGTCATATCTATCGATCGATTTTCTCACCGTAGCAACATGCAACATTACCATACCCTCGTAATGCGAGGATAGACACACTATGTATGGCTCATTTTCAGCCACTTGATATGAAAATAAGCTAAAAATGACGATTTTTAAGCGAAAAATGACGAATTTTCCAAATTGACCCACCATATTTCGTAAATCGACCCACTATATAACTATATTTTGTCACTATATTTTCAGACGTGTCCTGGCCACTCGTTCACTGTGGAGACCGTTGATGCGCAGGTATGCAAATATCACAGACTACAGTACTCGTCGAAAGTTGATCTTTGATCTGTGACGATTTGCAGTTAGCCTCAACCAACCGTGCATGGCTGACACCTACGGGGGAGCCGCCTACCCTGAACGTGCACTGCATCGATGGCTGCTCGTTCCAGGCTAACGTCGCCGATGATATCTACGGACATTGTAGAGAGTACGCGTAGTTTGTAGTCTGATCTGGGTTTGTAGTCTGTAGTCTGATCTTTGATACTTGTTTCAGTGAGCACTCTGGTGCGTCGCCTACATTCTCGTGTAGTATGTGCAAGAAAGATTTCCGATTGGTGCGACGTGCTTGGAATCATTGCAAATTGGTTAGTATATATGTATATTTATTCAAATTGGTAAAAAGTGAAATCTAAACAAAATAATATTGATTATTGATTATTGACTAACAATCGATCGATTAATCGCTGATTGTTTCAGATGTGCAAGGAAGCTCCGTTCACTGTGAAGATCACTAATGGGAACTATGAAGGAGAAGCCAAGGTTATTGACTGCTTCAATTATTTGTTATCGTACATGGCAGGGGAATTTCAATTTCCTTTTGCGCTTCATGGAAATATATATAACTCTCGAAATTTCTATTTCTGTGGTTTTTCTTCTTCAAAATACATAAAATTTGTCCTATTTTTAACCAAATTAAAACTCCCGACCTGCCCGACATCCTTATTTTGAACTAAATGATGCACATTAGTTATGTATTAAATTTTGAATAATCAAATAAATAAATTTTATTTATTTGAGGGACCCGGAGATGTAAATATATTGAATACTCCTCATCGAACTGTCGTCATCTCATCTTGGGATGTTGACGACAGGTACGGTAACTTTGCCTACTATACTATACTATACAGTAGTCTAATTATTCTAATGTAGCTTGTCTAGCATACGGTACCTTGACTAGTATACTATAACTTGTTTAGCATACGGTAGCTGTGCTGGTATATTGTATCTATTCTCCGGTATTTTTTGCTCGCGGGTACGCCGTCTAAAGGTTGTACTCCGAGGTCATACGTGGGCGGGCATTGCCGCTGGAAATGAAAATCGGGGGGTTGGTGCATTTATACATCATTTTGAGTGATTTTTTTGGAAAATCGGGGGGTGGGGTGCCGGGTGTACTGCCGCTAGCGGGTGTAATGCCCACGTATGTCCGAGGTATTGTGACGGAGTAAAACAATGTTGGAGTTAATGTATACGGTAACTGATCAAGTAACTATTGATTGATTGATTGATTGATTATAGTGGAGATGTCGACGTGGAAGGTGCGACCTCTGATGAGGAGGAGCGAGAATCAATCGATAAGGAGATTTTTGTTAAGAAAGAAGAAGGTACGGTATCAGGATGTAATGAGGATACGGTATCAGGATATACTGAGTATACTGTAATTGGACCTGAAGAGTATGAGGCAATTAAAGCAGAAGAAGATACAGTAATAGGAGCTGAAGGGGATATGGTAAATTGCTTTATATGCATTTTATTTGTTCTATCATGTATATTGCAGAAGAGTTTGGATGATATCAAATCGGAAGAAACGATATAGGAAGAGTTGGTGACTGCTCATTGTTACCGTACTACATATAGTATGATTTAGACATACAGTATGACTGACTACAGTATAGTCTTGACCTTCATTATGACTCATTACAGTATGTAACCTTCAGTGTGACTTGAGTATATGATAACCCATAGCTTATAATATAGTATACCTTAATAATAATAATAACTATGTGGCTGCCATGAGAAAAGGTATCTTGGATAGCCTTAGTTATTTGTTTTTTGTCAATAGGGTGTTTCTTGTCCCCCACCCCCCAAATATTATTTATGAACTTGTGATACTTACAATTAGATTACTTGTTTGTTTTGATATAATAATAAGTCTTCATTCACTTTCCTCATTTATTGTTTTCTAATGTGATTGTAATACTTTCACCACTTTGATCAATTTGCTGTACTAAAATATCTTTCGTTGTTATGTAACTTATTTCTGTAGTTTGTTATTATGTTTGTTATGTTGTTGACATTGTTGGTATATAATACTAGTAAAGTGATTGCTGTTTGTCGTCTGGTTTCAGTGAATGTATTCCAAGTGTTGTTGTAACACTGAACATACCTGAGACATTAGAAGTATAAAGAAGTCTACTCTGGCTATTGATCGATTCGATGGTCTAACAAAGATATGCACGCGCACTGTAAATTGCCGCGAAAACTACGTGACTGTCGCAAAATTAGTTCAAAATTTTGTAAAATTCGATTTTTAAACAAATTTAGACTCACTTTGCTCAGTTCTCCAAAATTTCTAAATTAGTGTGACTGTCCCAAGTTTGGTCACCGATTTTGTCACTGTTGATGAACCAGATTCCAATGAGGGTTAATCTTTATGTGAAACACAAACTACAGAAGTGATCCTGTGAAGTATGATTTTTTTATCAACGTTCATGGTTTGCATGACTTCAGGCATAGGCCGAATAGCTAGGTTATCGGTTTTCAAAATCCGGTCAGGTTTTTCGATTTTTGGCAAATTTGGCTCAAAATCCGGTCAGGTTTTCCTATTTTTCTGAAATTTTGTCTCGAAATCTGGTCTGGTTTTTTCGATTTTTGTGAAATTTTGGCTCAAAATCCGGTCAGGCTTGGTACTTTGTAACATACTTTTCGACCTATGACTTCAGGTTCTCAATCGTCACTTGATGCAAAGATGTCGTCGTTGCAGGAGGAGAAACGTTCGTTGAGTGAGAGGGTGGGTTGTGATTGATGTTATTATTAATTTTTTATAATATTATTTGTGTATTATTGTTTGTGAACTGTCATGGATAAATATAAATGTGCAACAATAATGTAACAATAACATTAATGTGATGGATAACTATAAATAAACTGATAAACTGTACAGCACTGTGGGAATCATACATTGCCATACCCTCGCAGTGCGAGGATTGACCCACTATATAAGGCCCATTTTAGGCCACTTGATAAAAAATCAAGCTAAAAACGACTATTTATAGGCGAAAATAACGAATTTTGTGTGTCAACCCACCCTATTTCGAGAATTGTCCCACTATATAAAAATAGACGGCGAGGGTACCGAAAATGTATGGTGGGAATCTCACAAACAGATTAGTCTAATTTGTTGATGAGGGAATTTCGAATTATTTTAGCGTTGGAATGAAGAGGCCGTCTACTGACTATACTTGTCGGCTTTAATTTACTCGACGGATCTAAATATAAATAGAAAACTGAGAAGAATTAGAGTAATAATAATAATATTAAGAGTGTCTTTATAGATGTCAAAGTGTCTCTTCTGCGTTGATCAATTGTCGCAGACCCTCAACAGGGAGGTCACTGTCATCTCGCTCAGAGGAATTACCCAAATGATGAAGATTCTGGAGGCTGTCGTTGAGGTCGACGAAGAGGTACTGTAGTCGTATTGATTGATTTGACTCTGACCTAGAAGATACGGTAGTCGTATTGATTGATTTTAGTGGGGCCTTGAAGATACGGTAGTCGTATTGCTTGATTTGAGTCTGACATGGAAGATACGGTAGTCGTATTGATTGATTTGAGTCTGACATGGAAGATACGGTAGTCACATTATTTGTTTTGAGATTGGCCTAGAAGGTATGGTAGTCGTATTGATTGATCTGAGTCGGGCATGTTACGGCGTGTTCGGATTACGGTATCATTCGTTGCAGGAATTCCATATCCGTATGGATGAAATGAGCGAATTCGTGAAGGATCAGAGATCAAAGACCGCTGCTTTATCGGTTGCTGCCGTTGCCGAAGTGAACTTTCTAGAGGTGAAGCCATAATTTGTTTAATTTGTGTTTGTTTTTAATTGTTTTTTTGTTTTTGTTTTGTTTTTAATTTTTTTAATTTGTGTGCGGGCTGTTGTTTATTGCTATGTACACGGACGCAATCAAGTTCTCGCTAAATTTTTATTGGTTCCCGTGGTGGATTTGGTAGAGTGATTGGAGAGGAATTGGGAGAGGTCGATGGGACGACCGGGACGAATGTTAGGCATCGTTACATTTGCCTTACGTGCCTACGACGTAACCTCCGCCGTAATGACGGAGACGCGGCGGAGGGGGTTACGGCGTAGGCACGTAAGGTAAATGTAACGATGCATTGGTCAGATAGAGAGGGGTTTGTAATACAAACTTTGTATATCGCCCCTAATTCTAATTGCATTGCCATCTTGATCGGTCCCTGCATGATTCTGCACAGTGATAAGATTAAGACACCGGACCTAGGTCGCTCCACTTTTTTTGGGTAAAAATCGAGTTTTCAAATTTCGAGAACCCGCCACTTCTGTGTTTCAAGGACCCAGCCCTAATGAATACCCATTTGGTGATGGGGGCTCATGGGGGTATCCACAAAAAAATTTTGAGCCAAATCGGTGAAGTCGATGTCCGGCACTACCTGGAATCTCACTGAGCCGGTGTCTTAACCTGTGTACTGATATTATGCAAACGAGATAGCAAATAAGCAGATCTATTATGCACTATGCAATTCTAGCGATTCGGTCTAAATGAACATCATACTTTTCACCTGGAACATTCATGTCTCATATATGTGTTGAGTCGAACAGAACAATGAATAACATTGATTTTGGTAATTAAACAGGTAAAGATACATAATAGATACCATGAACAGCATGGGATGTTCAGCTTAAATGACCAGTGGAAATACAATTATTTCGCCAGGCGCTTTCATGTTTCACAAATATGTTATGTTGAAGCGAAACTTTATGTTTCGTTCCTGAGCAGAAAAAAACACTAAATATACCTATTTAATCAGTTATTCCTTGTATGGTTTATCGATCGATATATTATTATTATTATTATTATTATTATTCCAATTCAGGCGTTCAAGCTGTTCATGGAGCTCGCTCAGGTCAACATGAGGCAGGCTCGGGCTGAGCTCCGTGAGGTTCCGTCATTACCGAGGATGACTCCCTCCCCAGGATCTGATTCAGGTAGTAGTATTGATTACTTTAAGGATATTATTGATTGATTTATCTACTCATCCAATTCCACAGATTCGTCATCTCAAGCGGCTGATCAGCATCTCAGCGATGGCGAGGTTTGTATCGTATACTGTATTATCTATATATTGATTTATCGATTTTTGAGCGTATTGATTGATTGTTCATTCAGATTGAAGAGATGCCAAAGATATCTCGTGCTGTCGATAATGAGGTTTGTGACCGTATCTGGTCTTGCAGCGATTGTTCTAAAAATCGATCGATATCAGGATACGGTAGATGACGCGGCGGTGTTGCCTGTGGAGCGCATCGTGTCTGGTAGACGCAGCAAGACTGGAGAGGCGAATGAGGGTGACACCCTCGCTTGCCCCTTCAGTGGATGTGTGGAGGCATTCCGGTCGATGAGAGGACTGGCTTGTCATTCTGAAGTGTACGTGATAATAATAAATATTCATCGTTTCTTACAATATACTAGCCAAATTAAAAGTAAAATCATTGATAGTGTAAGTGATCTGATATAATCCATGAGTATTTGTGTGGTGGTAAAAAAGAGAGAGTGTATAAAATTTGGAGAGAGAGAGTGTATAAAATGTGGAGAGTTCACCTCTTTTGGTCGCTTTTCGTTGCTTTTGAACGCAGAATTATTATTCAAGATGAAATATACGTTTTCAAAATCTGCCAAACAGGCAGCCGGAAAAAAAGTTACACGGTTGATAAACTTTTCTCAGACGTAGCGACTAAACCACTATGAAGCTTACTACTTACTATATTATCAACATTTCCACATTATCATATTAATGTGCATGCATATCTTATAATTCTACATTGTATTTTTTACTACTTAAAGGCACAACCCAAGCTAATTTCACTCTCCGCATTGGCAATGCTCTCTCGTAGACAAAGAAAACGAGAGAGCGTGGCCAGGGCGGAGAGTTTCAAGTTAGTTTTCTCGCTTTAATATGATTTATTTTCAGCTGTGACCACCGTGGCTCTCTGGTCCTCATCTATCGCTGCTCCAAGTGTCGCTCTGGTTTCCGCAAGTTCTACGCGGCATACGGTCATCGTAAGGTACGGTAGCCATGGTAGATTATTGATTGATTGTAGATCATAGATACCGTAATCACACCTCCTTTCGTTGCAGGTCTGCACGGGCGACTTGAGCTACGAGAAGATTGAGGGCAAGGTGATAGATAAATCAATCAATAATATCCTTAAAGTAATAAATAATAGGGTGTCCCATATATTTGAATGGACTGATTTGAATCATTCAATTAATATTAGGGTGGGCCGTATATTTGAAAGCATTGTCTTGACGATGTTATTCGTATCTTATATTTTCACACACATTTTTGTCTCAAAATGTTGGTGCAAATGTTTTCGGAAAATCGAAAATCCCAAAAATCCCCCCCCCCCCCCCCCCCTGGGGGGCACACGCGCATCAATGGTCGGGGAAATTCACTGACCATCACTGTTTTCGTTCACCATTATCTCGTTTATTCCATTTTAATATTGTTAAATCATTTATAATTAATCAAAATGTGTGTTGTCAGTTGACGGCAGCTGCCTCATCAACGAAGTGGATGACACCAACGGGCGCCCAACCCGACTTTCGCCGCTCGCGTCCCATCAAATGCACCGTTCCGTCATGCTCATTCCAGTCGTCCAATCCCCATACGATTGGTGTCCATGTGACAAGGTGAGAGATTGTTTCATTGTTTGATCTTTGTGCTCTGACCTTTGATCTATGATTTGTGATCTTTGGTCTCTGGACCTTGGTTGTTGCTCTTTGATCACTGAGTGTAGTTCAAAATTTTATGGTGTTTTGGTATTCCTGAAATATTTAATCCAGGAATCGAAGAAACTTGGTATGCCTACTGCATCATAAACTGGCACCGTTATGTAGTCTGACCAAATACAGTAGCAGTTAATCAACGAAGATAGAGGAGAGATAGTTTGAAATTATCGATTTTTGCTAATTTTTTAATTTAAAAATTTCATAATTCTTCGTACATCGCTTTTCAAGAAGATAAGTACACGATTTCATACTATTCATGCTCATACTCTGCTGCCTACTCTGCACGAAAATCCATTTCCACTTTAGTTTTGATCTTTACTATTACTTGAGAATAGTGCCTGGTGATTCGGCGTAGCATGTTGGTGTAATAGTGGGGTGCCATTTGTTTCTTTGATTTCCATTGTCGACGAATTTTTGCACATCTGATTTAGTGCTAATATTGTGTTGAATTCGAGAATGGTTTACGGTAGGTCAATATTATTGATTGAATTTTTGAGGTTATTGGGGCATTGATTGACGTTGTGCAAAATATAGATTCGAGTTGGCATCGAACGTTTTGATAAATGCACCATCTATATAGCCTGAAAATCCATTTACACTTTAGTTTTGATCTTTTCTCCTACTTGAGAATAGCACCTGGTGATTCGGCGTAGCATGGTGGTATAATAGAGAGGTGGCATTGTTTGTTTCTTTGATTTCTTTCCTGTATGTAGAACTACACTTATTTTATTTGGTGCATCTGATTTAGTGCTAATATTGTGTTGAATTGGAACTATCTATGGTAGATCAATATTATTGATTGAATTTTTGAGGTTATTCAGAGATTGATTGATGTTGTGCAAAATATATATTCGAGTTGCATCAAACGTTTTGATAAAAGTTATTTTTCGTTATTTTTCGCATAAAAAGAGCCTTATATAGTTGGTCGATTCTGATAATGAGCCGTTCAAAATATACAAAAATCAATAAATTCAAAATATCGCTCTTTGTTCTTCGTGGATTGACTGCACCTGTTTACACTACAGAAGGATACCAGTTTATGAAATAGTTTGGAATGCCTTTCCTCGGAAGTTTCCTCAATTCATGGATAAAATATTTCGGGGGAAAAAACAAAATGCCATATGATTTTGGCAAGTACTGTAGCTATTTAATAACTAATTATTGTTATTTGATCTAAGACTTTGATCTATAATCTTTGATTTAAGACTTTCATCTATAATCTTTGATCTATAATCTTTGATCTTTGATCTCCTCAGCATGCACTCCGATGCTACGGTATCGTTCGTATGCACACAGTGTCACAAGAGCTACGTGTCCGGCAAGGCCATATGGAATCACGTTCAATCGGTTTGTAGTTTGATGTATCTATCGATAGTTTACTATAATATCTGAGGCCATGAACGGTTGCAAACCGTTTGCCGATAAATGTGACGTCACAAGCGTTGGGGGTTGGCGATTGTGCCGTCACGCAAACGGTTTGTCAACGTTCATGGATACCTATACTAATCTTAAACCGAATGGCGGGAATGTACACTTCACCAGTCGCATTTATGTTTCTCGAATGTGTGGAAGTAACTTCTCTATCATATCGGATGATTTCTTTTGTATCTCGAAAAAAATTATATCTCGATTAAAAACATAAATATGAATACTCCTAATGGCATAATAATAATAATAATAATAATAATAATAATAATTAATAATAATAATAATAATAATAATAATAATAATAATAATAATAATATTTTTTAACAAATGAAAAGTGAATTGCAAACCCATAATGATTTGTGTTCGTAGATGTGCAAGGGTGCGGCGTATGACGTCACGATCACGCAGTTGCATAGCAATGATTTGATTATGGTAGGTGGAGAATTTATATTCAGTTGTTTGCTTAATTATTTAAATCTAAAATTGATATTTAAGATTTTGATTTTGAGATTAGGCAAAAACTAATGAAAATCTATTAAGGTCCATTTGATTCAGATGTGTGGCGGAATTTTATTATCGATTTCTCATTTTAATATATTGATACATAGTTTTAAAAGTTTATTTATTGTCAGAAAGATGAAGGTCGTCTATGTCGATGTCCCGTTGTTGAGTGCAAGACTAATGTCAGGAGTGCCGCTGCAATGGGCTCTCACTTTAGACTGTACGGTTACTGTAGTCTATATTATCGATTGGTTACTGTAGTCTATATTATCGATTGGTTACTGTAGTCTATATTATCGATTGGTTACTGTAGTCTATATTATCGATTGGTTACTGTAGTCTATATTATCGATTGGTTACTAGGGTGGCGAGAACCAGTCACTAGTCACTAATTATTCTCTCTCTCCAACTAGTGCGTAATCTTATCCACTCTCTCTGCTACTCTTCTGTCCCCTGTGGCAGCCGTGCGTTGGGGTCACGGTTGAGTAGCAAAATTACTCTTTTTCTACTCTTTTTGTTTTTTCTCGGCTCTAAGTAATCAAAATGTGCAAATCTATATATTTTTGGAATCTACAAGTCAAGGGCTATCCAACAAGCCTAAAATTGGATGTCAAAGAAGATTAGAGACGCCGCTTGGTTGTTTATGACGATTGTGGGCGGAGTCTATCACTATGCAAGAGGTTAAATAACGACAGGGAAGAGTTTTAATTGTAGTTCGAATGATTTTAATAACGTGATAATTATAAATGATATTATAATAGTCTTCCTATCCGTCTTATCGGAAGTACTGGAATGCATAACATGAGAATTCGACGAAATTTGAAAGTTATCTTTGACAGTCAATTTTAGACTTGTTGAATAGCCCTTTGCTTGTAGATTCCAAAAATATTCATATTTGCAAATTTCGATTACTTATAGCCGAGAAAACCCAAAAGGAGTAGAAAAAGAGTAGCTAAAATTACTCACTAATGTTTTGATGACCTCATCGCTACTAACCGTCGCGCGAGAGGTCGTAAATGTGCCTCTCTCGGTTGAGTAGAGAGAGACTGTCACTAGGACTAGTGACTAGTGACTGATTCTCGCCACCCTATTGGTTACTGTAGTCTATATTATCGATTGGTTACTGTAGTCTATATTATCGATTGGTTACTGTAGTCTATATTATCGATTGGTTACTGTAGTCTATATTATCGATTGGTTACTGTAGTTTATATTATCGATTGGTTACGGTAGTCTATATTATCGATTGGTTACTGTAGTCTATATTATCGATTGGTTACTGTAGTCTATATTATCGATTGGTTACTGTAGTCTATATTATCGATTGGTTACTGTAGTCTATATTATCGATTGGTTACTGTAGTCTATATTATCGATTGGTTACTGTAGTCTATATTATCGATTGGTTACTGTAGTCTATATTATCGATTGGTTACTGTAGTCTATATTATCGATTGGTTACGGTAGTCTATATTATCGATTGGTTACTGTAGTCTATATTATCGATTGGTTACGGTAGTCAATATGCTTGATTATTCTGTCAGTACATGTAATAAGAGTTAATTGAGTACAAGTTGCAATCACTTAATTACTTACGACAATATTGATTTATGAATTGGTTGACTGCTCTTCGTTATGCCTTTTGGCTTGTACTATCAAGACGAGATATTGATTGATTTTTATTGATCATTACAGTAAGCACTCGGATCAGAGACTGAGCTATCGTTGTGACTCGTGTGAGATCAGAAGAAACGAGGCTGTGTCCATCATCAGACATTGCAAGGTACGATGGGAGTCATGATTACGGTACTCAAGAGTACGGTGTCGGAGTACTGTATACTTTGGATACTGTACTCTATAGTATGGACTAAGTAGTCACTGTATTCATGATTTTTTAATTTATTTTAAAGGCACACCCAAGCTAATTTACTCTTCGTATTGGCTATGCTCTCTCGCAGTCAAAGAAAACGAGAGAATGTGGCCAGAGCGGAGAGTTTTAAATTAGCCTGAGGTGTCACTCATAGGTCGAAAAGTATGTTACAAAGCACCAAGCCTGACCGCATTTTGAGCCAAAATTTTCCAAAAAATCGTAAAACCTGACCGCATTTTGAGCCAAAATTTCACAAAAATCGAAAAACCTGACCGCATTTTGAAAACCGATAACCTAGCTATTCGACCTATGGTGTCACTTTAAACATGATTTTATTCAGAAGTGCCCCAACTCGAAAGCCTTGATGGTATTGAATGGAGTGGATGTGGAGGTGAGGGAGGATGAGGAGGGAGCGGGTATCGCCACGAATGAGAAGGTATACGGTAGCTGACATATTTATTGATTGACCCTGAGTTTTAAAAATTCCGATTGCAGACTACTAAGGATGGAGATCAGCCTCGCGGAAAAGATGAGATGTGAGGAATATTTGTAGTTTGTCTTCTTCGGTTGATTACGGTAGTTTGTTCCGTGTAATCGATTATCGATTGATTTACAGTGTCATTTTGTCGCCTTCGGACGGAGATAAGACGAACAGTACGGTAGCTGTTCCTCCTAAGAGAGGACGTCCTCGTGTTCTCCGTGTAGGCAGGTATACTGTATCACGTATCTGAATTATCGATTGATCGGGATTATTGATTTCAGTACTGATGACGTCACTGTTGTTGAGACCGTGAATGCGGCCAATAAGAAGAAGGCAGAAAAGGTTGGTTAGATTTGGGGAAATCGATTTATCGATTTGTTTTCCGTATTCAGGT
The DNA here is from genome assembly GCA_943737045.1 of Parapristionchus giblindavisi. NCBI lineage: Eukaryota > Metazoa > Nematoda > Chromadorea > Rhabditida > Diplogasteridae > Parapristionchus > Parapristionchus giblindavisi. Next base: position 846,093 of record CALSFV010000039.1, read on the forward strand.
AGATCAATCACAAAACGATGAAGAGGACGAAGAAGGGAATGAAGTAGAAGTAGAGGATGAGAATAGTGAGGGTGAAGATGACTATATACCATCGGTGAGCGTTTGGAATACGGTGGGGGTACTGTAATCGAGTGAGGTGCTGTAAGGTACAGTATACTGTGGAATGCACTGGATGGGTATTTTATAGTACAAGCATAGGTGGGCACGGTGGGGGAAAGGCTGTGCGCAAACCGGGGAATTGTAAGGCAAGGCTATGCGCATGGCTATTTTTAGCAGAATTGACCAGAAATTTTCCAATTTTTTGCGACGCAAGGCTATGTGCAAGGGAAGGCAAGGCTGCGCGCAAAAAGAATTCGTTTTCGCGCGCCCACCTATGAGTACAAGAGGATTGTTGAGTTTTGTTTTGGAAGAGTACGGTGTACTGTAATCTATCGTATATCGGGGGATTTAGTGGATGATGAGATATCGTGGGGTGGGATACTGTAACGGAGTGAGTATACTGTAACTATTGATTGTAGGAACCCGAGGAAGATGGTACAGTATCGATCGAGGATGAGAGTGATGATGAAGAAGAGAAGGAGGATGAAGATGAGGAAGAAGAGGAAGAGGAAGAGGAGGAGGAGGAAAAAGAGAAGGTACATTTGTGTTTCATGATTAGATCATAGCTTTTACCATAGAGTGCAATGATTGTTCCACATTACACAGCTTACAATTAATAATAATAATAATAATAATAATAATAGTAATAGTAATAGTAATAATAATAATAATAATATATAATAATAAATACTGCATATTCCAGGCTCAGCCATCGCATGGCATGGCTACCAGAAGAAGCGGCTCGTCAAATGCTGCTGTTATTGTGAATGATGACGTAAGATTTATTCATTTTTCTACCTATGCCTTTTTCCTTGATTTTTTATGAATTCTATGAATTCGTTAACCTCGCTGACTAGATAATTTTGAAGAACGTTTTATGTATTTATCGATTTTTATACAATTTATTGATTGATTTTATCATTCCTTATTTTCAGGAAGAATCGAACAAGCGTGTTCTTCGCTGCCTCAGAAGATCAATTCAGGCATGTTTATTCAATCAATAAATCAATATTCTGATTACGAGACTATGGCTTGAGCTCCGTTGAAAAGTTGAGAAAAGAAACGAAAAACATTTAAAGAAAACTCTTCTCTTTTTACACACTCTCTCGCTCCTTTTCGTTTCATTCCGATACTTTTCAATATTAAAAGTTGCAAGGAGCAGAGAGTGGGTAAAGTGTGGAGAATATTCACAAGTACTCAAATTCCGAACTTATAGTAATTCATTTATAATATTCTTGTGTTGTATGGCTTCACTTTCATACTGTATAAATATAATAGGCTCTTTATTGATTTCAATTGCCACTGGCCTATCAGTGATCTCCTGTAGGACTTTGTGTGCCTTGAATAACTGAACAACCTTTACCTTTATTCCTTTTTACATTTATTTAAATATATTTGATGATTCATTACAGAAGGTCGTGGACTCGGATGATGATGAGGAAGACGATGACTCATTCGAGGTTCCTCCCCCTCTCAAACTTCGTCGTACCAGACCTTTCGTTGAGGTATACTGTAGATTACTATAGGAACGGGTTACGGTATCGTTGTTGTGCAGTACGATTAAGGATTACGGTAGATTAGCGTACAAACTGTAGATAACGACCGTAGTATATGAACAAGGGTTACGGTATCTCTTTCTACAGTCTGTAATCTGTCTCTGTTGTAGGATTCGTGCTCTTCTGATGATGAGGAATATTAATATTATTAATATATTAATATCGAAGCCTTTCTTTGTTAATCGTTCGAAGCTTTGTTTTCGCTTTTTTTGTTTATTAATGTTTATTCGAATGTTTAGAAGATTCGTTGTTGTTATTGTTGCTAACTTTGTTCTAATTTTTCTACTTTGTTAATCTTTGATCTTTACTCTGTAATCTTTACTCGACCACTGTGAAAACCTGTTCCCTGTTTGAAGATACGTGTAAAGGGGTCGCCCCCCTCCCTCAGCAATTTACATGCGTTGATAAATGTTCTTTTTTCTGGTCTCATTGCTTTTATGGCAAGTGTTGCTGTAACACTGAATATATCTGACGCATTAGAAATGTAAATAAGTCTACTCTGGCTATTGATCGATTCGAAGGAATGCGCGAGCGTACTTTAAAACGCACTCTCCCTAACAGCGGGGGGACAGCGACAGGGGGAGGGCACAAAGTTTCAAAATCATCCTAGACCATTCATATTTGGTGGTTAGAGTCCCTAGGGGTGGGATACACTTCAGCCAAAAAATTGGCCCCAATTATCGATTTTTGATCTACCAAAACTGAAAAAATCAAATTGATTTTTTCCAATCGTGTCATATATCATTCGAAAGAGCGTTGAAAGTTATGTAAAAATGACAAGTCTCAACAGATTTCGTTCATCGGTTTTTGAGAAAAATCCGATTTTTTTGAAAAAATGCAAGATTTTTTTCCTTTCGTTAACACGGATCTCCTGTAAGAATGAAAGAAGCCATGCGACCGTTTTAAAAATTTTTTCTCCGATTTGGCTGATACTTGGTTAGTTAATCATAATGAGGGAAAAGAGAAGGCATAACCACTTGTTTTCGCCAAATTTGCATTTTTATCGATTTTTTGATCTACAACTTTGTGGAGTCATATCTCACTCAAATTTTGACCTACAGCGTGAAATTTTTTTTCAATCGACTCGAAATGAACTAATCTAGAAGTTACTCTACACAATGTACGCGCGAAAACGTCATCTTCTACCTGTTTTCTTCGAAAAACTGATTTTTTGGGTACAAAATGCAAATTTTCTCAAAATTTTTCAACAAAGGGTACGATTTTTATTCGCAATTCTGTTTCCTCATCCTCGAATTGAGGTACTCACATATTTCTTAAGTCATAAGTCGCGGCACCCGATATCGATCCTCAGAGGGAACCCGGACTTTGCGTTATTTTCATTCAAAAATACATTTCGTATCTCCTCTCTCTTCATTTTCGTGCAAATTCGCACTCAAGGTATACCAATCGAAAGCTCTCGACGAGCTCTACAAAAATGACCGAATAGCACAAGTCATGAAATTTGATCGTTTTCAAGATATGCCAGAAAAACCTTTTATTCTCCACTTTTTTGCTGTACAATGCAATTGATTCACAACGAGACGTTGTGTGCTTTCTCCAATGTGTTTTTTGCACTCTTTTCTCGTGCCCTCTCACTGAACGAGAGATAGATATATTCGCTTTCACTTTCACTTTGCTCTCTAACCACGTATGTTCGTTACTCTTTTGCAATCAATAGGATCATTGCAGCAATGCGTTTGCTCGTACTATTCTTCGTACTTCAATGGATACTCTTAACGAAGGGTCAACGGAATATGGTATGCCAGTTTGCACGAATCATTTAAATAACTCCTGCTTTTGAAAGGATGAGGATGAAGGCTTATGCGAGGAAGAACCATCGACCAAGCGACTGAGACCTGCCTGTTATTTCTCAATCCCACGATCTACATCTCTGGAGACGGGGGAACGTGATGCGAAGTTCAAAGTCTCTTCAGAATGTGATAGTGGTCCACTCCACTCGTAAGTTTGTATATTGCTGGAATTTTATATCTATTATATTATTTTAGAATGGCCACATTGGAAGCCACATTGAGTGCGAATTTGCACGAAAATGAAGAGAGAGGAGATACGAAATGTATTTTTGAATGAAAATAACGCAAAGTCCGGGTTCCCTCTGAGGATCGATATCGGGTGCCACGACTTATGGCTTAAGAAATATGTGAGTACCTCAATTCGAGGATGAGGAAACAGAATTGCGAATAAAAATCGTACCCTTTGTTGAAAAATTTTGAGGAAATTTGCATTTTGTACCCAAAAAATCAGTTTTTCGAAGAAAACAGGTAGAAGATGACGTTTTCGCGCGTACATTGTGTAGAGTAACTTCTAGATTAGTTCATTTCGAGTCGATTGAAAAAAAAATTTCACGCTGTAGGTCAAAATTTGAGTGAGATATGACTCCCCAAAGTTGTAGATCAAAAAATCGATAAAAATGCAAATTTGGCGAAAACAAGTGGTTATGCCTTCTCTTTTCCCTCATTATGATTAACTAACCAAGTATCAGCCAAATCGGAGAAAAAATTTTTAAAACGGTCGCAAAAGGGGTCTCATTTTCCTACATTTTTACAGGAGATCCGTGTTAAATAGCAGACCACTTTCCAGAAAACAGTTATTCCTGAATTAGTTGATATTTTGTGTAAAAATGGATGGGCTATCCGAATAACACACTCATTTTAACCATCTCCATTCCAGAACATGACATATTGGCAAAAAACTAGCGGTTTTTAGAGTTACAATCGTCGACGCAGGTTCGAATCCGGTCGCGGGACAAAATTTTTGCAAACTTTTTTTAGTTCCCTTTTTGCTTCTAGCCTTCTTTTTTCGATGTTTAGGACTGTTTTAAATGGTTTTCATATTACGTCACATGATTTCTAGTTATTTCAGTTGTTGTTTTCCGGCATGAAAACTTATTTTCTAAAGCAGTCACTAAAATCGATGAATCGTTGAAAAATATTTAGGTGCGGGCCTATGACGATACTGGCAACGATGCTCATAATCATGTCGAATTTTCCAAGCGCTAACCCTGATGGATCGAGAATACTATCGAGGAAAGATTGGGTGCTAGTCAAATCAGCTCGCATAAAGTCTGCAAGAGCCACAGCATCCGTTAAAGGGAGAGTATCCCATAAAAATATTGATTGAAATGCCGAAAATGTTCGAACGTGAAATTTAGTCCTACAACGAATTGACGAAATATCATACGGCAGCCATTGATATCTTTGCCGGGGCAAAAAAAAACAAAAAGAGAAAGGATATCCAGGATAAGAAGTGACTCTTTGCCAAATCGATAGTTGATTGGCATAAGGAATAGGCTGATATCTGATCTGTCTCATTATACAACCAGTGAATAAAAAGAGATCATGGATGGGTATAGAACTTCCCTAACAAACATCTGTCTATTGATGTCATATTGGACTCTCTCAGGTTCAAAGGCCTAAGCTGACGAGTTCAACCACCACCTTGCGTTGTGATTTTTGCTGATTTATATGAGAAATTCTAGTTCGACATTTCCGTATGGGGATCTCCAGCGAATTTAAACACTTAATTTTTCAAGTCCCTTTAAATGTGGAATTATTCTACTATCGATGTGGATAGCGATGAACTAAACTTGGATACAGAATGGAGGAATTTGCTGAACGAATTGGATAAGAAAAAGGCTGATGCAATTGATGATAAGGCGTTGATATCTGATGAAGATCTACTCCGGTATTTTTTGCTCGCGGGACACGCCGTTGAGAGGCCAAATCTCGCGGGGTACACCGCGAGGTGCACCACGGTGTGGAAAGGACGGTGTGCCTCGCGGGGTGGACATCAAATCTCGCGGGGCACACCGTCCCTCCTGCCCCACGGGGCACGCCGTCATTCACCTCGCGGGGCTCCCCGTCTAGAGGCAGCAGCTCGCGAGGTACCTCGTCTAAATGTTCTACCACGTGGTGCACCTCGCGGCGTACACCACGGGATTGAACGGTGTGCCCCGCGAGTAAAAAATACCGGAGTAATAGTGACTTCCATCAGAAAGAACAAGAACGAAATTTTCAGCATGGACGAAACAATTGAATTGGTGGATTGAGAACAAACCGACGTTAATTCTGTTGAGAAAGATGTATTCAAATGGTGAAGATGTAAGTTCTTGATGTCCCAAATGTACAACCGTTTAAAAAAAATAAATTTCTACTTTCAGAACATTGCATTTTAGATATTGATCTATCTGAAAACCATTTAAAACAGTCCAAAACATCGAAAAATATTATTAGAAGCCAAAAAGGAACTAAAAAAAGTTTGCAAAAATTTTGTGCCGCGACCGGATTCGAACCTGCGTCGACGATTGTAACTCTAAAAACCGCTAGTTTTTTGCCAATATGTCATGTTCTGGAATGGAGATGGTTAAAATGAGTGTGTTATTCGGATAGCCCATCCATTTTTACACAAAATATCAACTAATTCAGGAATAACTGTTTTCTGGAAAGTGGTCTGCTATTTAACGAAAGGAAAAAATCTTGCATTTTTTCGAAAAATCGGATTTTTCTCAAAAACCGATGAACGAAATCTTTTGATACTTGTCAGTTTTACATAACTTTCTACGCTCTTTCGAATGATATATGACACTATTGGAAAAAATCAATTTGATTTTTTCAGTTTTGGTAGATCAAAAATCGATAATTGGGGCCAATTTTTTGGCTGAAGTGTATCCCACCCCTAGTGACTCTAACCACCAAATATGAATGGTCTAGGATGATTTTGAAACTTTGTGCCCTCCCCCCTCCGCCCTTACAGAGAGCGCGTTTTAAATTCATACGTGACTTTCCCAAAAATAGATAAAAATTCAGTAGAATTTGAGTTTTAAAAGATTTTGACTTATTCTATTCAGTTTATCTCAAATATTTCCAATTTTGTGTGACTGTCCCAAGTTTGATCTCCGATTGTCGCTGTTGATGAACCAGATTCTGTTTCAAATCATACATTTTCGGTACCCTCACAGAATTATTTTTATATGGTAGGTCGATTTAGAAAATCCGTTATTTTTCGCATAAATTGCAATCTTTCACATAAAAATGAGCTTTATATGGTGCATCCACCCTGAATATGAGCCGTGTATAGTGGGTCAATCCTCACACTGTGAGAGTATGAAAATGTATGGTATCAAATGTGACGTCGCTAGAGTGAAGAGGGCGGAAGGAACGCCTCTCTCCTTACGCTGGTGACGACACGTTTGTTGACAGTCGGTTTATGAGGGTTAATCTATGTGGCATACAAACTACAGAAGTGATTCTGTGAAGTATGATTTTTATCAACGTTCATGGTTTACATGACCTCAGGTAATCGATCGTCACTTGATGCAAAGATGTCGTCGTTGCAGGAGGAGAAACGCTCGTTGAGTGAGAGGGTGGGTTGTGATTCTTAATATTATTAATATTGGGGAATCGTACTGACAGATTAGTCTGCAAAATTTATTCATCAGGGCATTTTGAATGATTTTAGCGTTGGAATGAAGAGGCCGTGTACTAAAAACATCTGACTACACTTGTCGGATTTAGTGCTTCGCCTGATATAACACCTTTTAAAAGTATTACAGATACACCTCGAGCTAGTTTTAATCTCTCCTTTTAAATTCCTGTTTAGCCCAGAATTTACTAGAAGAATCTAAAAAATAGAAAACTGGTCAGAAAAAGTGAATCAATAAAGAGTGTCTTTATAGATGTCAAAGTGTCTCTTCTGTGTTGATCAATTGTCGCAGACTCTCAACAGGGAGGTCACTGTCATCTCGCTCAGAGGAATTACCCAAATGATGAAGATTCTGGAGGCTGTCGTTGAGGTCGACGAAGCGGTACGGTAGTCGTATTGATTGATTTGACTCTGACCTAGAAGATACGGTAGTCGTATTGATTGATGTGAGTCTGACATGGAAGATACGGTAGTCGTATTGATTGATTTGAGTCTGACATGGAAGATACGGTAGTCACATTATTTGATTTGAGATTGGCCTAGAAGCTATGGTAGTAGCATTGATTGATTTTAGTCGGGCATAGACCGTACGGTAGCCGTATTGATTGGGTTGCCCCCACTTCGAATAGTGCGGCCTCATGAGTCTTCAGAATTTTCGTCCCGTCACTTAAACTTTTTGGTCGTGTTTCGGAGTGTGGGGATTACGGTATGATTCGTTGCAGGAATTCCATATCCGTATGGATGAAATGAGCGAATTCGTGAAGGATCAGAGATCAAAGACCGCTGCTTTATCGGTTGCTGCCGTTGCCGAAGTGAACTTTCTAGAGGTGAAGCCATAATTTGTTTAATTTGTGTTTGTTTTTAATTGTTTTTTTGTTTTGTTTTTGTTTTTTTTTTAATTTGTGTGCTGGCCGTTGTTCATTGCTATGCACATGGACGCAATCAAGTTCTCTCTAACTCTTTTTTTTTGGTTCCCGTGGGGGATTTGGTAGAGTGATTAGAGAGAAAATGAGAGACGTCGAGGGGACGACCGGGACGAATGTTAGACATCGTTACATTTGCCTTACGTGCCTACGACGTAACCTCCGCCGTAACGACGGAGACGCGGCGGAGGGGGTTACGGCGTAGGCACGTAAGGTAAATGTAACGATGCATTGGTCAGACAGAGGGGGTTTGTAATACAAACTTTGTATATCGCCCCTAATTCTAATTGCATTGTCTTCTTGATCGGTCCCTGCATGATTCTGTACAGTGATAAGATTAAGACACCGGACCTAGGTCGCTCCACTTTTTTTGGGTACAAATCGAGTTTTCAAATTTCGAGAACCCGCCACTTCTGCGTTTCAAGGACCCAGCCCTAATGAATACCCATTTGGTGATGGGGGCTCATGGGGGTATCCACAAAAAAATTTTGAGCCAAATCGGTGAAGTCGATGTCCGGCACTACCTGGAATCTCACTGAGCCGGTGTCTTAACCTGTGTACTGATATTATGCAAACGAGATAGCAAATAAGCAGATCTATTATGCACTATGCAATTCTAGCGATTCGGTCTAAATGAACATCATACTTTTCACCTGGAACATTCATGTTTCATATATGTGTTGAGTCGAACAGAACAATGAATAACATTGATTTTGGTAATTAAACATGATAGATACCATGAACAGCATGGGATGTTTAGCTTAAATGACCAGTGGAAATACAATTATTTCGCCGGGCGCTTTCATGTTTCACAAATATGTTATGTTGAAGCGAAACTTTATGTTTCGTTCCTGAGCAGCTAGTGCAAAAACAATAAATATACCTAGTTAATCAGTTAATCTTTGTATCTTTTATCGATCGATATATTATTATTATTATTATTATTATTATTATTCCGTTTCAGGCGTTCAAGCTGTTCATGGAGCTCGCTCAGGTCAACATGAGGCAGGCTCGGGCTCAGCTCCATGAGGTTCCGTCATTACCGAGGATGACTCCCTCCCCAGGATCTGATTCAGGTAGTAGTTAGTATTGATTACTTTAAGGATATTATTGATTGATTTATCTACTCATCCAATTCCACAGATTCGTCATCTCAAGCGGCTGATCAGCATCTCAGCGATGGCGAGGTTTGTATCGTATACTGTATTATCTATATATTGATTTATCGATTTTTGAGCGTATTGATTGATTGTTCATTCAGATTGAAGAGATGCCAAAGATATCTCGTGCTGTCGATAATGAGGTTGGTGACCGTATCTGGTCTTGCAGCGATTGTTCTAAAAATCGATCGATATCAGGATACGGTAGATGACGCGGCGGTGTTGCCTGTGGAGCGCATCGTGTCTGGTAGACGCAGCAAGATTGGAGAGACGAATGAGGGTGACACCCTCGCTTGCCCCTTCAGTGGATGTGTGGAGGCATTCCGCTCGATGAGAGGACTGGCTTGTCATTCTGAAGTGTACGTGATAATAATAAATATTCATCTTTTAAAGTTAAATCATTGCTAGTGTGCGTGATCTAGTAGAATCCATGAGGATGTTGTTTAGAAAAGTTACGAAACGAAAAAGGCGCGAGAGAGTGTGTAAAACGTGGAGAGCAGACTTGTCATTCTGGTGATAAGACATTTCGGGAAAAAAAATTGGGAAAATACCACTTGGGAGACGAATATTCGGAAAAGGACATTTCGGAAAATCCAACTGGGAGAAGGACATCTCGGAAAGTTTATCTCGGAGAGGGACATTTCGGAAAGTTTTTTTTTTGGAGAAGGACATTTCGGAAAATTCTTTTTCGGAGGTTCAATTCCGGAAAAGGACATTTCGGAAAGTTTTTTTCGGAGAAGGACATTTCGGAAAGTTTTTTTTTCGGAGAAGGACATTTCGGAATAGGACATTTCGGAAAGTTTTTTTTCGGAGAAGGACATTTCGGAATAGGACATTTCGGAAAGTTCTTTTTCGGAGATTCAATTCCGGAAAAGGATATTTCGGAATATTTTCCTGGCGCAAAACATGACGCTTGTATTATCAAATACTGTATATCGCTACAGTAACTCTCAATTGTCTCAAACTGATTTCATTTCTTTATATATCTATGCATTTTGGAAAATTTGTTTGAAAAGACGAGCACATAAGTCGATCGGTCACTATTAAGAATTTTAGTTATCAATATGTATTTTTCGAGGTGGATATGGTATTTGGTTAATCGGGGTAGATGTGGTATTTAGCGGGTAATATGGGCCATCTATGATGTTTAGTCATGAGATACAGCCACCTGTAAGTATTCCCTTCTATAGGAGCAAGTCTTGATGTGCACAACATTGAACACGTGTGAATACTGCTATAATCTCGACTAGCAACATGTTTTGCGCCGGGAAAATTTTCCGAGGTATCCTTTTCCGGAATTGAATCTCCGAAAAATATCTTTCCGAAATGTCCTTCTCCGAAAAAAAACTTTCCGAAATGTCCTTTTCCGAGATTGACGTTCCCAAAGAGTATTTTGCCTTTTGGCTTTTCCATTTGGATTTCTCCCATTTGTTATTTTCCCAAATTTTTTCCGAAATGTCTTATCACCGTCATTCTGACGTGTAAGTGATCTTTAGATTATTTGGATATTAGAATAGAATCCACTAGGACTTGTGTGGTGTTAAAAAAACGTTGCGAAACGAGAGAGTGTATAAAATTTGGAGAGATTTTTCGCCTCTTTCGGTCGCTTTTCGTTGCTTTTGAACGCAGAATTATTATTAAAGATGAAAAATACGTTATCAAAATCTGCCAAACATGAAGCCGGAAGAAAAGTTACACGGTTGATAAAGTTTTCCTAGACGTAGCGACTGAACCACGATGAAGCACACTACTTACTATATTATTAACATTTCCACATTACAATATTAATGTGCATGCGTATCTTATAATCATAGGTCGAATAGTATGTTTCAAAGTACCAAGTCTGGCCGCATTTTGAGGCAAAATTTCACAAAATCGAAAAACCTGACCGCATTTTGAAATCCGATAACCTAGCTATTCGACCTATGCATATAATTGTACGTTCTATTTATTACTACTTAGTATGATTTATTTTCAGCTGTGACCACCGTGGCTCTCTGGTCCTCATCTATCGCTGCTCCAAGTGTCGCTCTGGTTTCCGCAAGTTCTACGCTGCATACGGTCATCGTAAGGTACGGTAGCCGTGGTCAACTATTGATTGATTGTAGATCATAGATACCGTAATCACACCTCCTTTCGTTGCAGGTCTGCACGGGCGACTTGAGCTACGAGAAGATCGAGGGCAAGGTAATGTTAGGGGCTCACGTGTATCTGAAAGTATTGTCTTGACGATCGATTTTATATTTTCACACACGTCTCAATATGTCTCAAAATGTTGGTGCAAATGTTTTCGGAAATTCGAAAATCCCTAAAATCTCCCCTGGGCACACGCGCATCACTGTTTTCGTTCACCATTATCTCGTTTGTTCAACAATTTTCATATTGTTAAATCCTTTAATTAATCAAAATGTGTGTTGTCAGTTCACGGTGGCTGCCTCATCAACGAAGTGGATGACGCCAACGGGCGCCCAACCCGACTTTCGCCGCTCGCGTCCCATCAAATGCACCGTTCCGTCATGCTCATTCCAGTCGTCCAATCCCCATACGATTGGTGTCCATGTGACAAGGTGAGAGATTATTTCATTGTTTGATCTTTGTGCTCTGGCCTTTGATCTATGATTTGTGATCTTTGGTCTCTGGACCTTGGTTGTTGCTCTTTGATCACTGAGTGTAGTTCAAAATTTTATGGTGTTTTGCTATTCCTGAAATATTTGATCCAGGAATCGAAGAAACTTGGTATGCCTACTGCATCATAAACTGGCACCGTCATGTAGTCTGACCAAATACAGTAGCAGTTAATCAACGAAGATAGAGGAGAGATAGTTTGAAATTATCGATTTTTGCTAATTTTATTAATGCACATACTCGGCTGCCTACTCTACCCGAAAATCCATTCCCACTTTAGTTTTGATCTTTACTACTACTTGAGAATAGTGCCTGGTGATTCGGCGTAGCTTGGTGGTATAATAGAGAGGTGGCATTGTTTGTTTCTTTGATATTAGGAATTTACGTAGAACAACTCTTATTGTATTTGTCACATCTAATTTAGTGCTAATATTGTGTTGAATTCGAGAATAGTTTACGGTAGGTCAATATTATTGATTGAATTTTTGAGGTTATTGGAGCATTGATTGATTTTGTGCAAAATATAGATTCGAGTTGGCATCGAACGTTTTGATAAATGCACCATCTATATAGCCTGAAAATCCATTTCCACTTTAGTTTTGATCTTTTCTCCTACTTGAGAATAGCACCTGGTGATTCGGCGTAGCATGGTGGTATAATAGAGAGGTGGCATTGTTTGTTTCTTTGATTTCTTTCCTGTATGTAGAACTACACTTATTTTATTTGGTGCATCTGATTTAGTGCTAATATTGTGTTGAATTGGAACTATCTATGGTAGATCAATATTATTGATTGAATTTTGAGGTTATTCAGAGATTGATTGATGTTGTGCAAAATATATATTCGAGTTGGCATCAAACGTTTTGATAAAAGTTGTTTTTCGTTATTTTTCGCTTAAAAAGAGCCTTATATAGTTGGTCGATTCTGATAATAAGCTGTTCAAAATATACAAAAATCAATAAATTCAAAATATCGCTCTTTGTTCTTCGTGGATTGACTGTACCTGTTTACACTACAGAAGGATACCAGTTTATGAAATAGTTTCGAATGCTTTTCCTCGGAAGTTTCCTCAATTCATGGATAAAATATTTCGGGGGAAAAAACAAAATGCCATATGATTTTGGCAAGTACTGTAGCTATTTAATAACTAATTATTGTTATTTGATCTAAGACTTTGATCTATAATCTTTGATTTAAGACTTTCATCTATAATCTTTGATCTATAATCTTCGATCGATAATCTTTGATCTTTGATCTCCTCAGCATGCACTCCGATGCTGCGGTATCGTTCGTATGCACACAGTGTCACAAGAGCTACGTGTCCGGCAAGGCCATATGGAATCACGTTCAATCGGTTTGTAGTTTGATGTATCTATCGATAGTTTACTATAATATCTGAGGCCATGAACGTTGCAAACCGTTTGCCGATAAATGTGACGTCACAAGCGTTGGGGGTTGGCGATTGTGCCGTCACGCAAACGGTTTGTCAACGTTCATGGATACCTATACTAATCTTAAACCGAATGGCGGGAATGTACACTTCACCAGTCGCATTTATGTTTCTCGAATGTGTGAAAGTAACTTCTCTATCATATCGGATGATTTCTTTTGTATCTCGAAAAAAATTATATATCGATTAAAAACATAAATATGAATACTCCTAATGATAATAATAATAATAATAATAATAATAATAATAATAATAATAATAATAATAATAATAATAATAATAATAATAAATTTTTTTAACAAATGAAAAGTGAATTTCAAACCCATGAAACGATTTGTGTTCGTAGATGTGCAAGGGTGCGGCGTATGACGTCACGATCACGCAGTTGCATAACAATGATTTGATTAAGGTAGGAGGAGAATTTATTCATAATATTCATTTGTTTGCCTAATTATTTAAATCAAAAATTGAAATCTACTAATGAAATCATAGGTCGAAAAATACGTTGCAAACTACGAAGCCTGGCCGTATTTTGGATTTTTTTGTGAAAACCAGGCTGCATTTGGCAAATCTGTAACCTAATTATTCGACCTATGGATGAAATAGCTATAGCGGTCGTTTGTCTCAGATGTGTGACGGGATTTTATTATCGATTTCTCATTTTAATATATTAATTCTTAGTTTTAAAAGTTTATTTATTGTCAGAAAGATGAAGCTCGTCTATGTCGATGTCCCGTTGTCGAGTGCAAGACTACGGTCAGGAGTGCGACTGCGATGGGCTCCCACTTTAGACTGTACGGTTACTGTAGTCTATATTATCGATTGGTTACTGTAGTCTATATTATCGATTGGTTACTGTAGTCTATATTATCGATTGGTTACTGTAGTCAATATTATCGATTGGTTTCGATAGCCAATATGCTTGATTATTCTGTCAGTACAGGTAATAAGAGTTAATTGAGTACAAGTTGCAATCACTTAATTTATGAATGGTTGACTGCTCTTCGTTATGCCTTTTGGCTTGTACTATCAAGACGAGATATTGATTGATTTTTATTGATCATTACAGTAAGCACTCGGATCAGAGACTGAGCTATCGTTGTGACTCGTGTGAGATCAGAAGAAACGAGGCTGTGTCCATCATCAGACATTGCAAGGTACGATGGAAGTCATAATTACGGTACTCAAGAGTACGGTGTCGGAGTACTGTATACTTTGGATACTGTACTCTATAGTATGGACTAAGTAGTCACTGTATTCATGATTTTTTAATTTATTTTAAAGGCACACCCAAGCTAATTTACTCTTCGTATTGGCTATGCTCTCTCGCTGACAAAGAAAACGAGAGAATGTGGCCAGAGCGGAGAGTTTTAAATTAGCCTGGGGTGTCACTTTAAACATGGTTTTATTCAGAAGTGCCCCAACTCGAAAGCCTTGATGGTATTGAATGGAGTGGATGTGGAGGTGAGGGAGGATGAGGAGGGAGCGGGTATCGCCACGAATGAGAAGGTATACGGTAGCTGACATATTTATTGATTGACCCTGAGTTTTAAAAATTCCGATTGCAGACTACTAAGGATGGAGATCAGCCTCGCGGAGAAGATGAGATGTGAGGAATATTTGTAGTTTGTCTTCTTCGGTTGATTACGGTAGTTTGTTTCGTGTAATCGATTATCGATTGATTTACAGTGTCATTTTGTCGCCTTCGGACGGAGATAAGACGAACAGTACGGTAGCTGTTCCTCCTAAGAGAGGACGTCCTCGTGTTCTCCGTGTAGGCAGGTATACTGTATCGCGTATCTGAATTATCGATTTATCGGGATTATTGATTTCAGTACTGATGACGTCACTGTTGTTGAGACCGTGAATGCGGCCAATAAGAAGAAGGCAGAAAAGGTTGGTTAGATTTGGGGAAATCGATTTATCGATTTGTTTTCCGCATTCAGGTAGATCAATCACAAAACGATGAAGAGGACGAAGAAGGGAATGAAGTAGAAGTAGAGGATGAGAATAGTGAGGGTGAAGATGACTATATACCATCGGTGAGCGTTTGGAATACGGTGGGGGTACTGTAATCGAGTGAGGTGCTGTAAGGTACAGTATACTGTGGAATGCAGTGGATGGGTATTTTATAGTACAAGAGGATTGTTGAGTTTTGTTTTGGAAGAGTACGGTGTACTGTAACCTATCGTATATCGGGGGATTTAGTGGATGATGAGATATCGTGGGGTGGGATACTGTAACGGAGTGAGTATACTGTAACTATTGATTGTAGGAACCCGAGGAAGATGGTACAGTATCGATCGAGGATGAGAGTGATGATGAAGAAGAGAAGGAGGATGAAGATGAGGAAGAAGAGGAAGAGGAAGAGGAGGAGGAGGAAAAAGAGAAGGTACATTTGTGTTTCATGATTAGATCATAGCTTTTACCATAGAGTGCAATTATTGTTCCACATTACACAGCTTACAATTAATAATAATAATAATAATAATAATAGTAATAATAATAATAATAATAATAATAATAATATATACTAATAAATACTTCATATTCCAGGCTCAACCATATCATGGTATGGCCACCAGAAGAAGCGGCTCCTCAAATGCTGCTGTTATTGTGAATGATGACGTAAGATTTATTCATTTTTCTACCTATCCCTTTTTCCTTGATTTTTTATTGATCTGCGTCTTTTCCCTATATGACTATGAGATTCGCTAACTTCGCTGACTAGATAATTTTGAAGAACGTTTTATGTATTTAACGATTTTTATACAATTTATTGATTGATTTTATCATTCCTTATTTTCAGGAAGAATCGAACAAGCGTGTTCTTCGCTGCCTCAGAAGATCAATTCAGGCATGTTTATTCAATCAATAAATCAATATTCTGATTACGAGACTATGGCTTGAGTTCCATTGAAAAGTTGAGAAAAGAAACGAAAAACATTTAAAGAAAACTCTTCTCTTTTTACACACTCTCGCTCCTTTTCGTTTCATTCCGATACTTTTCAACATTAAAAGTTGCAAGGAGCAGAGAGTGGGTAAAGTGTGGAGAATATTCACAAGTACTCAAATTGCGAACGTATAGTAATTCATTTATAATATTCTTGTGTTGTATGGCTTCACTTTCATACTGTATAAATTTTTTTTTGGAGTTACACTATACCGCTGAGTCGCAGTGTTAGCGCCTCCAATCTATTGGCTATTGACTGTATAAATATAATAGGCTCTTTATTGATTTCAATTGCCACTGGCCTATCAGTGATCTCCTGTAGGACTTTGTGTGCCTTGAATAACGGGAAAACCTTTTCCTTTTTTTTTCCTTTTTATATTTATTTAAATATATTTTGATGATTCATTACAGAAGGTCGTGGACTCGGATGATGATGAGGAAGAAGATGACTCATTCGAGGTTCCTCCCCCTCTCAAACTTCGTCGTACAAGACCTATCGTTCAGGTATACTGTAGATTACTGTAGACACGGGTACCGGTAGCTTGTACAGTACGATTAAGGATTACGGTAGATTAGCGTACAATCAGTAAATAACGACCGTAGTATATGAACAAGGGTTACGGTATCTCTTTCTACAGTCTGTAATCTGTCTCTGTTGTAGGATTCGTGCTCTTCTGATGATGAGGAATATTAATATTATTAATATTAATATAATATTATTAATATTAATATCGAAGTCTTTGTTTGTTAATGTTTCTAATCTTTATTTTCGTTGTTTTGTTAATTAATGTTTGTTTAAACATCTAGAAGTTTCGTTGTTGCTGTTGCTAACATTGTTCTAATTTGTTAATCTTTGATCTTTGATCTTTACTCGACCACTGTTCCTCACCTGTTCCCTGTTTGAAGATACGTTGATAAATGTTCTTTTTTTAAATCAAAGGTTGCTAGAACAGGTTAAAGTCAATCGATTAAAGTACACATGCAAACGATTAATCAATAATACCGATATCCTTTATCCGACCATTTCATATAACTTCTGTACACACATCTCTATACATAAGACAAGTAAACAAACAAAAAAGGGTGAAAATATACTGTATGATCAATCGATAATCGACAATACATTATCTATTATCATCACATGGGGGCTTGATTAAGTGGTACGGTAAATCACAGCGTTTCGAGAGCGGAATTTAGCGAGGCGACGAGAGAAAAAGAGGCGAGAGAGACTGCAGACAGTTAGAGACACGCGACGCGACACGCGACGCATGCAAGGGCGCGGAGGAGGGAGACTCCGCCCCCTCAGTTGATGTGCATTATTGGCATCTTGCCAAAAATTCTATTTCCGCTCTCCCCACAGGGCTGAAACGCTGTGTAAATACACGTATTCATCGATGCGATGGAAGAAAAAATCAATATTCTCCAAAATTACTATAAAATACATCATCACTCTTTTAGATATAGATATTCTGTATGAGAAATTAGGGGCAATTAGGTATTTGGTAACACCGTCTTCACCGTCGACCATTCGGTAACAATTGTACGGTGGCCCGTTGATGATTCCACAATAGAGATGATTCGCTCTCTCACCTCTTCTTCTCATCTTTCATACACGGCAGAACCAATGCAAAATATCGATTGTTTTCTCCACTAAAAATCAATACAAAAAAGTTCAGAAGGCAACCAAAATCTCATGCAGGTCATGAAATTCTAAACAATATCCAGGCAAGGTCACGTTTCATCTCTATTAAATATTTCCGACAAGTGCAACTGCCTTAGTAGATGATATGCAAGGGATATGCCAAAAGGGATATGAAATACAGTGCAAACTGATAAGAGAGATGGAGAAATGAACTGAATATTCAATGATTCAGTCATATCTGATCCACCATAGCAGTAATACACATGGGGGATCAAAGGTCAAAGATCAGACAAATATGCGATCAATCAATAGCAGAATCAATCAATAAATAGCTCCCAAACAAGCGAACGGAAGGTTTTCGAGCAGCATAATTTCAAAGGTGCATTTTTGTCTAGCAATTTACCATCGTATACAATGTTTTCAGGAATTTTGTGAATATCAGTATCCGAACGGTGAATACAACAAAAAAGAACGATGAAAATATCAGATTCCTTCGGAAAACGCGATCAAGTGAAATATACCGATTATGAAGGTTTTTTTTGCGCGCTGCAAGATATTTGCTAGAATTTTCTGTTTCTTGGCACGAAAGTTTTCAAATTGCAATGCAAAAGTGATGAAGTTTCCACTAGTCCAATAGAGCTGTTTCAAGGTTCTGTGCGATAGTAAAACGATCATTAACCTAATATTCGATGGATTAAAAAAAAGCCTCACACATGTGCTTTATGTGCCTAGAGCAACTATAGCCATGTTGCACAATTCACATGAAAATTGCTTACACATACCATCTTCCTTTCTACATCTCGTACCCTTCACAATATCCACTATCTGTGACGTCATCATCACTAACATTGAAATGGGCATCTAATGCCGAATGTGAACGTGATGGACTATCGTAACTGGCAGCATAAGAGGCTAAACTGAAGAAACCCAACGGGAATAGATTAGCCACTGAGTAAGATGTAGAGGATCTTCTTAATTAATCCTACAATGTCAATAGAATATAGCTTGACGAAATCGGACTAGTTTCATCGTTAATTTATAAAAGATAGAGTGGAATTAATAGATAATCGTTGATACATAATGAGGAGTAAAAGACATGAATCAGGTACCTATACTGGGTAACGTGGAGTTCTTCGCGTTGAGGCGAATCATAATCTTCTGATTAAACCGTGCCTGAACTCCAATTTTTATATGTTGATTTATACGACAGGTATAAGTAAAATGCGGGCTTGTCCTTCGTGACAAAACGACAATCTCTGTATGAAACTGTCAGTATTAAAGAGCTTCTCGCTCAGATTAAAAGGAGATGCAACGAGGAACAGGGGATGAAAAAAGGATAGAGGGATAAGAATATACTAGAAGGCCGTTATTCTTCCTTCATTGACTAGAGAAAAGTGAACAAAACAACTAGAAATGCTGCTAAAGAAAGTGCGGAATCAAAAAAAGTAAGATACGTTTAGTTTTGTGGTTCTTTGGTCGCTACTGATTCGAATAGGTTGCGAACACATAATGTACGATATATGGTGAAGATTCATCCATCAAAGAAGCGGAAATGATAAAAGAATGGAAATTAAAATGGCCAAACCGAAACTATTTTCCAGATCGACATGCTCATTTTTACAGTAAGTTAGAAAGATGATCCTAAATATATTTAGTCTTAACTGGAGTTTGCATGAAATACGGTAGTTATAAGCTTCGGGAACTTTCTTCTTCGTTCTTTCTTGTCGCCGAAGATTGTCGTCATCTCTTGCTGTTTTGTGTTTTTATTCCGTTCTATCTGTTATTGTTTCCCTCGTATTCCCCCCAATTCCACTTTCTCTCTGCTTATTTTTCGATTCTTTTCTTTCCACTGATTTTGGAACCGTCTCAAAAACAGTACAAACTTAAATTTTCGCGCAGTCACTGTCTAGGTTTTGCATCGGTTTGTCTAGTTGGCGAAAACAAAACTGCTTTTATTTTCTTCCCTCCTGTTTAGTTCCTTTCTTCAATGCATTTCTTCCTGATTTCCTTTCCCTCTAACCTGCCTATCTTCCACTGTTTTGTGAATATTTTCCGCTGTGTTTCCCTTTCCTTTTTTCTTATTTCCTTTCCTTTCGTTTATTTTAAAATCACATTAATGAGTTTCTTTTCAGTTTAAGAGAGGGTTGGAGACTATGAGCGTATTGCTGCCATCTGAAACTTCGCCGTCGTTGCTCGCAGTCCCTAATCCAACACTACCCCTTCTATCTGGAGCCCCTCTGGAATCATTCAATCCGCCAACCACTCCATGATCGGTAAGTTCGTTGTCGTGAGGAGCAAAAGGTACATTTAAAAATGGAGCTTGTACATTAACTGGTAGAAACGTTATCTGTTTACTACTTGTTTTTCATGCTGTGGTACATATGCTGTTGCAATTTGTTTTAGATTTGTTACATATCTTATTTTCAGATCAGTCTTATTGCCGATCGCACCTCTGTGGAGGACTTCTCCTAACCATGAAGGACAACTAGATTTCGCTGGATCCAAGGTGATCGTCGTCGCCATCTCTGCCTTCGTTCAGCTTATCCGCAAGGGCTATTTCGAGGTATGTTTTACTCTTCGCCGTGAGAATCATTATTAAATCGAATTTGTTATTGATTGTACACCTTCAGGTCCTTCCCCGTCAGTTTTCGTCAGCTCAAGGAGAAGAGAAGCTCGACTCCGTCAACCCTGGGTCCCTGGCAGCGTCAATACTGAGCTATCGATCGTCGTCTTACGATCTTCTTCTTGACGCGAACGCGCTACCGTACCCCGGACATCCTTACCGATTGATCGATAAGTTCATGCTCCAAAAGATCCACTCTGATCACTGTAGTTAGTATATCTTTTAAATCGATTTTATATCTGTATCACGTGAAACTAATTCTTCAGGAATCTTACCACTCGTATTGATGGCAAGACCAAGGATTTCTTCAACTTCCTCTTCTGCCTCCATTCCGGATTCAACTTCGTGGTCCATGGACAGCAAGCCGTATTGGGATGATCACGCACACTCTTCTACTCTCCGTCCATGAAGACTAGCTGTGTTTCGCGTTTTTGTTCGCTATAAAGTGTTGTGGGTGTTGTTTATATCGGATTCATGGTGGAAGGTGTTTTGATGGTATCCATCCCCGCGCTGTTAAATAGGCGGAGTCTGCATCGCTATATACATTGAGTTATCCGGAAAGGGGCGGAGCTTGAAATCGGTTCATAGTTTGACCATACTATATGTAGATGGTTTGATATAACTATCATAGCCTAGTGGTTTGTTAATTAATGCTTGTTCAAATATCTTGAAGTTTCGTTGTTGTTGCTAACAGTGTTCTAGTTTGTCTTATTCTTTGATCTTTACTCGACCACTGTTCCTCTCCTGTCGCATGTCTGATACGTTGATAAATGTTCTTTTTTTTTAAATCGAAAGTTGGTATAATTTCGTATCAATTCAATCGATTACAGTACGCATGCAAATCGATTAATCAATAATACCAATATCCTTTATCTGACCATTTCACATCTGTACACATATACATAAGACAAGTAAACAAACAAAAAGGGTGAAAATATACTGTATAATCAATCGATAATCAACAATACATTATCTATTATCATCACATGGGGTAGGGCTTGATTAGGTGGTACTGCAAATACACGTATTCATCGATGCGATGGAGGAAAAATCAATATTCTCCAAAATTACTATAAAATACACCATCACTCTTTTAGATGTACATATACTGTATGAGAAATTAGAGGCAATTAGAGGTATATGGTGCTACCGTAATCAGGCGGTTGACGATTCGGTGTCAGTCATAGAGGGCGCCGTTGATGATTCCGCAAAAGAGGAAGTAGCGTTGGGGGTAGACGCAGTAGTAGCAGCAGATTCGGGAAGAGGCGGGGCTACAGTAGTAAGCGGAGCTAAGGTAGGAGGAGCTTGTTGCTGTTGCCGGTCTTGCAACATATCTCTGATAAGAGCAGACGATGACTCGGACGCAGGGATGGACTGAAACTGATCAATGATTAAGTTGAGAAAATGATCAATAATCAAAGAATCAATCAATAATCAAGACACCAATCGATAATCTGCAGGCTACAGTACCTGTCTCGTCCCGATATCCGACTCCCCACTGATCTTCATGCGCTCCATTTTGACGGGAAGTTGAGGAGCGGTGCGGGCCGACTCCGACTCGCTCTCTGCGAAGAATTAATCGATAAATCAATCAATAATAAGATAACCATAGGTTAAAGGAGTTAAATTTTGCATGGAAGTAGCTTAAAACAAACGGTTACTGTAGCTACCACAGCACAATACTCACCGAGGAATCGTATAAACTGCTCGGTCAGACTGCCGCCAGCGTTCGACCGCGACGTGACCGCGTTGCCTCCACCACCAGATCGAACCGCCGCGCGCACCTTCTCCATGTCCTCGGGTGGATACTCGAGAATGGACGCGAGCAGCAGCGCAATGTCCGGACGCCGGTCACCCGGAGCCGTGAAATAGGACAGGAACAGTTGACGGAGGGTGACGTCGTCGATACGGTACTGGAAAGATCGGAGTTAACTCATTTTACGGTCGGGATTACGGTAGTGACAGAAAGATAGTAATCGATCGATAGATTAAAATATACAAACCTGAGACGAGTTCGCATGAGCTTTCTCCGACGCAGCCGTGTGCGCTTCTTCCAGACGAATCTGCAATTGACAAAGCTCCACACACTTTAGATAAAGATACAGAATAGTCATAGGATATGCAGATGATAAGAAAGTACTAGGGAGCCAGCTCTAGGGATCACCAATACAATTATATCACAAATAAATGAGAGCTCTATGAAAAACCAATTGTTGTTAGAGAGACCTACTTGTAACAGACGACCCCTTTTATCCCCTGGTCCCATCCCCTAGAAATCAATTTACCATTGGTCGAAAAGTACGTTACAACCTACGAAACCTGACCGCATTTTGAGCCGAAAATTCCGAAAAAACCTGACCGCATTTTGAAAATGTGTAACGTAGCTATTCGATATATGTTCACACCGCCCTCACCTCCAATTCTTCAATGACCCTCTGCTTCGCCTCCATTTGCTCTCGTGCCATCACCGCCGCGTCCTCTGCTGACTGTCGGTCCAGTGACAGCTTCTCACAGTCTCCACGAAGATCTTCCACCAGCGACTCCATATCCTGCACAATAAATAAAATAAAATCATTTATTCCTGTACAAGTATGATATGGTATGGTAACGGCACAATCTTACGGTATTTTATTGTCCGAGTATACGGTAACGTCCAGCAATACAGTAATCACTATGTAACAACTCTAGGTCGTAAAATAGACCTTAAGTTGATCTTTGATCTCTCATCCAGAGATATCAAAGATCACCCACTACCGTACCTTGAGCTGATGGGAGAGCTGCATAGCCTGATGGGCTGCCTGCGCATTGTCACGATCCTGCTCCGATGCCAGATCACGCACGACCCCCTGTAACAGTGAGTGATTCAGTAGGATACTGTAGGCACACCATAATAAGTTATCGATTATGGTAGGATACTGTAGGTACACCACAAATAGAATAGCAACTAGGTGTATTAAGTGAGATGCAGACTACAAATAGCTCATCTTATTGAGTGCAAAAAGGAACTATTGATTCAACCTTATAATTAATTATTGGTAACGTTTCGCCTTATTTGATTACTATCATGGCGTTGATAGATTGTGATTATTATAATCATAGAGTATTATAAATGTACAGAATATTCGATTATTTGTTCAAGGGTTCTTGATTTCTTGGTACAAGAGTAGCCATAATGTCCTTTTCGCATTTTCGTGTCGTTTTGTTTTTGGCAATACAAAAGTTATAGCCATGCTCGCTTTTAATATAGCTTGTAACAATAAGACTATTGATTAATAATGTACTTCATTCTGTTTCGGAAGCTACGTCTAATACAATAAGTACACAAACAACCATAAATATTATACATACCTGAAGACTCGCTAGCGCCGCAGCGGCTTCGGCGCGTTCGCGCTCTGTCCGTTCCAGTGTCGTATGCGTCGTGGCCGCGTCCGCTTCAGCCGCGGCGAGCGACCGCTCGAGCGCGGCGATGCGCGCCTGCGTATTGGACGTGCTCTCCTCGGCGGTGCTCAGAGTCGCGGTCTGAGCGGCTTCGAGTGTGCGCACCTAGTAAACAATATCAATGATTTTGATTAATATTACCCGAGGAGAGATCAATCCAATTACAGATCTTTCATGCAAAAGTAATCACTGCAACACGATTGTTCCTGGTTCTTTCACTAAAATGTGTTGAGAGTTCTTATGTATGCTGTTTCCTATTTCGACAGTCCCGTTCATGCTTGAGAATGTGATGAATAAATTAAATAAATATTTTGCTATGATATCTCCTTGTACATACAATCCACGATTCACAATGCCATATCCTCCCATCCTACCGTACCCCAGCACATTCCATCTACCGTATACCTCACCATATACCCCCGGCCTACCGTACCTTCTCCAGTAGACGAGTCTCCCTCTCCTCGGCCTCCTTGGCTTCGACAATCGAGGTCTCCTCAACCATCACCAGATGTTCCTTCAGTCTGGCGAGCTCCCTCTGGCACTTGTCCGCGCGTTCTCGCTCACTGCAACCAATGCAAGCTCAGTCAAGACAAAATGTTGATTTTATCGATTGATGCTCTGTTGAAAAGACGAACACCCTCCTCTTTTTACACGCTCTCTTACCTTTTTATCTCCTCTTTTTACAACTTTTGAGCACGGCATAACCAATGCAGCCTCAGTCAACCGTTTCACTTCACCTTTTTTTAAATTTCATTTCATGTCCTTTCATTTCATTTCCTAATTTAATCCATGCTCTGCAGAAAAGTAGCGAAAAGAAAAGAAATTCAACGAACACTCTTCTCGTTCTACGCTCTCTCATCTCTTCTTCTTATCTTTTCGCAACTTTCAACACGGCATAACCAATGCAAATTATCGATTTCCTAATTTTATTCATCCCCAAAACCAAGTTCGGGGTCTAAACTGAAATCATGCATTGTTGAAAAGTCGCGAAAATAAGAGAAAATCAGCGTACACTCTCCTCTTTTTACTCTCTCACCTCTTTCCTCTTCTTTACGCAACTTCTCAACACGGCAGAACCAACGCAAGCTCATTCAATGCAAAATATTGATTGTTTTCTCCACTAAAAAACAATATACAAAAAGTTCAGAAGGCAAACAATGCAAACCATAATCTTCAAAATTCTAGCCAGGTGAGTTCACGTTTCATCTCTATTAAATATCGCCTACAAGTGCAACTGCTTCAGTAGATGTTACGGCGAGGCGATTACAATCAAGCGATTAGTATAACGCAAGCAAGCTCAGGCAAGGGTGGGTTAGGATCAGTTGGAAGACTACCACGATAACACCCGTCCCAACAAAGGCACAATTTATCATAGTACAGTAACGCGAAGTCAACAGGTGGAAGAGGAATACTGGTGAAAGCTGTCAATGTGGTTCAGTGATGGGGCAAAGCCGGTGCAAAGCGAGAATAACGAGAGCTATGTGTACAACATGTCAAAGTTCAAAGATCAAGGTTCAATAATTACTTTTTCAGAACGTCCGCTTGTGCAGAGGCGGTGGCGGCGTCGGTGCGAAGTCGTTGCAGCTCCTCGGATGCAGCCTGCAAGACAAATAATGTTGAAAGCTATTGCAAGTATTAAAACAGCCTGGCAGACCAGGCAGATTTTCGCTTCGACAAATCTACATCAAAACCTAGTTTCAGGATGCTGCAATATGTCGAGATATTTTGGTCATCACATATCACTAGCCTAGCAGTGATCACCCGCAGCAGTTCGTGTGCCTTGTTGAATAACGGGTTGCACTTATACCTTTTACCTTTACTGTCGATAAACAAATATATAATACAATATCAAATACGCATATAGCCATCCAACCTGCAGCTGAGTGTAGTACGCGACCGACTCCTCGTGCTTCTGGGTCGCGATGGCGCGCAACTGCGCGGCTTCCGCTTCCGACGCGGACGAGTGCGCTGACGTGTTCGCGGCGAGCGCGGCTAGCCGCGACTCTGCAAGGTGCAAAGATCAGACTACAGATATCATTTTTAATTTTATTATTGCAGATATTATTATTATTATTATTTTAAACAATAGAAACGCCTACCTGCTTCGGCCGCACGCTTCTCCGCCTCTTCCACTGCCGCCTTCAGCCGTTGCGATTCCTCAGTGACGGCCTATGATATGCACATGGTAATCGGAGATGTATACGGTACAAAGTGCTACATGGCAAACTGCGTTATCTCAAATCGCTAACACAGCAAATTGCATGCCCATTGCAACTACCGAAAGGTGCGCAACAGTAAGCAAGGTAACAACTCGAAATGTACACCATACGTGGGCACCACTGCCGCTAGCGGCAATACACCCCCGATTTTTGGCACCCGACCCCCCGATTTTCCACAAAAAAACACTCAAAATGACGTATAAATGCTCCATTTTTTGCATCCGACCCTCCGATTTTTGCGTCCGACCCCCCGATTTTCATTTCCAGCGGCAATGCCCGCCCACGTATGATGTACACGACTGCATAACCACGCGCTAAAAATTGCAATATTCTCCTTTCGTACCTTCACCCGAAACAAAGATCAATATTGTATTCGTTTTCGCCTTGTATCTTACTATCATGGCGTCGATAAATATAAATAGACGCACCGTGAGCTATTATTATTATTATTATTAATATTATTATTATTATTATTATTATTATTATTATTATTACAACTAAATAGTACAATAAAAGGTTATAGTCGTACCGTGAGTTGTCCCTCCACCTCCGCTCTCTTCATCGCCTCCTCGTTCTGCAGACCCGCCACTTGTCTCGCTTGACCCTCCACCGTCGCGAAACGAGCTTCTGGATAGTGATCAGACTACACTTATGTCAATGATTGATCAAGGATCAAACTACATTTATATCAATGATTGATCAATGATCAAAACTACATTTATTCCTCTTGTTCATCACTAATCAAACTACATTTATTCCTCTGCTTCATAACTGAACAAACTACATTTAATTCATTGTTTGATCAATGATCAAACTACAAAGATCAAAGATCAAGACCAACCACTTGCAGCCAGATCGGCCTCTGCTTGCTCAACTCTCAACTGTAGTTGCTCGACTCTCGCCTCGGCCTCGTCACATCGTTGTTTGTACTTCTCGATCTGAATAATCAATCGATATTTAAAAAAAATAATATTAATAAATTTAGTTGGCACTACTACAGATCACCAGACCAGTCCAATACTCCGGTATTTTTTGCTCGCGGGGCTCCCCGTTGAGAGGCCAAATCTCGCGGGGTACACCGCGAGGTGCACCACGGTGTGGAAGTGACGGTGTGCCTCGCGGGGTGGACATCAAATCTCGCGGGGCACACCGTCCCTCCTGCCCCGCGAGGCACGCCGTCGTCCGCCTCGCGGGGCTCCCCGTCTAGAGGCTGCAGCTCGCGAGGTACCCCGTCTAAGTGTTCTACCCCGCGGTGTACCTCGCGAGGTACACCACGGGATTGAACGGTGTGCCCCGCGAGTAAAAAATACCGGAGTATGGGAAGATGGACAAATAAAAACGAGCGAACGGGCCTTTAATGCATGACTTTAATACAATATTTTGGACAGGTCCTGAAGAAGTAGTGACATTTAATCAACAACCTCTTCGGACTTCTCCATGATGGAGAGCGATACTAATAATATTAATATTCTTTCTTTCCGTCTCAAGCAATGAGAGAAAAGTTAGAGAATAATAATTATGGGTTGCAGGAGGTAATAACAATAATAATAAATTTAATTACTAACCTCCTCAGACTTCTCCATGATCGATAGCGACAGCGCCGTCTCGGCGTCCACTTCGGCGCCAGTCACCGCCGCTTGCTTCACGACCATCTGTGATAGGGGCATAGATTACGAATCATCATCAGAACTCTCCATCTACATAGGATCATAAATGTATCTACATCATTTAATCATCATCATTTATGATTAATCTACATCGGATCACAATACAGAGTTCAAAGTACAAGGAACAAGTTTAATCTCTTCATCTTTCATATATATTCATATTCATTAAAAAAACATTTCCGGCATCATTTGTATTTAAACTTCTGCAAGAGTTCAATAAACAACATATTCAAAACTATCAGCCACCCTTGCTTGTTGTATGAGACAAGATCAAACTACACAACATAAGGTCAGACTACACAACACAAGATCAAACTACACAGCACAAGATCAAAATACAAACAAGATCAAACTACACAACACAAGATCAAACTACACAACACCTACCTCAGAGATGCGCTCCTTCAACAGCGTGTTCTCCGTCGCGAGCTCCTCGAATCGCTCCTGAACAATTCATTTATGCCTTCGAAGTACGTTGGTGTCAGGTGCACCACGCAAACTACGGTAGTCTGCGTGCTTTTGGGAAACGTCAACTACGATATCTACTCACCCTCTCATGCGCAAAGTCCACTTCGGCGGCTCGCAGCAACTTGTCTCTGTCCGATACCTGCAATCCAGTACTCAATCAATATCCCAACTTTGCCTTTGTGCAATCCAATACCGTACCCAAATTACCGTAATACATCTAATTACAACATTACAGTATACGCAATCATCATACATTTTCATACCCTCATCATAGCTCGAAAAGTACGTTGCAAACTACGAAGCCTATCAGCCTTTTGGGATTTGTTTTTGAACACCTGGCCACATTTTGATAATCTGTAACGTCTATTCGACTTATTGTTATTTCTGCGCTGTCTATAGCGTGTGCAGGAATAATATATCCAGTAAGCTTTCCATATTTCCAATTCATTGTATTTGGTGCGAAATAAAAATGAATACTAATGCGATTAGGTTCCACAGCGCATAGTGTGGTTGAGGCGCGATTGTACCGGGTTCAAATTGAGCGGAGTTGATTTTTTCGTAGACTAAACAATATCTGCCGTAGTCGGGGTAAAACCATACGTGGACACCACTGCCGCTAGCGGCAATACCCTCCCGATTTTGGCACCCGACCCCCCGATTTTCCTAAAAAAATCACTCAAAATGACGTATAAATGCTCTATTTTTTGCCTCCGACCCCCCCCCCCCCGATTTTTGCGTTAGACCCCCCGATTTTCATTTCCAGCGGCAATGCTCGCCCACATATGGGTAAAACAGACAAACAGGCCTATTGAACGAGCAAACTAACGTTTTCGTCGCTTATTTCACTATTTTTTATCAACTTTGCAGCATTTAGGGATTTTTTTTGTGAAACACTGTCCCGGATCGACTCACTCCATACGGCACATGTTCATGATCGACCCACTATATAAAGCTCATTTTTTAAGCGAATGATTACAATTATTAAAAATAACGATTTTTTTCTAAATCAACCCGCCATATTTCAAAAATCGACCCACAATATGAAATAATCCTGCTAGGGCGCGTATAATCAACCATACATTTTCATGCCCCCGCAATGCGAGGATTGACCCACAATATATGGCCCATTTTTAGGTCACTTGATGCGAAACGGAGCTAAAAATAACGATTTTTAAGCGAAAAGTAACGAATTTTCCGAATTAACCCATCATATTTCGGAAATTGTCCCACTATATAAAGATAAACGGCGAGGGCACCGAAAATGTATGAGTACAGTGGTAAACAACCATCAACATACATCCTTCCTGAGCGCCTGTACGGTCTCCGCTGCGGCCTGTTGCGCGGCTTGCAGCGTCGACGTCTGCTGTATCATGTCGTCTATGCACGACTGGCGAAGCTGCAACAGCCAATCATGTACAGTAATCCATAATTCACTACCGTAACCCAACTATAGTAATCCTACCGTAAGCTACTCGCATTCACCACCGTGTAGCATTACGCACAATCACTACCGTAACCCTCCACTCACATTAGCTACCTACCGTAACCCATCTACCGTAACCCTCTAATCCCAACAGCTGTCTACCGTAACCAGTCCACTCACATTGAGCTCCTTCTCGCACTCCTCCTTCTCTCGCCTCAGTCCATCTCCTTCCTGCACCATTTCAGTGATCGAACCGAGCGCCTCGGTGAGATGACACGTCAGACGATCCACTTGCTGAATCAGTCATTGATTAATCAATGGTATTGATTTATAAATCAATCAATATTATTCATTCACCATTCGCAAAACGGTAGACACAATAGTTTTTGATTCAAAAGGGGCAAATTAAAAATTGATTCCACTGAAACCTTTCACTAGTTCGTTGAACATATATTACATATATGGTTGTTTTATCATCATGTTAATTAAAAAAAAAGATGTTCTCACCTCTCTCAGGCTAGCCGGATCCTCATTATCAATCGTTCCCGCGGCCAGCTCTCGTCTCACATTGGAGGCGCTCACAGATCCCTCGACCACGTCAGCCATTGGCGCGCCTTGCGTGATGCTTAAAATGTCCATTGAAATCGTACAATTATAGGGAAATAATTTTTTTTAAACAATGAAAATTCACGTAATGACGAAAGCCCACAAGGAACCTATGCGTCAAACTTAACAAAAGGGTGGTCTCGCTTCATTCTACCACAATTTCTGCTCAAATATCAATATTTTTTATGTTAAAAACGTACTGCTCCTCAATCAGCTTGGCATTCTCAATGCTCAGATTGTGAATCTGCAGCTTGAGCTGCGTCTCGCGCTCCGCAAACTCCTCCTCCTTCTCCTGAAACAATGAGAAACGAAATGATGATGATGATGTCTGATTTGAAAGTTCCCCGAATTTATAATTCAAATTTCCCGCCCCCCCCCCCCCCCAACAAAACTTAGCCGAAGTGCGACTTCCATGGATTACGAAGACTTTTCCTGACCCCGTTCATGCGTGATAAGTACAGCAACCTTTCCAACAAGAATAAAATGATTTATACGATTACCTTGAGCATCCTCTGCAGTTCCTCAAACTCGCTTCGGAACGCGCGTAGATCATTCTCGTTCCTCTCCAGAACGTGCTTCATCGATCCATCGTACCTGCAGCATCATGTTTTATCGAAAACGCATAAATATTATTATTATTATCATTATCATTATTATTATAACAATAATAATAATTATTATTATTATACACTTTCGGCGTCCTCATTTTGCATAAACGGTTTTTGCCCAAAGTCACGATCACCAATTATAATCTCCCTCCATCTCAGCCATATCACATTCCACTCCAACCCGAATCCACCGGGTTCAATGATTAGTCCGAGTCATCGTACATTTTCGGCGCACTCACAGGATATTTTTATATAGAGTGGGTCGACTTTCGAAATATGGTGTGCCGATTTAGAAAACTCGATTCGATTAAATTATTATTTTTCGCATATGAAATTAGCCCTACATAGTGGATTTAAGTGCGCCTCACATTATGAAGGCATGAAAATGCATGCTGCAACATTTTCTCGTTTCAGTGTGCTCACATTAACAACGATCTCATTTGCTGTTTCAGTTTTTTTTTAGATAGTAGTAGTTCGCCTAAGGAGATGATGCGCAGCAAGACATGAAACAGCGAAAGTGAGAAAACATACATGCTCCGGTATTTTTTGCTCGCGGGGCACACCGTTGAGAGGCCAAATCTCGCGGGGTACACCGCGAGGTGCACCACGGTGTGGAAGTGACGGCGTGCCTCGCGGGGTGGACATCAAATCTCGCGGGGCACACCGTCCCTCCTGCCCCGCGAGGCACGCCGTCGTCCACCTCGCGGGGCTCCCCGTCTAGAGGCTGCAGCTCGCGATGTACCCCGTCTAAGTGTTCTACCCCGCGGTGTACCTCGCGGCGTACACCACGGGATTGAACGGTGTGCCCCGCGAGTAAAAAATACCGGAGTGGGCGGGGTACCTGGAGCTCGACTCTACAGGGGGCTTTCGAACGAAAAATGGTTAATTTTACAGGGTGATTTCACTATTTTTTTTAAAAATTTCAATTAATTCTCATTTTAACAGGGGGCATTCCACAAATTTACGGAAAGCCATAATTTTACAGGGGGCACCCCCATGTCGGCGCCCATGTATGTGAGAAAATAATCGCGCTTATTATGCGCCTTCCAGAGCCCATTCAGATTCATATTTCTATGTGCCCTTCTAAGAATAAACAGAATGAGATGAGACAGTAGGGCGACGGCAGATGAATTCAACTTTGAAATTCCGGAAATAATATCGTGTGTGCTTGAAACACTCAAACGTGTAGTCGAATTCTTTGCATTCACATTTTGTGAATATACAAATAGACATCAATAACGTATTATTATTTGACATAGTGTCTAGGAGCAGGTTTGGAAAAAAAACTGGATCGTTTAAGATTATTAGTTTTTTTCCCCCTAAAATTTACACAGTTTCGTTAATCTCTCCCTTCCTTTATTTCTTTCTAATACCTCATCAGGGAGAGGGAGAGAGAGAGTGGTAGAGGGAGAGGGTCAGGGAGAATGAGAGGGAGCGGGTGGGGTCATGATGCAATGATCACTTTCAAATTCTAAAGCCCATTCAGATTCATGTTTCTGCCTGTGCCCTTATTAGAATTCAATAGAGTTGCGGCATAAGGAATATCAAGTGTATTTCAAAACAATTGGAACACGCTTTCTAATTTGAATTTACATTTCAACCCTGTGAATTCGCGTTTCGCGCTGCGCACAAGTTCGCATCGAAAACTCTTCGATTCGATGCGATAATGACATACAATGTAAACCAGTGGCCGTATGCAAGAACCATTTACCGGGAAAATGTGACGTCATTAGCGTAGGCGGAGGCGTTTTCCAAAAATCCTCCGCCTAATGACGTCACATTTTTTTTTTATTTTTTTTTATTTTTTTTTTTTGTTCTTGCATACGGCCACAGTTCTAGACCTATCGATAACGAATATCGCATATATTTGAAACTAAGTGTAGTAAATATCAAAATATAATAAATAAATAAATAAATAATAAAACAAATAAACATACTGATCTAGCTGGTCGCTCAGCGTGGAATTCTCCGCGGTCAAACGATTGTTCGAATCCCTCAATAGCTGCAGCTCATTATCGATCGAATCGATTGCGCCCCTGAATCAGGCAATCGATAACTCCTACAGTACATTTCCAATTCAAATTTCCCGCCCGCTACCGTAGTCATCAGGGAAAGCTCACTTGAATCGATCGACATCGGCTCGGAGATGATCGCGGTCCTCCTTGGACTGCTCTAGTGCACCGCGCAGCTTCTCCACTTCACCCTGAATCAGTAACCATTTTGAATTTCGCGCAAAATTCAATTTAAAAAAAAAAGGCGGAAATTCAAATGCACTCACCGACATACTGGCGTCGTTCGTCTCCGCTCGATGCTTAGTCTCGGCGATGCCCTGCTTGAGGCGGTCAAAGTCTGCTGTCAGCTGAAAGATCAATCAATAAAAGCGATAATCAATCAATAATCCCTAATCAATCGATAAAGCTACAGTATACCTTTTCGAGACGCTTGAGCGTCTCAGCGTTCTCGCGCTTGCACAGTTCGTAGCGCTCTTCGTACTCGATGACGTCAGCCTTGAGGGCATCTGGAATATATTATTGATTAGGCTTATTGAGTTATTGATTTTTTGACAATCAATATGTGTTGTTGAATCCCCAATCAATAACGACGAAAATTCAAAAGAGTACAGCACTTTACCAATTTGTCATACATATTTTAATTGTTTCACTCTTCATTTAATGTCATTATTCTGCCATTCTGTCTGCGGTGCGGTCGGTTCGACTACGCTCATAGGTGGGCACGCTGGGGGAAAGGCTATGCGCAAACCGGGTAAAGGGGAGGCAAGGCTATCCGCATGGCTATTTTTTGGCGATTTCGACTGGAAATTTACCAGTTTTTGCGGAGCAAGGCTATGCGCAAGGCCCCGAAGGGAAGGCAAGGCTGTGCGCAAAAAAATATTCGTTTTCACGCGCCCACCCATGACTACGCTCTCCGTTCCACTCGCGCCTATTCCATCAACAGTCCCCTTTTAGAAGACTTTGGAATGTCTAGAGGCGCACTTCCAACTGTCAAGCAAGCCTATTCGACCATAGCTGAGCGTTCTTGTGGGGATTTTCTACATCGATCAGGAAGTTCGAACGAGGAATACATCTCGGAAACATAGGTCAAAAAGTATGTAACAAAGTACCAAGCCTGACCGGATTTTGAGCCAAAATTTGACAAAAATGGAGAAACCTGACCGGATTTAGAAACAAAATATCACAGAAATCGAAAAACTTGACCGGATTTTGAGCCAAATTTGACAAAAATCGAAAAACCTGACCGGATTTTGAAAACTGATAACCTAGCTATTCGACCTATGCTCGGAAAGATTGATGGAAGAATAACAAATTCATACGTGGGCACCATAGCCGCTAGCGGCAATACACCCCCCGATTTTTGGCACCCGACCCCCCGATTTTCCAGCAAACCCACTCAAAATGACGTATAAATGCTCCATTTTTTGCTTCCGACCCTCCGATTTTTTCGTACGACCCCCCCCCCCCCCCCCCGATTTTCATTTCCAGCGGCAATGCCCGCCCACGTATGAACAAATTGAAAACAATCCCCCCCCCCTGCCCCTTGTGCTGATACAGTAGTTGTAAGGTAGTTGAACGAATTAATTGACTTTTCACAAAACATTCAAAAACAAAACCAATTACCGCTACCAGAAATCAACTGGTCGAATGTGAACCATAGGTCGAATAGCTAGGTTATTGGTATTCAAAATCCGGTCAGGTTTTTAGATTTTTGGCAAATTTAGCTCAAAATCGGGTCAGGTTTTTCGATTTTTGAATCCGGTCAGGATTTTTTTTTTTTTTTGCGACCGGACATACTTTTCGACCTATCAAAAAAACCCAAATTTACACACCAAAAATCAAAGATAAAAGCTCAAAGATCAAAGATGACTGACCAATTCTAACCATGAGATCATGATTTCTCGTGTTCACTCGTCCCTCGCGCTGCTTGTGCTCCTCCATCTCCATGTTGATATCGTTATAGGCAGTGGCCAGTTCCGTGTTTTGGGCCCTGTTATAATAAAAAAATAATAGATAATAATAATAATAATAATGTTAATAAGCAAGCTAATTATTGTCAATTTGACACAGTTAATAAATGAGTACGAATAGGTGAACGTGACTCCTTTTGCCATCCGGTCTATATTGGCACGATTTATTTACTGAGTCTTTTGAAAAAAAGGGCATTAGCCGCCTTACCAATCATTTTTTCGACTTTTCTGAAGACCATTTTTTTGTTTTCTCTCTTCACTTTCCTTTGCTCTCTCGATTTTTTCTTTCCATTCCCCATCTTTGAAAGATTTGGTACGGCGGCAGAATATCAATTAAATATCAAGATTAAAGAGCGTACACTGAGTTATTCCCATACCGTGGATGGTATAATAGTGTTGTGCCGTTGGTTAGTTGTGTAATAGTTTGTGAATTTCAGAATCTACGGCATAACTAACAGCACAACACTATCAACTAAATATCAATATGTCTAGCTCAACAATTCAAAGCACACATAGATTTACTAAATCGCTTTAGTCCCCTTATAGTAAATAAAAATCAATATTAAATAGAACAATAAATAAATACCAACCTCAGCGATTCAAAGTCCAGCTCCTTCTTCGCGAACACCTCGATCTGTGCGCGCAGCTCAGCAAGCTCCTCTTCAGCTTGCTACAAAGTAAATCGATAAATTGTTTCGATCAATCAACATTCGGTCCTGAACGGAACACTACCGTACCCTTAGCTTTCCCGCGGTACTTCCCTCGTCTCGCTCTCCCATATCGACCATTACTGCACGTTCTTCCGACAGCTTACGAGCCTGGAAAGACGAGGATTACTGTAAGTAAAATATACAGGGAGATCAACCGATAATCTAATCATAATCTAATAGATGAATCGATAATCAATAAAAACAGACTAATCAATAATCAAGTCCTACGGTAATACGTCCAAAAATCAATCAATAATCAGGTCCAAAAATCAATCGATAATCTCCCATACCACAATTTCCTCGAGCTTTCGCTTCTCCTCCAGTAGCTCCTCCTTCTCGAGTAACACCGCATCCAGCATGGCCTCACTGCTCTCGCTACTGCTCGCAGCCCCACCCTGAGAAACAATGAAATAAAAGATGTTATTGATTTATTGATTTTCAAGAGCGATTAGAATGCATTTAGCACAAAATTAGTAATTTCACTCATAGGTCGAATAGCTAGGTTATCGGTTTTCAAAATCCGGTCAGGTTTTTCGATTTTTGGCAAATTGGGCTCAAAAACCGGTCAGGTTTTTCGATTATTGTGAAATTTTGGCTCAATATCCGGTCACGTTTTTCGATTATTGTGAAATTTTGGCTCAAAATCCGGTCAGGCTCGGTACTTTGTAACATACTTTTCGACCTATGATTTCACTATTTAATTAATTTAATTATTATCAATTTGGAATACACCAAATGTGGAGATACAAAAGTTTGCGGCTTGCAAACTATTATAACAAGGGCATACGAAGAGTCGAATTAAAAGGACGCTATGATAAAGTTAACAATAGGCTTTTAAAAAGGTAGTAATGTGCGGCGCTATGCTTATCTTCATTACCAATAGATCTCATTGAAACTTGAGACATCTAACTTTGAAGCATTGTTTATTAATCAATAAATCAAGTGCACTAATCAATATATCAATCGATCGCCTACCGTATGCACGGCGAGCTTGTCCTCGTAGTGCTCCCGGAGCTCCTGCAGCTTCTCCTCGTGCATCTGGATCAGCGCCGCCATCTCCTGGTCCTGCAACGAGAACACTTGTCATACTGTATTCATCCCCAAAAATCAATAAAAATGATAACGATACTAATATCTATTAATACTTGGCAATATCTTTCGATTAAAGGCACACACCAAGCCAATTTTACTCCCCGCATTGGCAATACTCTCTCGTAGGCAAAAAAGCGATAGATTATTGCCAGAGCGGAGAGTTTCAAATCACGGTAGGGTGTACCACTTTAAAATGAGCTACAGTACCTTCTGTCTACGGATGTGCTCTACGTTAGCATCTGGCGCGCCACCCTGCAAATACGAAGAATTCAAACTTTAAGATTAGGCATCCATACAAAGCGGACAGTATGATTACAGTAATCTACCGTAATCCACAATGGCTACCGTATGGCTACAGTAATCTACAGTAATCCTCCACAACTACCGTATACCTGAACGACGAGCGACTTCCAATGAGCGATTTCCTTCTTCAGCGAATCAATGCGCTCCTCTCGCATCTCCTCATCCATGATATCGTCCTCGTGGAGCGAGGCATGAGTCTGCTCCAATTGAACCTGATACGGTAAGGATACTGTATTGTTCAGAACGCGGTAGATAAATCTAGCCAATCGATAACTGGCTTTATTCTCTCATAACAATAGAAGAACGTTAAAATAATACAACAAAGTAGAACTGAAAACATAAATCGATAATCAATCGATACCGTACCTTTAACTTCTTGATTTCATCGTCTCTCGCCGCGATCAGACTACCGTATCTCGTGCCGATAGCGTCCATCTCAAAGTGGGCAGCGCGCAACTGCTCCTCCACTTCCACTTTCCGATTGTCCGCAGCCTGTCGCTGGAAAGAAGATATTGATTGGTTCATTGATTTATCGATCGATGATCAGGAATTAGATAGTCTCAGTCAGTGTAACGCGAGAATCAATATCAGCATACATTTTCGGTACCCTCGCCGTTTATTTTTTTTATAGTGGGTCAACGCTCGAAATAGGGTGGGTTGATTCGCAAAATTCGTTGTTTTCGCTTAAAAATCGTCATTTTTAGGTTGCTTTCGCATCAAGTGGTCTAAAATGGGTCTTATATTATATAGTGGGTCAATCATCGCATTGCGCGTGTATGGCAATGTTTGAATATCAGTTGAAACCATACGTGGGCACCATAGCCGCTAGCGGCAATACACCCCCCGATTTTTGGCACCCGACCCCCGATTTTCCAGCAAACCCACTCAAAATGACGTATAAATGCTCCATTTTTTGCTTCCGACCCTCCGATTTTTTCGTACGACCCCCCCCCCCCCCCCCCGATTTTCATTTCCAGCGGCAATGCCCGCCCACGTATGGTTGAAACGTGAACACACATCAACGACATCAAGTTATTTAGAAGAAAAGTGAAATTCAGACACATTCTAACAATGACATGACCAATAATAAGCGTAGAGGTAGAAACACCGTGAAGCACACTATCAATTGATATTAATAACATTTCCACATAGTACTATTATTGTTCATGAATAACATTTATTTGTACGTTATATTTATTATAAACTTAATATGAGTTCTAAACATAAGAATTGATTTACCTTGGCCTCGGCCTCTTTCAGATGCTCTTCGAGTTCCGTACATTTTCGCTTAGTGACCTACAATGATGTATTTTATTGTTAAATCATACGTTTGCCGATCTTCTGGTGAATAAATTATATATTTATATATGATAGTCGATTAATTTTTATCTGGTAGAAGAAAAATAAACAATAAAGGAGAATAACACTGTATCGAAAAGAAAATAAATCGACCATTATGTGTTCCCGTGATCTTTGAGACTAATAAAAGTGATGGAGCTTGACAATTAAAAGCGCCTTAATCTTACCTGTAATTCACTTTCGGGATCTGCAACTTCTTCAGTAGCCTCGCTTAGCACTTCCGAGGCAAGGTCAGTGAGCTGACCCTAAAGAAAACAACATAAATAACACAAAAATGAGTAGAAATGTTAAATTACCTGTAAATTTTTCAAATTATTGAGCCAGCCGCTCATGATGCATGAGGTTTGAACCTGTAACGGCCGAGTGGATTAGAAATAAAGTAAAGCACGTGATTAATTGGAGAAATCAGAGCAGGAAAGCATGGAAAGAGTTGACAGAGGGAAAACACGTTGCCTCGTTGCTCCCACACCATTAACGCGTCATGGCACTTTAAACGTGCAAAGGTAAATGACGCAATTGGTGTGAGGTTAAACACTCGAAGAACAAGCGATCAACGCAAGTGATAAGTGTGTTTCCTAGTTTTGCCACGTCAAGTTGCTCTTTTCTCAGTTCTCGACATGATCCCTTGTTATTGATTGAACTCACTGAGCCGCTCTTTCTCATAAATTGGCGAAAATAAAGTATAAATTTAATTAAAATCAAGAAAAGCTGCATTTTCAATTGTTAATTCACTTTGTCAAAGTTCTTATTTGGACAATCGTTAACTCCTGCCGCAAAACTTAATGATTTCTCAAGTATTGCTGCTAGTTATTAGTGTACAGTACTTGTTTTCTGCTGCTGTTTTACCTCATTTCGTCATTCGAGCTCGAATACTCTTTGAAATTATAGATCATCATTTCCAGAATGTCTCGGCGACTGGCTCCTCCGGCGCACACTGCGACGCAATCGCTCGGATTTCCTACGTGTTGCGACCTGGCTCTAGAACAGGTTGCGACCATTCGTTGACTTTTCCCCGCCACTTCTTTTACCAACTGCCAACTCTCATTAACTCTATTCTCACGTAATATAACTATTGCGTTTGCTCAACGATATCACCAATCAACATTCGTACTATGCATTGTTTATTGTCTTAAAACAAACTTGATCATCATCATTTTTATCATTATTATCTTTGTCATTTAACAATTCTCCAGGTCGCACGTATCGTAGCGTCGACATCCACACTTCCTGTACAGAATCGAGCAAGAGCGCCTAACAATGAGCTGCAAGTAGGTAAATCGAAAGTGTGATTCATTATAACGCTGTGACTGCTTCATCAGGCTATTCGTTTTGAATGTAATTCTGGCATGATTAGCTCCAAACGTGACCGAATTAGATTCGGAAATCACCATTAGCTTCGGAAATCAATTAGATTTGTAGTTTATAACTTCATGCAAATCGAGTTTGCTGACTCAATTTTTTTTGTTTATTGCAGTCTCTCCTTGATCGTGATCTGTTCTGCTTCAACGAGCGTAAGGTCTGCCGACTGACCGAGATTCAGAAGTTTGTGTTGTTGAAGAAACTGGCAGTATTCTTTGTAAGTTATACATGTAAATTTGAGAGAAAAAGAGAAGACTAAACTTGGTTGGGTTGGAATAAATGGCGAAGACTAACAGCAAAAATCTAAATTTCACTTAAAATCACTGGCCTAGCAGTGATTTTCCGCAGGACTTAGGAATAACGGGATAACCTTTTCCTTTACTTTAATCTAGAACTAAATATAATTAAATCCACTGTGTCGTTCTTGGTTCCAGACACTGGAACCATATGTGCTCCTAGTAATATCATGATATCAGGCACAAGAGGAGGAAAAGCCGTACAAAGATGAGACGCACAAGATGAATTATCGATACGGACTATTCGAGGTAATAATAATAAATGAATATATAATAATGTACAACATACATGGGTGCCAACATGGGGGTGCCCCCTGTAAAATTAGGGCTTTTCGAAAATTTGTGGAATTCCCCATGTAAAAAATGACGGTTAGGTGAAATTTTTGAAAAAAAGTGAAGGCCCCCTAAGTTAACCATTTTTCGTTCGTATGCCCCCTGGAGAATCGAGCTCCAGGTACCCCGCCCATGTATGATGTACAAGTATAGTATTGCTGGCACAACTTTGATCTATTAATAATTGTGCTTCATGGTGTTTCGGCCGCTACGTCTATTAATAATAATAATAATTATTATTATTAGTATTATTATTTGTAGTAGTAGTAGTAGTATTTCACAGAATAACTTTTTTCACTTTTTTTTATCGTGTCATGCGTGGATGAATTAATTAAGTTCATATTATGCAAATGAACTATTGCAATATTCAGACTATCTTCCTCGGTAGAGAAGGCGAATCCATCCTGCATGCTGCACGAATACAGGTACATAATCGCATCTCAAGAGTTTGTAGTTTGGTCACTGGTCAAGTTGTAGTTTGATCGCTCACCTTTTCAGACACTCTTCAATCTAGCGTCGTTCTCACTCCAATGGCCATCACTGTCCATCTTCATCCCACTGGCGCAGTGGCTACGCAAGGTTTGTAGTTTGATCTTTGATCTGATTATAGTCTGATCTTTCTCAGATGATAGGTCGCACTTCGCATCCGGAGGAACTCATCGGTCTGATCCTGCAGCACTTTATCTACCCCAGCGATGATATGAAGAAGGTTTGTAGTTTGTGTTCTGATCTCATGTATTTGTAGTTTGATGTCATATTGAGAATGTGTTTTAGTGTTTGAATAATAGTTTTTGTGGTTCGCTCGCCCGATGGTAGAGTGTTTTCTAATCAATAACTAACTAAAACGTGGGATTGTCTGCATTTCATACATTTTCGGTGCCCTCACCGAATTATTTTTATATAGTGGGTCGATTTAGAAAACTCGTTATTTTTCGCTTAAATTGTGATCTTTCACATAAAAAAGAGCTTTATATAGTGGGTCGACCCTAATAATGAGCCGTATATGGTGGGTCAATCCTCACACTGTGAGGGTATGAAAATGTATGCTGCATTTTGTGCTCTTTCGATTTTTGTAGTTTAATCTCCAATCAATCAATATCTGCCCAATTACAGTATGAATTCCTACTGTATCTGATGGACGTGGCGCCCGAGTTTGGCTTCATCTTTGCCTGTCTGGCGCCGAATGATGAGAATATGGGTGAGTGTACACTTCGTAGGAAAGCGATATGGGAGTAGAATCTACGGAACGCGTGACGTTTACGGAATATACTGCCTCAGAACTAGTGAATACATTATTAAGAGATATTATTATATATGATCAATGAATTGGTTATAATGCACAACTATAAGTTTGTATTCACATTATGTTTAAAATTGTAAAATGTTAACTTTCTTATATTGATAATATGAGTATATATCATGTGCCATTCAGGCAACGAATTGACGTACGGTATGGTGTCAGTGATCACGGCGTGTCTGTCCTCCCATCCGGACGAGTTCCTCGAGATGATGGCCGACTACCCGGATAAGCTGGCGGCCCCATTCGCCTCCAAGGTACGGTAGTGTTCGGTGTGGAGTACGGTGGGTCATAATCGTGATCTTGTCAGACGTTCCCGTTGCTGATGCGCCTCGCGTTCATGCACACTGACGTTAAGAGACGATCGGATAAGAAGGAACGCAAAGAGGTTGAAATACCGATTGATTCTTGAGCAGTTACAGTATATTTTACCCGCCGAAATGAGGCCAGCGAATCGATGGCTCATTATCATAGGTCGAATAGCTACGCTACAGATTTGCAAAATGCGGTCTGGTTTTCACAAAAAAAAAATCACAAAATGCTATTAGGTTTTCACCAACTGCTGTCGGTTTCATTACAAAAAAAGCCAAAATGCGGTCATGATTCGTAGTTTGCACCCCATTGAACCTAACATCATTACTGATCGAATCGTTTGATATTTCAGAAGAGTGTCGATCTCAACGATGAAAACGATATGGAAGAAGGAGAGAAAGCTGATAACGATGATGATGAAGAAGAAGAAGTTGACGATGCGGAAATGTTGATGGTAATAAGCTCCCACCGAGATTTCTCGCTTGACCGATTACGGTAACTTATCGATTATCGATTGATCGTTCAGGTATCACCGACTATCCTCTTCCAAGCGCTATTATCGATTGCCCAAGGATGGGCGGTGCGAGGTGTTGACCTTAGTCCTGGTGAGTGTTCAGGTTACGGTATCTAATCATGGCATACTGTAACTTGGCTATGTTGGTTACGGTAGATGGTTCGGACTAATCGATTACAGTAACCATCACATTTACAGTAACCCAGTCGCAGTTGGCAGCTGCTGGATTCAAGGACAGCCGCAAGATCAATCACTGGTGTATTATGATGGGTGCGGTTAGAGGTGCGAAGAAGTCTGCCACTGGTCCTGCAAAGAAAGCTGAAGAAGAACCGATGGAGGAGTAGATGGGATTACTGTAGGGTGCATATCGATTAGTAGTAGCAATAATAATAATCTTTGTAATAAATTATAGGCATATCAATTTTTTTAATTGCTATTATTACTGCGCGTATTTATTTTTATATTGTAATTATTGTCAATTGATACTATCGTTGTTGTATATGATCTTACTGTAGATATTTATTTGCAATCAATCGATATTTTTTGTACAATTTCATGCTTGTCTCATCTAGATGTTCTTCTCGCGCATGCTTTTGTTATTATACATGTAAGACCTGTTGTACACATAGCTGATCTCGGTTTGTATCATAATCATTTTAGACATTGTTGTTGTACAGTATACGCTACCGTGTGATGGCTGATTACGGTATTGTACGGTCGTATTTATACGTATATCGTCAAAACGAAAAAATAGTGAAAAGTTTGCAAAACAAAGTTTTATCTCGTTTTGATGATATGTTTACTGTGAATTTCATTGATTTTGTTGAATAAAGAAATTGTTTTTTTTTTTAAATTTCCCCCTTGTCTATGGGTAGCTATAGGCCCGCTTCGATATCTGTATAGCCCTACCCCATGCCGCACCGTAATCCGGATTGTGCGACAAATACGACGTCACAGGCCTTGGCATGGCTTGTGGGGGCGTTTGTCAGAAATCTTGCCCCTAAGCTAGTGACGTCACGTTTGTCAACAAACGGCTTGCTGTGTTCCGTGGATATGGTTTTCTGTAATTTATCGAAAGTCGTCTACCGTATGCTCACCCCAGGGTCCCCACAGAGCACCATCATGATCAGTCGGCTCTTCACACGACGCACCACTACGACCGCCCGCAACAGTGTCGCGGCTCTCCTTGCCGTCCGGCAATTCCGCACTACTGTAGCAGTACTGGGTACGGTAGAGTAAATTATCGATCAATAACGCATGAGCTCTACCGTAATCTCGCTCTATTCCGTTCAGGAGGCCATGGTCACCACGACGAGGCTCCACCACCGCACGTTCCTCGACCTGCCAGCGGTTGGTGTCATGATTGCTATGGTCATAGGTGGACGGCATTGCCGCCAGTGGCAAGAACCCACCCGGTTTTGGCATCCAACCCACTCGATCTAGGAAAAATTGGCTCAAAAATGAAGATGATTTAGCCAGAATTCACACAAACATGAAATCTTTGCGTCGCACTCACCAGATTTTTATTTCCAGTGGCAAAAGTTGCCCACCTATGATTATGGTGTAGGTCGCATGGCGAAGCATACGGTAGTCGCGATATCTTATCGCTCGCATTTTCAGCAGAGCGCACGTGGTTCGGCGAGCAGAAGCCCGCTCGCCTCTCTAAAGACGACGGCTACAAGCCTGGCGCCGATGACTACAAGTCGTTCTTCGGAGCATTCGTCGGCGTCGCGCTTACCGTACTCGCGGTGGTGAGTGCACACCGATCGTATCTATCGTCAACTGACTTTTTTTTCGATCTTGTCTTTAATTTCAGAAGAAGTACACGTTCAAGGACGATGATGACGAGCACGGCAGCCATAAGCCGGCTGCGGTCCCGGCTCCGGCTGCCAAGGAGGAAAGCCACAAGGACTGCCATGCTGCGCCCGCCAAGGAAGAGAAGAAGGAGGAAGCTAAGGAGGCTGAGCATGAATCTGAGCCCAAGGTATACTGTAACTTGTCCATTATCGATTAGTTTGAGTTACCGTAATCCATCTTCGCTTCAGGAGCCACTGCATCCGGTCGTCGAGAAGAAGCTCGTCATAGTGCCAGTAGAGGTGGAGAAGGCGCACATTGATGAGGTACGGTATACGGGGTGTGGCGCGGGAGATTTGAACATGAATTGAGCAGCTACAGTAATCCCACAATTGATCTTGGCACTAGAGAATACGTTATTGAGACTTCCCCGACCATCTTCACCTTCCCTA
Source organism: Parapristionchus giblindavisi (assembly GCA_943737045.1). NCBI lineage: Eukaryota > Metazoa > Nematoda > Chromadorea > Rhabditida > Diplogasteridae > Parapristionchus > Parapristionchus giblindavisi. Next base: position 890,795 of record CALSFV010000039.1, read on the forward strand.
CTTCCCCATTGTCTCTTCTCCACCAATTTATTTCCTTATGCAAATCTTCTTCATTTATATCGTTTTTACTTGCTGAAACATATTCGCGATGTATGGTAAATAAATAAATAAATAAATTGCAGCCCACTCCGTCCACTTCAACAGCTACCGCAGCCGAAGAGCCTGCTGCTGCTCCACTTGCGCCCGGACAGGTAAGCGAGGCTGCCACCGAGGAGCCTGTGGCTGCTCCAAAGGGAGCTGTAGCTGAACCTGCAGCCGTTGAGCAGGCAGAGGTTGTGCAGGAGAACGGTGCGAAGTCCGCTTAGAGTAGTAGTGGTTTGTAGAGAGACTATGTAGAATATCGTTTGTTATAGAGTACTTCCACTACTATAGAGAGCGATCAGTGACCCTAGTGTGTTTCGTTTTCGTTTTGCTCCCCCGATGCCTCTTGTTGACTTCATCTCTGAGATGTCCTATCCCGATATACATATGAGTAGTATACTGTATCACCGACTGAATATCGATTGATTTCACCCCCCCCCCCCAGTTATCGATTGGCTGTTTACCGTGTTTTCTGTGTTAGGATACCGTGTGTGCCTTGTTTTTGCCCGAACACTCACTACGAAGTTGAATAAAGGCTCTGTTTCCGCTAGTTACGGTCCTAAAACACAGAACATGAAAACAATCGATAACTGGGTGCAATGGGGATTGCGGCCCTGTGAAGAGGAGAATATTGCATACGCAGCAATCAATCAATAATTTGGGTTCTTATTTGAATCTTACATTTTCGCTGCTTTTTATAGTTTATTGATTTTCGAAATATGTTGGGTTGATTTAGAAAAATCGTTATGTTTCGTTTAAATTGTCATTTTGTAGCGTATCAATTGACCTGAAAATCGACCGGGTCGATCCAAGGAATATTTAATTTAATTTAATTTATCATACATCAAAAAGATGCGACAACATTTGACGAACATTGAAATGAGAGAATGTGGGGGCAATATGAGGGTATGCAAATGCATGATACGAATCGTGTTACTTTAGATACCCAAGTCTGTGCCGTATCTACTCGTGGGCGGTGGAACAGCGTCGTACTATGCGGCACTCGTGATCCGAGCCAGGGATGCCAATGCAAGGTTATTATTATTATTATTATTATTATTATTATTATTATTATTATTATTATTGTTATTATCGATTGATTTGGAATATTGATTGATTTCTTGCTTTTAACTGCTTTTATGAATTTGAATCGCGCCTGTTGTGGACGGAGGTTTAAAAAAAACAACGCGAATAGATGAATATTTCTCGTATTATTAATTATGTATATATGCAAATATTATAATTTATTAGAGTATTGATCGTGACTGACGAGGCTTATCTACCGTACAATCGGCCTCCCCTGAGCAAGGAGCTCTGGTGGTAAGTGGGATACGGTAGTTGATCACGGTAGTGGGATACGGTAGTGGGATACGGTAGTTGATCACGGTAGTGGGATACGGTAGTTGATCACGGTAGTGGGATACGGTAGTTGATCACGGTAGTGGGATACGGTAGTTGATCGGCGATTAATCCACACATTTTCGGCACCCTCGCCGAATTGTTTTATATAGTGAGTCGATTTTCGAAATATAGTGGGTAGATGTAGAAAAATCGTTATTATTTTTCGCTTAAATTGTAATCTTTCTCATAAAAATGACCCTTATATAGTGGGTAGATCCTAAAAATGAGCCATATAGAGGTCGATCCTCACATTGTGAGGGTATGCAAATGTATGGATACGGTAGTTGATCGACAATCAATCGATGATCCGGCAGGTACGGTACCGAGCGCACGCACGACAATCTCGAGTACAAGTCGCCCACGGGACGCACGCGTGATGTCTTCCAGGAGGCAGAGGTAGGTGGTGTGGTCGGGGGCGAGGTTTCCCAATGTCCGCTGCCTAATTATGGTTGAGTGGTGTACTAGGACGACGTTTACTAATATTATTTTGTGTCGTGTGCATTAGCAATAAGGCGACGTTTACCAACGATTGTGTGAATCCGTACCTGAAACCCTTCCCATTGAAAACGGCCACCGTGCCAAAACTGAAATCGCCTTGTGCGTCGGAAATCCATCTATCCCTTTTTCCCTTATACGTATCACCCCTTCTCATTATGTGTGATGGAATAAATAAATAAATAAAAATTGTAGGGCTTCTACGTGCCCGCACACGAACTACCATCTACAGTACACGGTGGTGTATCGCTGATCAAGAACAAGAAGGTGGTCAGAGTGGATGCTAAGGAGAACAAGGCGTACCTCGATGACGGAACCACCATCGCCTTTGAGCATTGCTTACTCGCAACTGGTGAATTTTGATTGAACTTTCTCTTTTGATCACTTTAGCGCTGATTTGACAACAAATATTGCCAAAGTGCGTCTTGGAAAAATCGGCAAAAAGATCTGGGCCGAACCGGGAGTCGAACCCGGGACCTCTCGCACCCGAAGCGAGAATCATACCCCTAGACCATCCGGCCACTGGGAGAAGGCGAGAGAGTGCGCAATGAGAAGGGGAAGGCGGCCCCCACTCGCCTACACACACTCTCTCCTACTCTTTCTCGCTCTTGTCGTCTTTATATTGTATGTGTCTAGCAACGCATTTTTCAATAATGAGCTAGAATTGAAATATTGGTATAGTGATTATTGATAATATTATAGGTTGAAAGGGTAATAATGAGAAAGCAACTAGGAATTATCGTACGTATGCACGATTGTGTCGTTTGACGCCTGAAAATTATGATTTTTTTGGAAACGAATCGACCGAGTTTCTTGAATTTTCTAAACTTCATCAATCCTGTTTCGATAGTGTTGTGGGTTGTTCATAGTAGTCTGACCAATTCAAGAGAGGTTTGATCATGGTCATACATTGCCATACCCTCGCAGTGCGAGGATTGACCCACTATATAAGGCCCATTTTAGGCCACTTGATAAAAAAAGAAAGCTAAAAATGACCATTTTTAAGTGAAAATAATGAATTTTGTGAATCAACCCACCCTATTTTGAGAATTGACCCAGTATATAAAAATAGACGGCGAGGGTACCGAAAATGTTTGATCATGGTCCTTCTCCACATATCCTCAGCACCAAAGCAAAAAAAATCAGCCCTGTTTCTTCTGTCGGATTATTGTTATTATTTTTTTGAAAATTATTATTATTATTATTATTACTTTTATTAATATCAGGCCGTGGTATCCTTCGATTACGAAACTACATTGTTAATTGAAGATTGAAATTTGTAGGAGGAAGGCCGAGGGCGCTCCCTCAGGTGGAATCTGCGTCGGAGGAAGTGAAGAAGAGGGTCATCTACTACAGAGGAGTCAGTTGATTTTGTCTGCCTTTTATTAGTCAATGTCGTCGTCCATTTTTCAAAACTTTATTTCAATAGGTTGAGATCAATTATACTTGGACGTAATGGCCGAAACACCATAGGGTGCATTATTAGCTTTCCTATTTTTTAAAATACATTTGAAGTGCATGCATACTTATTCTTGTTCATATATTTATACTAATTTAATTATTTTAATGTCCATCATTATTGACAACTTTATTATTAAAGCGAGCAAAACAACACAGTTTCGTTGTTATTGCTAACTCTGCTTTCACTTATCCTCCCTGACTTTCCCTCCACAAAAAAACCATCAATCGATACAGGTAGATGACTACCGTAAGCTGGACGAGGCGGCCGCCAATTCAAAATCGATTACCGTAGTTGGCGGAGGATTCCTCGGCAGTGAACTGGCGTACTCGCTCAAGAGAAAACACGAAGGACTGGAGATCAATCAGGTATTATCGATTGATATCAGTGATGGTCTATCAATATCCCCGACCTCACAAATGCGTGTGGGTACCTAGATTTTGGAACAAAAACGCGTGTGGGTAACACGATTTTGAGATAAAAAACGCATGTGGGTACCCTAAAACCGTGAACATTTCAATAAAATCGTCAATTTATGGACCGATTTTGCGGGTGGGTCTATCCCAAGGGATAACCAGACACCATGTCTGATTGATATCCCGAAGGGAATGACTGTTATTACGGTAGCTATGGGTTTGTCGGGTTTTAAACAATTACTATTACTTCTACTATTGTTATTGAGTAGTATGGAAGAAAAAAGATTTCAATGACTTGTGTTAAACATTATCGATTTTAATTATTGATTTCTGAATATCTTGTTACAGTATATTGTTGAGGTGATTGCCGATCATGGTCAACTCGCCTCGGTCCTGCCAGAGTATCTGTCCAAGCATGCGAATGAGGAGATGACTAAGGTTTGTAGCATAGGTGTCACACGGGGGAAAGGCTGTGCGCAAGCCACAGAAAAGGTAGGCAAGGCTATACACAAGGCCCCGATGAGAAAGCAAGATTGTGCACCAAAAAAATTCGTTATCACGCGCCCACCTATGGTTTATAATGCAGAGTCCAAAAATAACGAAACGATAAAATCCATTTATTTCGAGAAGAAAAAACGTTAAAAATCATATATGGTGGAAAAAATCGATCAATATTCATTCCCTTTATAGATCGGAGTGAAAGTACACGCGAATGCTAGTGTTTCTTCATTCGAATCAATCGATAATAGAGTGAGGGTTACGGTAGCACCTTCGCGTCAAGACTCAGATCAGGAGAAAAAGACGATCGATACGGATTTAATCGTCGTCGCCATTGGCATCGAGCCCAACGTTGACGTCGCCAAGGCATCTGGATTCGAGGTATCTTGGTTACGGTAGATTGGAGCATACGGTAGATTAGTGCATACTGTAGATTAGAGCATAGCGTATTCTCTATGCTACGATGTACATTTATTTCATAGTAGTTTTTTACGTAGATAAAGATGTAGCTCAGCTATATATTTAGGGATAGTACGTTAAAGTTACACCCCACGTTTATTTTACTCTCCGCATTTGCAATACTCTCTCGTAGACAAAGAAAGCGAGAGAGTGTGACCAGAGCGGAGAGTTTTAAATTAGCTTGGGGTGTCGCTTTAAATAATATTACGGCTGTGGATAATAATAATATTTTATTATTCGGGTACGTAATGAACAATACATTTTAGAAACGTACAAGAAAATGGTACTGATTTTTTTACTGATTTGATCTTTGATCTTTATCAGATCGACCCTGTCAATGGAGGTATTGTTGCGGACGCGGAGATGCGCGTACGAGGCAACGTCTTCGCGGCTGGTGACGCCTGCTCCTATTATGATGCCAAGTTTGGTAAGTAACGGTATGTATTACGGTAGATCGTGGGGGAGGGTTACGGTATCTTGTATGGAGGATTGTTCAGGTGCAATATAGTCCGACATGGTACTCATATGTATCCCTTACAAAAATAGGGGAAAATATTTTTAAACTCGTTTTAGATTTTAGTTTGCAGTAACATTTCAAATAACAGTAATCCCTTTACCAGAACATAGGTATACTTCACTATATTACATGCGTAATACCTTTGTGGGTAGGTGCGATAACCATGGATCATGAATCATGTCTATCATGAAAATTATATCAGGCCGTCATCGTACCGAGCATTGGGAGGGCGCCCAGACCTCAGGCAGATTGGTCGGAGAGAACATGACCGGAGGCGCCAAAGCGTTCTGGTGAGTGATCTTTGAACTTTGATCTTTATATTGATCTTAGATCTCAGGTTCCAACCATCCTTCTTCACCAAGATTGCACCATCTCTGCTTCTGAATGCTGTAGGCGACCTGAACGCAGAATATGAGACTTGTTCAGTGTACGCAGCGGATACGGTAGGCACACGAGATGAGAGTATCATCTACTGATTTTATTCTTCCAGGAAACGGGTAACAAGTACGACAAAGGTGTGGTGTTTTACATGAAGGACGATAAGATTGTCGGAGTGTTGTTGGTGAATCTGATAGGTGGAGGTATCGATATAGCGAGGTACGGTAGATGCACCATTATTGATTATCGCGAACTGACTTGTTCATGTAATGTTCAAAAGTTTGACCAAACTTGATTCTCTTTTCGCAACTTTTGGACACATCATTATACTTAATTCTTTTCATTCACTTGAAGAAATTAAAATTTTAAAATTATTTATTTACTTTACTTATTTATCTTTTTCAGAAGATTGGTAGATGATGGAAAGGTTGGTATGGATATGAAGGAGGTAGCGAAACTGTTCACCCTCTACGATAATCATGTTTCGGATGAAGAAAAGAAGAATGAATAGATTGATCTTTGAACTTTGATCTTTCCATAATTTGTTTCTAGTGTGTTATAATCATTGTTACGCGATTCATCGATTCTAAATCGAATCTTTCAGAAATTATTAAATATCAATTTTCGTTGTTTTTAGATTATGTCAGAGTAGTTGATTTCACTGTTATTTTTTTTGTTTTCGTCATTTTGCCATCATTTTCTTGTTGTAATAGCTATATAAATATGAATGAATAAAAGTTCAACTTCATTATTTTTGTGGAATCATTGCTCGGCTTGGCCATGTACACTCGTTATAACGAACGGGACATAACAAAAGGAAGAAGATAATCATTACTCCTTGATCCCTCTGTTCTTCGAACCCTTGGATTGAAAGTCAAGCCTGTTATCCACTAGGTCATGGGCTCCTATTTGTAGATATATCAAGCCATCTACATCACACTATCTGAGAAAATTCAACAACTGAATTTTTTTTGGTATCGACGAAAAATGGATTTTCCTGTTTTATGTATGATAATTACAGGCACCATGAGTGTAGTTCACTGGTACTTGGAAATTTCTTCCAATTGAAAATTCGCGCCAACTCTAATCAATTGATCTTTGATCTCTCTTTCTCTACCTTCACCCTTTATTGATCTTTGATCTCTCTTTCTCTACCTTCACCCTCAATTGATCTTTGATCTCTCTTTCTCTACCTTCACCCTCAATTGATCTTTGATCTCTCTTTCTATACCTTCATCCTCAATTGACCTTTGATCTCTCTTTCTCTACCTTCATCTTTCAGAAGATTGGTAGATGATGGAAAGGTTGGTATGGATATGAAGGAGGTAGCGTTCACCCTCTACGATAATCATGTTTCGGATGAAGAAAAGAAGAATGAATAGATTGATCTTTGAACTTTGATCTTTCCATAATTTGTTTCTAGTCTGTTATAATCATTGTTACGCGATTCATCGATTCTAAATCGAATCTTTTAGAAATTATTAAATATCAATTTTCGTCGTTTTTAGATTATGTCAGAGTAGTTGATTTCACTGTTATTTTTTTTGTTTTCGTCATTTTGCCATCATTTTCTTGTTGTAATAGCTATATAAATATGCATGAGAAAAAGTTCAACTCCATTATTTGTGTGGAATCATTACTAGGCTTGGCCATGTACACTCGTTATAACGAACGGGACATAGCAAAACGAAGAAGATAATCATTTCTCCTTGATTCCCTCTGGTATTCGAACCCTTGGATTGAAAGTCAAGACTGTTATCCCCTAGGCCATGGGCTCCTATTTGTAGATATATCAAACCATCTACATCACACTATCTGAGAAAATTCAACTACTGAATTTTTTTTTGGTTTCGACGAAAAATGGATTTTCCTGTTTTATGTATGATAATTACAGGCACCATGAGTGTAGTTCACTGGTACTTGGAAATTTCTTCCAATTGAAAATTCGCGCCAGGAGGGGACCACACAACGATTTGGCGACTTTTCCTAAAAAGTTTATTTCGAATACAATCGATTCGGGAGTGGGTGCAATGGACTCCTTGGCGAATTATAAGAAACTATTGCTGAGGAAAGTTTAATTGATCAAAGATCAACGAAGGCTGGAATTCGGGAATATTCAGAAAAAATCGCTGGAATTGGGAATTTTCGAAAAAATTGTTTACATTAAATTAATTCTCACTATTTTCCATGGCGAATGTAAACTTTTTATTTGCTCAATCGCTTCTACATAGTGAGAATTATGGAAAATGGTGAGAATTAATTTAATGCAAACATTTTTTTCGAAAATTCCCAATTCCAGCGTTCGTTGACCGTTGATCGAAAAACTCTCCTAAGCAATAGTTTCTTAGATTAAAACAAGGATTCGAATGCGCCCAGTCCCGAATCGATTAGATTAGAAATAAACTTTTTAGAGAACGTCGCCAATCCTCACCACAATTGAATTCTGCAAACAAAATTGATTCGTTTACAAATTTCCCACTTTTTAAAAATTATCAAATTTAAACTAAAGATGTAATATAATATGCAGAAGCTATTGAGCAAATAAAAAATTTACCTGGGCCATGGGAAAATAGTGAGAATTAATTTAATGTGATTTTTTTTGAAAATTCCCGAATTCCAGCCTTCGTTGATCTTTGATCAAAAACTTTCCTCAGCAATAGTTTCTTATAATTCGCCAAGGAGTCCATTGCACCCACTCCCGAATCGATTGGATTCGAAATAAACTTTTTAGGAAAAGTCGCCAAATCGTTGTGTGGTCACCTCCTGAAGCGAATTTTCAATTGGAAGGAATTTACAAGTACCAGAGAACTACTCATAGAGCCTGTAATTATCACACATAAAACAGAAAAATTCATTTTTCATCGATACCGCACCTATGTGGATTTTCTCAGATAGCGTGATTTAAAATCTTGGAAATTTAGAAAATACACATCGTAGTTGACGTAATTGACAATCTTTTCCACTACTTTTACTACTTTTCCAACTACTTTTACAATCCCAAAATTAACACTACTTTTCACTTTTAGAATATTTTAACACCACATTAGAAATTATAAATCGAATTGAATATTCTATGTGATTAGCATGGCCTAATATGGTTTGTCACCGTTAATTCATATACATCCCCGATGTGTTCTATTGAAGGAATAAATATTATTATTATTATTATTATTATTATTATTATTATTATTATTATCATTATTATTATTATATTCATATATCACGCTATCTGAGAAAATCCACATAGGTGCGGTATCGATGAAAAATGAATTTTTCTGTTTTATGTATGATAATTATAGGCTCCATGAGTGAAGTACACTGGTACTTGGAAATTGCTTCCAATTGAAAATTCGCTTCAGGGGGTGACCACACAACGATAGCGCCTTTTCCTAAAAAGTTTATTTGGAATCCAATCGATGCGGGAGTGGGCTCAATCGAATCCTTAGCTAATTCTAAGAAACTATTGTCTAGGTGAGTTTTTTGATCAACGGACAACGAAGGCTGGAATCGGGAATTTTCGAAAAAAAATTCACATTTAATTAATTTTCACTATTTCACTATAACAAGCCTACAACTTTTTATTTGCTCAATCGCTTCTAAACATCATAAGACATCTTCAGTTTGAAAATCATAATTTTTTAAAAATATGAATAATGCGAACAAATCGTTTTTATAACGAAAATCGTAATTATGGTGTGCACCTACAGTAATCCCTATTCGCTCAATTTGGAAATTTGATAGTTTTAAACATTTTTCACCGCTGTTCTTGACATGACTGAGGTATACGACTACTTCGGAGCGCACCTGCACGGTAAAGTGCTGGCCAATATTCTATGATATTTTGGTTTTTCAGCAATAACTTTCTTCGCGGTCAACCGTTTCTCTTTATGTTTTAGTATGTTTGTATAGATGGTAAAATGGAATAATGATCCAATTTTTATCGATATTGGATCACAAACAACGAAATAGTGATCAATTTTCGAAAAATTTCAATTTTTCGCCCCTTTCGGATAGCTCAATGTATATAGCGATGCAGGCCCCGCCCATTTAACAGCGCGGGGATGGATACCTTGAAAACTCCTACTAGTTACTCCTAATCTCCAATATAAAAAAAAACAACCACGAATGGACAATGTTATATTTTGCAAAACAAACACAGTTTGTTGAAGTAGAATAATTATCAATGTTAGCTTTAAAACGAAAAAGGATTTGTGGCACTATGTCGAAAGAGTAGCGATGAATAAGAACCGACTGGATGATAACTATTTGCATCTTTGTCTATTCATTAGCGCATATGAAAATAGATATCATCCATTCTGTTCTTATTTATTGGTTCTCATTCGACATAGTGCCGCATTTGTGATTTCCCAGAGCAGTGTAAGTATAAACTAGAAATCCGCATTCGTGCAATTGCACGACCGGTCGACCAATGTTCGACGTTAAAATGATGAAAAGTCATTCTGCGCGATTTTGACTCTTAATTTCGTGCAAAGTCGCGCAGTGGCCATAAGAAACAATTCACCGCTCGGAGTGTGAAAATGAATGAAAATGAGTCGACTTCTCAAATTTGCACGCAATTCTTTTTAATTATCCATTTAAAAACCTGCGCACGAATTCTCATGCATCTATTACTGAGAAATGATTTTTGCGAGACTGCACGATTGCGGATCTCTAGCATAAACGTTAAAGGGAGCATAACCACTCTCAATGGTCTTTTCATTGCGCACACTATTTCTCTGTTCTCTAACAACGAGAGAGCATTGAGAGAGGTTTCGCACCCTTTAAATGGGGAACAATGCCATATTGACCCTTGACAGAAAAGCAGAAGAATCATTTAGTTATTTCATCCCAATTTAGAGAGAAAGAGTATTATCCAACATTTTTGAGTTAGTTTGGAGTAGGTTATCCTTGGTGGTCCTGTTAGACAAATAAAAACTAAAATTATTTTGCGACAGTGTAATATTCAACATATTTGAATTGAAATAACCAAGAAAAGCAATATTGAAATCTTTCATTTACAACCTTCCTCACCTCTTTGATAACAGCATGAATCACTTTGAATTCATATGAAATATAATCTCTGTTTGTCGTTTTGACTTATCAATCAATAGTCACATCATTATTTTACCCATTTCTTATCTGTATCATGTTTTATTCTCCTCCTTTCTTTACTAACATTCATTTCAATCGAAAATTGTGACCTATCATCTAAATATAAAGGATATTATTATTTATTTAATTGTAAAGAATATATCCATTGTGTAGATTTTCTCTTACTAAATCATCGATGACGCCCAAATTCCAAAAGCCCAGAATATTTTCCCAAATTCGAAATGTTCAAAAACTTAGAGGCTGTACAAAAGATCTACTTTGTTCGTGGACATTTTGTAGTATCTCTCATCCATTTCCGGTATTATCCATAATAATGGATCCATACTATTATCTAATAGAATTATGTTCTTTTCTTTTTTATCTGTTTCAACTTTCCCACAACACTCACCTCTTTCTCTACCTTCTCACTCAATTGATCTTTGATCTCTCTTTCTCTACCTTCACCCTCAATTGATCTTTGATCTCTCTTTCTCTACCTTCATCCTCAATTGATCTTTGATCTCTCTTTCTCTACCTTCACCCTCAATTGATCTTTGATCTCTCTTTCTCTACCTTCACCCTCAATTGATCTTTGATCTCTCTTTATCTACCTTCTCACTCAATTGATCTTTGATCTCTCTTTCTCTACCTTCACCCTCAATTGATCTTTGATCTCTCTTTCTCTACCTTCATCCTCAATTTATCTTTGATCTCTCTTTCTCTACCTTCACCCTCAATTGATCTTTGATCTCTCTTTCTCTACCTTCACCCTCAATTGATCTTTGATCTCTCTTTCTCTACCTTCACCCTCAATTGATCTTTGATCTCTCTTTCTCTACCTTCACCCTCAATTGATTTTTGATCTCTCTTTCTCTACCTTCACCCTCAATTGATCTTTGATCTCTCTTTCTCTACCTTCACCCTCAATTGATCTTTGATCTCTCTTTCTCTACCTTCACCCTCAATTGATCTTTGATCTCTCTTTCTCTACCTTCACCCTCAATTGATCTTTGATCTCTCTTTCTCTACCTTCACCCTTTATTGATCTTTGATCTCTCTTTCTCTACCTTCACCCTTTATTGATCTTTGATCTCTCTTTCTCTACCTTCACCCTCAATTGATCTTTGATCTCTCTTTCTCTACCTTCACCCTCAATTGATCTTTGATCTCTCTTTCTCTACCTTCACCCTCAATTGATCTTTGATCTCTCTTTCTCTACCTTCACCCTCAATTGATCTTTGATCTCTCTTTCTCTACCTTCACCCTCAATTGATCTTTGATCTCTCTTTCTCTACCTTCACCCTCAATTGATCTTTGATCTCTCTTTCTCTACCTTCACCCTCAATTGATTTTTGATCTCTCTTTCTCTACCTTCACCCTCAATTGATCTTTGATCTCTCTTTCTCTACCTTCACCCTCAATTGATCTTTGATCTCTCTTTCTCTACCTTCACCCTCAATTGATCTTTGATCTCTCTTTCTCTACCTTCACCCTCAATTGATCTTTGATCTCTCTTTCTCTACCTTCACCCTTTATTGATCTTTGATCTCTCTTTCTCTACCTTCACCCTCAATTGATCTTTGATCTCTCTTTCTCTACCTTCACCCTCAATTGATCTTTGATCTCTCTTTCTCTACCTTCACCCTCAATTGATCTTTGATCTCTCTTTCTCTACCTTCACCCTCAATTGATCTTTGATCTCTCTTTCTCTACCTTCACCCTCAATTGATCTTTGATCTCTCTTTCTCTACCTTCACCCTCAATTGATCTTTGATCTCTCTTTCTCTACCTTCACCCTCAATTGATCTTTGATCTCTCTTTCTCTACCTTCACCCTCAATTGATTTTTGATCTCTCTTTCTCTACCTTCACCCTCAATTGATCTTTGATCTCTCTTTCTCTACCTTCACCCTCAATTGATCTTTGATCTCTCTTTCTCTACCTTCACCCTCAATTGATCTTTGATCTCTCTTTCTATACCTTCACCCTCAATTGATCTTTGATCTCTCTTTCTCTACCTTCACCCTCAATTGATCTTTGTTCTCTCTTTCTATACCTTCACCCTCAATTGATCTTTGATCTCTCTTTCTCTACCTTCACCCTCAATTGATCTTTGATCTCTCTTTCTATACCTTCATCCTCAATTGATCTTTGATCTCTCTTTCTTTACCTTCACCTTCAATTGATCTTTGATCTCTCTTTCTCTACCTTCACCCTCAATTGATCTTTGATCTCTCTTTCTATACCTTCATCCTCAATTGATCTTTGATCTCTCTTTCTATAACTTCACCCTCAATTGATCTTTGATCTCTCTTTCTCTACCTTCACCCTCAATTGATCTTTGATCTCTCTTTCTATACCTTCATCCTCAATTGATCTTTGATCTCTCTTTCTATAACTTCACCCTCAATTGATCTTTGATCTCTCTTTCTATACCTTCACCCTCAATTGATCTTTGATCTCTCTTTCTCTACCTTCACCCTCAATTGATCTTTGATCTCTCTTTCTCTACCTTCACCCTCAATTGATCTTTGATCTCTCTTTCTCTACCTTCACCCTCAATTGATCTTTGATCTCTCTTTCTCTACCTTCACCCTCAATTGATTTTTGATCTCTCTTTCTCTACCTTCACCCTCAATTGATCTTTGATCTCTCTTTCTCTACCTTCACCCTCAATTGATCTTTGATCTCTCTTTCTCTACCTTCACCCTCAATTGATCTTTGATCTCTCTTTCTCTACCTTCACCCTCAATTGATCTTTGATCTCTCTTTCTCTACCTTCATCCTCAATTGATCTTTGATCTCTCTTTCTCTACCTTCACCCTCAATTGATCTTTGATCTCTCTTTCTCTACCTTCACCCTCAATTGATCTTTGATCTCTCTTTCTCTACCTTCACCCTCAATTGATCTTTGATCTCTCTTTCTCTACCTTCACCCTCAATTGATTTTTGATCTCTCTTTCTCTACCTTCACCCTCAATTGATCTTTGATCTCTCTTTCTCTACCTTCACCCTCAATTGATCTTTGATCTCTCTTTCTCTACCTTCACCCTCAATTGATCTTTGATCTCTCTTTCTCTACCTTCACCCTCAATTGATCTTTGATCTCTCTTTCTCTACCTTCACCCTTTATTGATCTTTGATCTCTCTTTCTCTACCTTCACCCTTTATTGATCTTTGATCTCTCTTTCTCTACCTTCACCCTCAATTGATCTTTGATCTCTCTTTCTCTACCTTCACCCTCAATTGATCTTTGATCTCTCTTTCTCTACCTTCACCCTCAATTGATCTTTGATCTCTCTTTCTCTACCTTCACCCTCAATTGATCTTTGATCTCTCTTTCTCTACCTTCACCCTCAATTGATCTTTGATCTCTCTTTCTCTACCTTCACCCTCAATTGATCTTTGATCTCTCTTTCTCTACCTTCACCCTCAATTGATTTTTGATCTCTCTTTCTCTACCTTCACCCTCAATTGATCTTTGATCTCTCTTTCTCTACCTTCACCCTCAATTGATCTTTGATCTCTCTTTCTCTACCTTCACCCTCAATTGATCTTTGATCTCTCTTTCTCTACCTTCACCCTCAATTGATCTTTGATCTCTCTTTCTCTACCTTCACCCTTTATTGATCTTTGATCTCTCTTTCTCTACCTTCACCCTCAATTGATCTTTGATCTCTCTTTCTCTACCTTCACCCTCAATTGATCTTTGATCTCTCTTTCTCTACCTTCACCCTCAATTGATCTTTGATCTCTCTTTCTCTACCTTCACCCTCAATTGATCTTTGATCTCTCTTTCTCTACCTTCACCCTCAATTGATCTTTGATCTCTCTTTCTCTACCTTCACCCTCAATTGATCTTTGATCTCTCTTTCTCTACCTTCACCCTCAATTGATCTTTGATCTCTCTTTCTCTACCTTCACCCTCAATTGATCTTTGATCTCTCTTTCTATACCTTCACCCTCAATTGATCTTTGATCTCTCTTTCTCTACCTTCACCCTCAATTGATCTTTGATCTCTCTTTCTCTACCTTCACCCTCAATTGATCTTTGATCTCTCTTTCTCTACCTTCACCCTCAATTGATCTTTGATCTCTCTTTCTCTACCTTCACCCTCAATTGATCTTTGTTCTCTCTTTCTATACCTTCACCCTCAATTGATCTTTGATCTCTCTTTCTCTACCTTCACCCTCAATTGATCTTTGATCTCTCTTTCTATACCTTCATCCTCAATTGATCTTTGATCTCTCTTTCTTTACCTTCACCTTCAATTGATCTTTGATCTCTCTTTCTCTACCTTCACCCTCAATTGATCTTTGATCTCTCTTTCTATACCTTCATCCTCAATTGATCTTTGATCTCTCTTTCTATAACTTCACCCTCAATTGATCTTTGATCTCTCTTTCTCTACCTTCACCCTCAATTGATCTTTGATCTCTCTTTCTATACCTTCATCCTCAATTGATCTTTGATCTCTCTTTCTATAACTTCACCCTCAATTGATCTTTGATCTCTCTTTCTATACCTTCATCCTCAATTGAT